>JARKHS020009827.1:0-339035 GCA_030143305.2 Amblyomma americanum
ATGGCAGCTGCGCAGCAAGGACGTTCAAGGCCAAACATGGTGCGACGGCGAAATCGCTGCGAAGAAAATATTAAATGCTTCTTCTTTTTTAAAGTATTACTTTCATACATAAATTATTACCACAAAATGCATGATTGGGCACATAAATTGCACGAAACTCATTTCCAGGCTCATTACGCGTGGTACTATCGCATGCTCGTGCAGGAAGAGATATCTCTGTAGAAACATTGACTAAAAAGCTTTGCCAGTTTTTTTACATTAATAAGATTAGAAAGACGCAGCTAGTTTAGTAGAATTGGCACTCTATATTAAAGGTCATTTGTTCGCTACTTCAGGGGTTATCCATTTTTCACAAACACGTATCTTAACAGATACAGTAGCTTAGTGTTGCACAGGGTAGGGTCATTAAAATATTTTTGATTTTCAAAGTTCTAGTGGTGAAGAAGCTGCTAGGTATAAACTTCACATTTATTATTTGGCACAGAATAAATAGCGGTGTTAAAAGATTTAAATGTGATATATTATTTACTCAAACAAACGGCATTTTTTCTGGATGTCGCACCGTACCAACCTTTCTTTAGAAGTCGTCTCCACTGATCTGGAGTTATAAATTGCGAGAAAAACGAAGCGTTGTAATATTTTAGTCTAATGGGAACCGGAAAAAGATGCCGGCTACAAAGTAGAGCGCCAACAACATAGCACAGTTTTCTAAACACCAGTCCAACGTGATTATGACATATCTAGCTTGAGAATGTAACAACAAGTATTTTATACTCCTTCCCGATACTTATTTGTTTTGAATTCATGACTACGGAAAATACAATTTGTGTTTTGCGTGAATAAAATTACTTCATTTTTCAATTTTATTTACGAGAAACAGCTGGGACAATTCCCCAGTTTTTACACTGGCTTTTTTAAACAAGACGAATACATTAGTGGCACTTTGCAAGAGAATTCAGTCTTCTCCATACAGTACAACTGTCCTATTGTATCGATGCACACAATAATTTATACACCGATTATATACGAACGGCCCCAGAACGTGGCACTGTGGGACATCGGAGGGAATGTGGTGAAATGTAGAATGGTAGCCAATCTTGTTGGCATGTTACGATAACCTGGTTAGGAACGACTGCAATAGAGTATGTTTTGTTCCTAGGACACCATGGTATACTAATTCATTAAGAGGTGCGTGACATTTTTATTTATTTATTTATTTGCAGTATACTGCACACCCTAAATGGGTCCTGGCAGGAGTGGCAAAAAGGCATAAAATAAATACAGCAAATAACATCGCAGAACAATAAACAATTATGGTGTTATTGTGCGCGGAAAGAAGGAATATTTAAAAACATTGACCCTAGCGTTGTACGGTGATAGTGATTCCAGGTGATTATTTCGTGCTAGTCGCGTTGTGCTAGGTTTAATAAATGGATCAGGGCTCATGGAAAGTTCGTTATTTTTGAGTAAGAAAAGTAGCTTCAACCTTCGAATTTTTCTTCGTGTCTGCAGTGTCTGTATGTTGTGTTGCGCCATCAGAGCGGTTGGTGAGTCAGTATACCGCAAACCAACCCACTCAGGCCGTTATCTCCACTTCTCTTCGAACCACCCGACAGTCCATAAAGCATCAGTGGTGAAGACGCTGTTCAGAATTGAGACACACTGCAGCACAGAACTTGACAGGAAAAAAGAACAACGCACGATATTCAATGAACTCGTCATGAACGGCTACCCAAAAGACTTTATTCAAAAAACGATTCGACGTCAAAAACACAACATTCGTCAAGAAATCAACGCACGAAGACCAACGCCACCACCAAAATACGTCACTTTACTGTATGTCGGAGGTGTCAGCGAAATCATCGCCCGAATCCTGAAAATATCGGGTCTCCAGGTTGCGCACAAGCCCACAAACACTGTTGCGCTTTGCCTACCTGTTCCCAGAGACCGGCCGCCGAGAGAAAGAGCCCAAGGCATTGTCTACCAAATTCCATGCGCCGACTGCGACGCAAGCTACATCGGCGAAACCAAAAACTTCAAAGAAAGAATTCGGCAACATAAGAACGATGTCCGCAAATTCGGAAGAGAGCGCAATCCAGTAGCCGAACATTCCGAGGAATCCGACCATAGAATCAACTTTGAAGAGACCCGCATCCTCGGAACCGAAACAAATTACCACAAGAGGCTCCTTCTGGAATCCTGCCATATCAAAACCACCCCGAACAATATCAACCGCACAAAAGGAAACCTGCCCCCAGTATATGTCCCGGGACTTCGCTCTTCAACGCAACGAAAAAAAGTCGCCATTCAGCACCTCCCTGCAGTGCGCCAGCGTGACTAACATCCTAAAACCCCTCCCCCGCGCTTTAAGGGACACAGCTGTCGTTCCTTTCACCCCCCTCCCCACTCCCCTCCATACTTAAAAGACGCTAGCTACTGCCCTCAGTCACCCCTGATGAAGGAGCCGAGTTGGCTTCGAAACGTTGGGTTAAAGTTAACATTTTTGGTTGGAGATGTGCAGGTGAGTCAGTAGAACGGTATTTGTTAAAAATGAATCTAACAGATTTTCGCTGGATGATTTCCAACATGTTGATGTTATGTTTTGTGTAAGGGTCCCAGACGGTGCATGCATACTCTAGTTTAGGTCTGATGATGGACGTGTTGGCTACGAGCTTTGCACTAGCAGGGGAAGCTTTTAATTTATGCCTGTGGAAGCAAAGTTTCTTGAAAGATGATGTACATATGTCTGATATGAGTTTATGCCAGCTAAGATTACTGGTTAGAGTAACACCTAGGTATTTCTATTCGTTAACTTCCTCAAGTTGGTGAGATGGAAGTTTATATGCAAATGATAGGTTATTCCTTTTATTGGTTACTTTCATGAAGACTGTTTTCTTATTGTTCAGCTTCATGTCTCATCTACTGCACCAGGACTCAAAGTTCTGAAGGTTTAGTATTAAGAATGACCTGATTTTCGCACATGATTTCATTAAACAAAACACTATCATCGGCCAAGGGCCTAATTTGAACTGGTTCACTAATTACATCAACAATGTCATTTATATATATCAAAAAGAGCAATGGACCCAGAACACTTCCCTGTGGTACGACAGAGGTGACTGGGAGGTAGATGGAACAATGATTATCAATGCTGACAAACTGTGCGCGGTTAGAAAAGTAAGCAGGCACCCAGTTAATTATGAAAGAAGGAAGCCCAGTAAACGCAAGCTTACATATTAGCTCTTCTTGCGGAACAAGGTCAAACGTTTTCTTAAAATCCAGGAAAATAACGTCAATTTACCCTGCCCTGTTTAAAGTACCAGAAAAAAACTATGCATTACAGATGTTAGTTGAGTGACGGTTGAAAGTCCTTTCCTAAATCCATGTTGAAAGGGAGAGAGAATATCTCTGTCGTTTAGAAAGGTAGTTATATAAGTGGCTTCAATATGCTCAATACGTTTACAAGAACAAGATGTCGAAGATGTGTGACGAAAATTTGTAAAAGATAATTCGGTATCTTTTTAAGTATTGGCACAATCCGTGCAACTCTCCGATCCGAAGGAATACTGCTAGTTGATAGGCTTGCACGAAAAATTATAGCCAGGAATTTGCATACCATTTCACTATAACGGTGCAAGAACATATTTGGAATCCCGTCAGGACAAGGCGACACTTTTGTTTTCAGATTTAACAACATTGAAAACAGGCCAGCAGAAGATTCAATGCTTAGTTCTGGAGAACATGATACGACAGGGTGACGTAGTGGGGAGTTTGATTTCGAAAATACACTGTAGAAATATGTATTAAAATGTTCAGCAATGGTTGCTTTGTCGGTGACAAGAACGCCATTGTGCAAAAAATTGGCCGCCATGTTTGTTTTTCTTGCACAAATGTTTCCAAAACTTCTGCGGAGCATGTCGAATAAAGCTCGGTGGCGTGTGCTCAAAGTGATACTGTTTTGAATGGCTCACTGCCTGACGCAGTGCAAGTTGTGCAAATGATATAGCGTTTCGGCAGACACATTCTCGTTTTAACCACTTTAGTTTTCGCGTTAAATGCAAGACCTTGCGCGTGATCCAGGGATTTCTTTTGTTCATTTTTTTGTTGTGTTAGGAATGAAATTTTTTAGACAGCAGGTGCAGATTTCTTTAAATGTATTCCAGAAGGGGGACAAATAATTTCCTTTAAAATTGCTTAGGCATAGGTCTAGGTAATCAAGCACGCTTTCTTCCCTGGCAGGCGCAAAATCTTTTACACAGACAGACTTTGCAGGTGGAGAGGTGTTCGGTTTTCAACGCTGCATGAAAACTACAGCATCTTGTGGTCGGAGATGCCGTTTTCCACCGAGACGCAAAAATTTTCACTCGATCGACTGATAAACCAGGTCAAGTATATATTAACCCATATGCTCAAAAGTCAATAAAAATTTCCAGGGTGAACTTATTAGCCTCAACGGTTTTGTTTCTCATTTCTTTTCGGAACAGAACGGCAGATTCCGTAGACATACTCTTTCGAAAACCACACTGATCTGTTGATAAAAATCTGTGTTTAGTAAACAAGCACTTAAGTCAGATGAGCTTAATCCCGTAAATGCACTTAGAAAAGATATCAATGAGAAGTTACAGTCCGTCGTTGCTTAAGTCGTTCGTGCTTCCTGCTTATGTATGACAGCAAATTTTTTTTATTTAATGTGATTTGTAAAACTGCGAGATGCAAGCGGCAGGCTGAAATTATGCGCTTACTATGAACGTAAATGATCGAGGGCATGCCTTAACGGTCAAATCTGAATATATTTATTTTCAAGTGCCTTACGTTTTCTTTAGGCACAAGAATGTGTCGTACACTTAGCATTTGTTTGACAGTTGCAAAACATGGCATCAGGTGAATTCTACCGTAGGGAGCACGGAACAAAAATTAGCGGCCCGTCATTGCTTTGCGTGGCAGCAAAGTAGGAGCTAAAGCTGTCTGTTAATCAAGCTCTGGAAAGCGATTCCCCATCAACGACGAGCTTCTGCGTATTGGTGTCGTTAGAGCGTGCTTCCAGCATGTCATTTATAATTTTCGAGAGTCGCTATTGTCGACGGGTACTCACGTCACTGAACAACTATTGGCAGCACTCAACTTAAGCTTTCCTCAAAAGGGCCTTAAACCTATTGCAAAATATTTTGAAGGCTAGCAGTGTTAACGGATCATCGGTTTACAAGAAAACTGTCACGGAACGGTTTGTTCTTACGAATCAGCAGTATTTATACAGGATGATCGCAATATTTCTGGGCATGTTTTCCAAGCTCAACTTTTATTTTCTGGCAAAATCGAGCTTAAATAAGACTTACAAACGGCCCACCAGACTGTCAGGAAACTGCCGCTCGGGGCAGGTTTCATGTAAGTTAATAATTGGTCGCGAGAGGATGCACGGGAAGATAGCTCTGGGTCTCACAATTACCCTGGTGGCTGTATTCGAAACAGTCGCCTGCCTGGGCACAGCAGTATCTCTGAACCGCTGCAACAATTTTCCAATAGTGGTATGATGACCCTCCTGTTATATGAGTGTCAAGTAGGCAATTACCACCTCCACAACATGTGCATGCAGGCACAACGTGAGAGACAGAGAAGAAGTCCTCGTGCGAGAGGAATTTCTGAGGCTGCATTCTACTCTTAAGGTTAGGCTAAGCTTTCATATCTATTGATCAGGAGGCAAAGAGGACAAATACAGGTTTGTTAAGGTAGCCGAGGAGCTCTATACAAATCTGTACAGAAGCGAATGTGAGGTCACGTCGTGCCTGGAATCAGTGCGGGTTTGTTTCAAATTATGACTTACGTTTGGTATTATTCGTGTTATTTGCCGTCCTCCTGACGTGAACAATTAATATCAAGTGGATTCGATAGAATGTTAAGTGATATTGCCGTTCGATTTAATAATTCAACATTACTGTTACTAGGAGATTTTGACTTTCCAGCAATTAATTGGTCCGCTTTAATACTTATAGCTTATGAGCCTGAAGCTCAGGCTTTCCTCCTGTATTGCCTTGATTTCTTATTGCAGCAACATTTTCTGCACATACGCGCCATTCGGCCACTTCTGCCAATGTTCTTATCCTAAACAATTATTTTTATTTTTGTTCAATTATTGCTCTTTTAGAAGGCCTTCCTGATCATTCGATAATCACGGAAGAACTTAATGATGTGCCCCACAGAAGAAAATTGAAAAAAAAATTCAGTCGCCACAAACGAGCAAAATTTCGCGAAGTAAATGCTGAGTTAGCAGTTTCTTCCCAGCACGTTTTTGATTTTTCGACAAGTTCAGTGGAGATCAACTGGAACATGTTTAGTAATAAATTTGCTGCTCTTATTGACAAATTGATAACCGTCATCAATATAGCATGCACTTACACCACACCTTTGTTTAATCGGCGCCTACGTTGTCTAAACATTAAGAAAAAACACCTCTAACGACAAGCCAACAAGAACATGCACTCCGATTCATGGAAACGCTGCAAAGTATGCCATAAGGATTATCAGTCGGCGCTGATATCTTGTTAACTAACAGCCCACGGAAGCTATGGCAGGCAGTAAATTTCTCGAATCAGCCTGATGTAACTTTAACCGTTTTCTGGGAGGTACTGTTTCTGTAGCTGGTTCAGCCCAGGTTCGCAATAACGTATTAACATCTGTTCTGTAGCGATAGCTACATTACAGTAGTATTTAGAGCCTTCAGCGTCACGGCTCCGTCACCCTGTGGCTGCACCGCCACCCCGTGGCTGCGCCGCCACGCTGTCACATGGTTGGTCACGTGTTGTGGAGGAGCTGCCAGCGGCGTGGCGCCGTGGTTGGTCACGTGACCAGCCACGTCGTGCGCAGCAGCTGCTGCTACCAGCGGCGCGGCGCACCGGTGAAACCTAGTGTTCCTGTATATGCTCTCGAGGGGAGCAGAGTTGCGCGAAGGTCCGCCATTTTGTTCCAACCTGTGCGGGAAAGCAGCTCCTCGAGCGCACAGGCGCTGGGATTATGACGGGGCTGGCGTTGTAGAGCAGTTCGCTTTTTTTTAAAAAGCTTACAAACGGCGCTCGATTGCGGGCATCCTTTTTTCCTTTTACTGTTTCAGTGCTCAGGGATTGATACTAAGCCCATCATACTTAGTTGAAAAAAACGTCGGAAAATAATCTGATTTGCCGAAAATATCATACAGCATGACAGAAAGATCGCGGAATGACAGCGATAGCTCGCAGTACGGACAATAATGACGCAGAAATGCTTGGAAATGAAAAACCTGCGTGAGTTGTGCGATGAAGAGAAGTGTGGTAATGCATCTCCCTGCAGAACCACATTGAAATACATTATTCTATAGGGTTGCGACCGCCGATGTGGTACGAAGCTTGTGAAGCCACGCTGTATACGATGTGAATGCGGGCACTCTAAAGCTATGCATTTTGCACGCAAGTAAATCTAACCAACCAAAGGCACAGATATCGCAAACTCGCGCGCTTATCTTTCAGAAGATATATGTATCATTTGTCGCTCTGAATTCGAGCCCTCCATTCCATTTTTCCTATGCCATGGTCATCTTTTCAAGCCAAACACATCACGTGCCGTACTTCTTTAATATCCAAAAGTTAGAGAAGCCTGCCTTAAGTCACTGCAGCTGAATTGTGGTATACGAGTTTCCAAGGATCTCGAAAAGTGATATCTCTTTCTGGTGCTGTTATTTAATTGCTCGTTTTTCCCTAAGCACTATTGTGTTTTCTCTTGACCGACTTGAATTATATGTACCTTTACTGCATTCTGAAATATCTTTGGTTTGGACTGCTCTATGCTTTTACTCAAGGAAAAATAATTATCTGAATGTCCAATTTTGCTTTTTCAAGTATTTCATGCTATTCTTGTTCCCCTCTCCTCCAGTGTTAAAATCCTGGTTAGTGGAGCCTTAGGGGTATTCTTAACAAATAAAATAGTTACATAGTCTAGGCAAAGCTTGTTCTCATGCTGAGAGACTGGCCTCCCACTTCTGTGTAGTAAACTGGGACTAGAACAAAATTTCACATACAGTTTGCTTGTCCAACATTCTTTATTTCACAAAACAAACCATTTCTGCAAAATGTTGGGGGTGGCAGCAGAATAAGCAGACGGTCTGGTAGCGGCTGCACATGAGAAATGCTCTGCCACGTACAGTCAGGTTAGGAACAGAAGCTTTGTTCACATTTTCATTTGGAACTTGTAGCCTTGCAGGAAAAATGAAGATAATTTGTTGATGGCAAACATGAGTCACCGCATGGAGTTAGAGCGTGCCTGCTGAACAATTTATAATTTATATTCAACTGTAATTTTTATCAGACTAGGCACATAGCCAAATGATGGTTCCAACGCCGGGGGGAGGTATGAGACAATGGAGGTTATGTGGCTAAGTGAGTCATGCAAATACGGTAAAGTTGTGCTGTTTATTTTCTTACCTCGCATACTCGAGTTCCTTTCGGAGCTGCTTTCACGCGTCCCATACGCAAAAGCCAGCGCAATCGCTGACGTACGACTGACCGTCCGGACGGCACTGCCTAAAAAGCTTTGCCGCTTTCGGTACGGTTCTCGCAGTTTTCCGCACTGCACCCCGTCATAGTTTGAGGCTGCCGTCACTGCACACTATCAAAATATATACAACTGGAGTGCACGGAAAAGGCGGGAACACACCGCACCGGACGCGTCCGATCACGATGGCAGCCGAGAGGGTACTGGGGCTGGCGAGGAACCGGCGTTGCGCCTGGAAAGTCGGCTCTTCCACTTCAAAATGGAACAAACATCGTCTGCGGAATCACGTGACTGCCGCTTGGCGAATGGCGTCAAGAACGGCGCGAGGAAAACAGTCGCGCAACTCTGCTCCCTGCGGGAGCATATACAGGAACACTAGTGAAACCGAGCTGCCACAGCTGTGCACATGCGCCGTGTCAAGTCGAAGAAGGAACACCCAGCGGAACGGAACGGCGAAACATTGACTTTGCAATTCATCTGAGCAAGTTTCATTTGTACAGCTGCAGCTATCGCGTCACTGCAGGTTTAACAGAGCAGCTAAACCACCGCCAATATTTTTATTCATACAGAAGACTCTTTAGATCCTATTACTATGAATAGTTCTAATACCTCAGGTCCGAAATATTTATGAGCCAGACAAATATCTTATCTTTACTAAGGAAACATAAAAGCAGATCAGCGTCAGATCACATTGGTTTCAACATCAAAATACCCACGCCTTCCTCCGAAGGTATCGATTGCATCTTGTCCAATATTTTTTCACAGTTTCTTTCATCTGGTTTCTTTCCAACTATTGCTTAGCTTAATGGTGTCCATTTTAAAGCCGGGGGGATCATTCGTCACTACTCCATTATTGCCATACTTCGTTAACAGCTCAGTCTGCAAACTTCATAAATGCGTAAGTCATTCGCAGGTAAATAACAATTCAGAACAGAGCATCATTTTTAATTACAAACATGCTTTCCGGAAAAGCTATTCAAGCGAAATGCAACATGCTGCGTTCATCCATGACCTATATTCAGCTGTTGATGCTGGTATTCAAGTCGACCACTGCTTTATATGCACCGTCTTGTTGTAGCATGGATTACAGATTTCCTCTCTTTCAAACTCCTGTTTACCTTTGTGAACTACCACAATTCTTCTACCAGTCAAGTACATTCTACCGCCCCGCAAAAAAGCGTGCTTGGCTCTTACTTTTCCTGATTAAAGATTTACTTTTCCCAAAACCGACTTTTCGCGACAATTGTGTAATTTAGCCTAAAATTTATTTTTACGATGGTCGTCTAGCCATTCAATCTGACCTCGACTCATTGACAGCATGTTGCTCTACCTGGCTCATGTAAATCGACCTTTCAAAAACAAGCTTTTCTTACTACCCGAATGTCCTGAACTCAAATAACGTATTCCTTAAATAAGCCTCCAGTCGAGTTGGTAGCAACGCAAAAGTACGTCGGTCTTCACCTTCATTCCGACCTGAACTGAAACCACCATATTAACCTCATTGTTTCATCCGCCAATCGGTGATTTGTCTCTTCAGACACACTTAAAGCATGCTCCTTCCCACATTCAAGCACTTGCTTTTACCATACAACTTTACACCTAACATTGAGCATGCTTCTACGATCACGGACACTCATTAAGCATGTTTATTAAATAACATTTAATGATCGCCTAGCCGTCCAGTTTCTTTTGCTTACAATGATCATTCATGTCACACCAGCATCATTACCTAGAATAAACGCGGAGGTGTTCATGAGTTATATTTCCCGCGTAAAGTTGCTCGTTTATCACTTTTTCCTAAAATGCATCGTCAATCTGCACTGCATAACGAGTTCTTCTGTTTCCCTCCTTCATTTTTGACCGACGCGATTATCCTTTTATTGTTAAGCGTGTGTCATTTCATATATATCCCTACACCCATTCAATCTAACCACACGCTATAACAATTCCAACGCTCTGCCTTGACCTGTCGTGACTGCCACTTATCCTGATACTTTTTACAAAATAATGTCTCCCATTACTACCAGTTATCTTCTTGCATTCATTGTTCACATCAGTTGATTGGGTCTTTTTGGCCTGTATTTTTATCAATGATGAATCAGGATGCGTAAATTGGATGTTGTAAATTCAGTGAAATTACATAGGCTTTATAGCACGGAGTAATTTTTCAATGTTTAGCTGTGTTAATTTGTTTATTTTATTTATTTATTTATTAATTTATTGAATACTGCGGTCATGCTGTATGTCAAAGCAGGAGAGGGAAATACATGCAGGGGAAAAGCAACGCAAGTACCGAACAATACAGATGCCACAAATTAGACAATGCAAAAACACACATAAAAATGCAGTTAAAGTGCAGCTACGAATGCAGCAGTTAAGGTACCAAGAATGATTAGAAAGCAACGGAGAGTTCTGCGGTAGGGCATTCCATTCAGAATCTGTTCTTGGAAAAAAAGAAAACTTGTACGTATTTGTGCGTGCAAAAATAGGTTCCAGGCTAAGCGTATGCTTGTGGTGCGAGGCTCGTCTATTATCACTAGCGATGTGATTTTCGGGCCGAATACCAAGTCGAGAAAAGTATAATGAATGAAGGAAATTGAGACGGGCTTTCTTTCTTCTATCTGCAAGTGGTTCTAAGTATGCAAGTTTCAGCATGGCGGAAGGAGAGTCTAGGCACCGGTAACGGTTGAAAATAAAGCGAGCCGCAAGACGTTGCATTTTTTCTAGTTTTTGGGTGTCATCTGTAGTGTAGGGATCACACAATGCAGGCATATTCGAGAGTTGGCCTTACAATACATTTATATGCCTTCAATCTTAGGGAACTAGGGGAACCGCCTATCTGAACCTTAAGAAGTCCTAACTTTTTGCGGGCAGAGGAATACATATTATCGATGTGTTTCGTCCATTTGAGCCGTGACGTTATTGTGACACCTAGATACTTATATCCTTTTACATCTCTGATGGCATTGTTATTTATTTTGTATGTGAAATTAAGTGGTGTAGTCTTTTTACTGATGCAGAGGGAAACTGTTTTGCCAAAGTTATTAATCATTTCCCATTCGTTACACCATTTAGCTAATAATTGTAAATTTGCGTTCAAAGTAAGCTGGTCAGACACCGATTTGATAGTATTAAATATAATACAATCACCCGCAAACAAATTTACGGACACAGAGGGTTCGAGAGCTTCTGTGAGGTCGTTTATATAGACATTGAAGAATACTGGACCTAAAACCGATCCCTGAGGTACGCTTGAATAAACCTCTAAGAATCGAGAGGTGGCTCCATCGATTTCGACAAACTGATTTCGTTTGGATAAATATGGCGTGACTGAATTGATTATTTTATCCGGAATGCCTGTTATTTTCATTTTTGTTACTAGTTTATGATCAGGGACTCTATGAAAGGCTTTGGAATAATCTAAAAAAATGATGTCAATCTGGCCACCACAATCGAGCACTTTGGCAAGTTCATCTACAGTGACCACTAGCTGTGTTGTTGTGGAGAATCCTCGACGGAGGCCATGTTGCGCTTTGGTCATTATTCCCGCCTGGTCTAAAATTGTTGAGGTATTTGGTGAGTACGTCTTCTAGCACTTTGCTGGAGGTATAAATCAGTGAATTAGGGCAGTAATTACCAACTTGCAGTCGGTTGCCACATTTAAAAACCGGAACTGCGCGCGAAATTTTCCACTCATCAGGTACTAAGCCCTATTCAAAAAACTTATTAAATGTTATTATGAAAAATTTTAGCTAGAATTTCAGCGTACATTTTAAGAAAGGTAGTGGGAATATTATCGGGGCCGGTGGATTTCTTGGGGTCTAGCCGCCGGAGTAGTTTTACTATTCCTTCTCTGCTAATAGTAACACTTCTTTCGAGACTATTCACACAGCAACCATTAAACGTTGTATTAGATTTGGTAAACATGCTGTGGAAGCAAGTAATAAAAGCATCGGCGATCTCCTTTTTATCTGTAATGGCAGAGTCATTGACAGTTTTCTTGTTAAGTTTTCTAGTTTCTTTGTTTGAGAGAAACTGCCAAAATTTACTGGGATTTTCCGTCAAAAAACGAACAAGCGTCTCACCAAAGTAGCGCTGTCTTGATTCGTGTAACTGTGACGCAAGTGTAGCTTTTAGGCTGTTAGTGATAGAAATGGCAGCGCTTTTTTGTCCCCGATATCGTTTCAGCTTGCGTTTAACGTGAATTATCTCTCTAGTTATCCAAGGACTTTTCTTATCTACCTTCTTTTTTCTCTCCGGAACAAATTTGTCTAGGCAGAAGGGGCAGAGAGTCCTAAACCTAACCCAAAGTATATTAACATCACCACTATAGAATGATTGTAGTGAATCTTCTAGATAGAAAACAATGCTAGGATGATCCGCTAAAGCAAAGTTTTTTACCGTTACGATCCTGGAAGAAATCTTAAGAGATCGACGTGGAAGTGAGCAAGGAAAAAATACCAACTTATGGTCCGAGATTCCATCATGCACTTCAGTAGTACAGTTTGTTATGGTATTTGGACAAAGGATTAGGTCTAACACTGAAGCTGTTGATTCAGTTACGCGAGTGGGGAGGAGAACCACTTGCTTAAGATTATAAGCTAACAGCATGCCCAGAAGAGTGTCTCCACTTAGTACTTCCTGCGTGCCAGCAGTCAGAGATCCCCAGTCAACATTTGGAAGATTAAAGTAACCTGCTATTATCATGTTGTGTCCTCGGTATTTACCTAGCTGATCATACAGCTTCGACATAAAGTCATGGTGAACTCCAGGCGCTCGTTAGACACCAACGATAACAATAGGATTACCACAAAAGTCAATTTGACACAAAATACACTTTCATGCTCACTGTCGATGGGAGACAGAACGTAAGATGATAATCCATATTTAACCAGAATCGCAACTCCGCCTCCCCTCGATAAGCGATCCTTACGGTAGCTAGTGTAAGAAGGCGGGAATGTGCAACTGTCAAGCACATGAGGCTGCAGCCAAGTTTTAGAGATAACCACCACATGAGGATCGTAAGAAAGTAAAACATGCTCAACACGTTCCTGCTTATTGCACGCACTGCGTGCATTCAAACAAATAAGGGGAAAATCTTTCAACTCAGTCAACCCGTTATTGTCAGGGCGTCAGGGCTCTTCTGGCTGCTTCGTGCTACACAACAGTATCCTGCAGTTCTTATCATCGTCCCATGCATAAAGGTCGTCATTTATCAACAATTTGTCATGGACCAGCTTCCCTTTATCATTAGGGCGACGATCGTCTTCAAAGAACTGCCACAATTTCCTTCTTTTCTGCTGTGTGACGTATGAGTAATCGTGCGAAACCGACACCAGAGAATCCTCGAATTTGGAACTGTTTTCAAAGATTTCAAGTTTTCCGTTGTAGTTAAACACGCGGGAAATTACTGGCCGAAGTCGATCCTTGCGGGGTTTCCCAATTCGGTGGATCCGTTTAACTGTTGCTCACTGAGACGCCTAGTTTGTCTTCACATACTTTCAGGAGGACCTTTTCTTCTAAATCAGCTCTCGTTTCGTTTCGGCCTTCTTTTATACAAAACGCCACAACGTTGTTCCAAATCAAATCATATTTCAAATCATATTTTTTTTATTTTCCAGCAAGTATCTGGATGGTCACCGGGGCTAAAAGCTGTACGAACAGCTTGACGAAGGCCCAGGAAACCATTACATGGCAGCAGCAGACAGAACGAAATAACAAATAATGAACAATACAGTAGTGGTCGTCAATAAATAAATAGAAAAGAAATCATACAGCGTATGCATGAGAGCAACACAGCAGAAATAAGATAGAATGTTTATCAATAAAGAATGAATGAAAAAAAGTACAGTGATGACAGACATTTTCTCATACGACATAAGAATAAATACAGATTACATTTTCACAAAGTATATTCGCAGTTGTTTTGGACTAAATCCAGCAGTATCTTTATATTTATTAAGAAAAAATGGCAGATTGTGAGCCAAGGATTGCAGCTTGTAATCAGTTCGAAACTGTGGTAAGGACCAAGTGTCAGTACAAAGAGTGTTAACTGTCGGTGTACGATATTCAAGGGAAGGAAGTTGTGTCAAGAAATTACTCATACCTGTGGAAGAAAAGTATATTATTTGTAACAAAAGAAATTTATATATATTATCTACACGGATCATATTGAATGATGCTATTGTGGAATTAACACTTGATGTTGGTTCGGTGTTTGCGATAAGACGAACAATTTTCCTCTGCAAAACGAGAAGCTTGTTAATATTTCTTTTAGTTGTTGTTGCCCATACCAGTGTACAGTAGTTAATATGAGAAAGCAATAGAGCGTAATATACTTGTAGTTTAGCTCTGGTGGGAAGAAATGTGCGGAAGCGTGAGATTACGCCAGTAAGAGCAGACAGTTTTCTAGAGATATAAACAATATGAGCGTCCCATTTAAGATAGGCAGAAAAATACACACCACGAACCTTATGCTCGCTGACTATTTCTATATGCTGGCTTGAAAAACGAATGAACTCACCGGAGGAACTGTTTTAATCTCAGCCCGAAAAATAACGGCTTTAGATTTAGTTGGGTTTACTTTGATTTTATTTACTCTAGTCCATGCCAATAGATTAATAAGGATATCATTGCCTTTTAACTGTAGTGCGCTAATATTAATCCCAGAAATAAGTAAGGTGCTATCATCCGCATAGATTACGAATTTTACTGTGGTGTCGGTATTTATGATATCATTGATAAAAATATTAAATAAAAGGGGCCCCAATACACTTCCTTGCGGCACGCCACATACTATTGGTAAGAATGATGACCTTTGGTTGTTAATACATACGCACTGGTACCTATTTTCTAAGTAGGATTTAACTAAAACCAAAGCTGTACCACGAATTTCATATGATGAAAGTTTACTAATGAGAATACTGTGATCAATGAAGTCAAACGCTTTACTAAAATTAAGGAAAATTCCGGCTGTCAATAAATTATTATTAATATTTTCCAAAATTATTTCCTTCAGGGCTAACAAGGCGGCTTCAGTCGAACGCCCCTTTCTGAAACCATACTGTGATTTTGTCAAAATACTGTGCTTATCATAAAAGTTTGTAATGCGAGAAAGAATAATTTTTTCCAATCCCTCCGATAATACTGGGAGGACAGAAATGGGACGGTAATTGGACGCAAGGTTGTGATCACCGCCTTTGTACAACGCAGATACCCTCGCACATTTCATGGAAGTTGGAAATATGCCTGTCTCAAAGACAAGATTAAAAATATGAGCAAGGGCAGACGTTAACAATTCTAATACACACTTAACAGATTTAATTTGAATATTGTTAGTATCCAATGATCTACTGTTTTTTAGGCTCATGAATGTGCTGTGTATTTCATTTTCATCTGTAGCAGCAAGAAATATGCTTTCAGCACAGCTATAAGCTAGTGTAACTGTATCTGAGGTAGAACTATTCGGTGTTGCAGCGTTTACAAAATAATGGTTGAAGTATTCAGCTATGTCGTGATCTCCAAGTTCACGGTCATTAATAGGTATCTGTCTCGGAATTGAACGGGAGTCATCCCGTCCAAGGACATTGCTTATAATTTTCCATGCAGCACCAGGTCGTTGCCTGCTAATATCTGCAAAAAGTTTTTGGTAATATGCAGTCTTCGCACGTTTAATCCCCGCGTTTACTTGATTCCTTGTTTTCTTAAATTCCTTTAGGGCGGCTTTGGAACGTGAACGTAGAAAATCATGATAAAGGCGGTTTTTCGTTCTAATAAATTTGAGGTGTTCCCGGTTTATCCATGGTTTTTTCGTTTTCCTTGATGACTTAAGTGTTATCAATGGGAAGTGCTTTGCATAGATGTCCACAAAAATTTTAACAAATTCACCGTATGCATCATTCGGATTTGTTTTGTTCAGGACTGTTGACCAATCACATGTCGATAAATCTTGTCTGAACATTTCTAAAGTGTCCGGCGAGCGCGGTCCTCGTAATCCACCATTTTCTTGCCTTGTGTTGCCAAGGGTTTTTGCAAATGCTTCACCGATTCCTCAAGTTGCCGTATCCGTTCTTCGTTAGCTCTGCACAATTCCAGAACCACGTCTAGCTTTGATAGTTTTGAGTTTATTTCAGAAAGTGTTGCATCGTGGTTCGCGTTACCCGCCTTCATTTCCTTCAATTCTTCCAGAATTATACTTACTATTTCCTTTTGTCCGGGACCCGGATTAGGCTCAACATCCCCGGACACAAGAATCAAGAGAACTGACCAGCAATCAACAATCATGCAAATACACTTCTGAAGGCACGGCAGAATCACAGCTGCATAATGGCTGAAACGAATTGAACAAAATGGATTGTAAAAAATGGTCTGGCTTAGCTTATGGTTAAGCCTAGGATGCGAAGCATACGTCGCTTGCCAAGCCGTACTTCTCGTTCTTCTCCCGTTTCCGTGGCTCTTTGTAACTTGCGAGCCGCCCTCTCCCTGACCGAAATCTCGCTGCTCAACTGACTCAACGAGTGCGTCGCCTTTTATACAATTGCGTGACGTCAGTATCTCCTAGCGGTAGGAGCGGAAGTTAGGCCGCCGGCGGAGGCTGCGCGTCCGCAAGCGAGCGCACGAGTTGAGCCCCAGCTTTCACAGCTGTTGTGAGTCATATCACGTGGTGCGCCGATGTAGGTCAAGTGGTGGCTACGCGGCCGCGCGCGGCGCAGCAAGGAAGAGCTCGATTGTGCGCCTAGTATGCTTCGCATAAAACTAACCTGCACAACCAGCCAGGCAGTTTTTGCTCTTCACAATTTTAGCCATGCTGCTCTGAAGAATGTTGCCGTGCCCTCTAAAGTTCACAGGGAGATTCGAGGGGTTTTATAGCGTTGTCTGGTGACATCGCTGTCGCGGAAGCCCGGTGATGCCAACTGCAGATAGCAGCTTGAATTCCGCGTTGGTCGTCTTGAAAAGTCGCTGACATGAGGCCCTAGCATTCGTTGTCGCACGGAGCATGCCCAGTCAGACTGGGCTTGGTGCGTCCAGGCGGCGGCCCGGCGAGACAAAGAACCTGCTCAACCAGCCAGGCACTTTTAGCCATGATGCTCTGAAGAATGTTGCCGTGCCCTCTAAAGTTCAGAGGGTGATCCGAGGGTTTTATAGCTTTGTATGGTGACGCCGCTGTCGCGGAAGCCTGGTTATGCCACCTGACGATAGCAGATTGAATTCCGTGTTAGTAATCTTGAAAAGTCGCTGACATGAGGCCCAAGGATTCATTGTCGCACGGCGCATGCCCAGTCAGACCGGGCTTGGTGGGTCCAGGTGGCGGCCCGGCGAGGCAAAGAACCTGCACAACCAGCCAGGCAATTTTAGCCATGCTGCTCGGAAGAATGTTGCCGTGCCCTCTAATGTTCAGAGGGTGATCCGAGGGTTTTATAGCGTTGTATGGTGACGCCACTGTCGCCGAAGCCCTGTGATGCCAACTGACGATAGCAGCTTGAATTCCGCGTTAGTCTTCTTGAAAAGTCGCTGACATGAGGCCCAAGCATTCGTTGACGCACGGCGCATGCCCAGTCAGACCGGGCTTGGTGCGTCCAGGCGGCGGCCCGGCGAGACAAAGAACCTGCTCAACCAGCCAGGCAATTTTAGCCATGCTGCTCTTAAGAATGTTGCCGTGCCCTCTAAAGTTCAGAGGGTGATCCGAGGGTTTTATAGCTTTTTATGGTGACGCCGCTGTCGCGGAAGCCCGGTTATGCCACCTGACGATAGCAGCTTGAATTCCGCGTTAGTCATCTTGAAAAGTCGCTGACATGAGGCCCAAGGATTCGTTGTCGCACGGCGCATGCCCAGTCAGACCGGGCTTGGTGGGTCCAGGTGGCGGCCCGGCGAGGCAAAGAACCTGCACAACCAGCCAGGCAATTTTAGCCATGCTGCTCGGAAGAATGTTGCCGTGCCCTCTAATGTTCAGAGGGTGATCCGAGGGTTTTATAGCGTTGTATGGTGACGCCGCTGTCGCCGAAGCCCGGTGATGCCAACTGACGATAGCAGCTTGAATTCCGCGTTAGTCTTCTTGAAAAGTCGCTGACATGAGGCCCAAGCATTCGTTGACGCACGGCGCATGCCTAGTCAGACCGGGCTTGGTGCGTCCAGGCGGCGGCCCGGCGAGACAAAGAACCTGCTCAACCAGCCAGGCAATTTTAGCCATGCTGCTCTGAAGAATGTTGCCGTGCCCTCTAAAGTTCTGAGGGTGATCCGAGGGTTTTATAGCGTTGTATGGTGACGCCGCTGTCGCGGAAGCCCGGTTATGCCACCTGACGATAGCAGCTTGAATTCCGCGTTAGTCATCTTGAAAAGTCGCTGACATGAGGCCCAAGGATACGTTGTCGCACGGCGCATGCACAGTCCGCCCTGGCTTGGTGGGTCCAGGTGGCGGCCCGGCGAGGCAAAGAACCTGCACAACCAGCCAGGCAATTTTAGCCATGCTGCTCGGAAAAATCTTGCCGTGCCCTCTGAAGTTCAGGGGGTGATCCGAGGGTTTTTTAGCGTTGTCTGGTGACATCGCTGTCGCGAAAGCCCGGAGATGCCAACTTACGATAGCAGCTTGAACTCCGCGTTAGTCTTCTTGAAAAGTCGCTGACATGAGGCCCAAGCATTCGTTGACGCACGGCGCATGCCCAGTCAGACCGGGCTTGGTGGGTCCAGGCGGCGGCCCGGCGAGGCAAAGAACCTGCACAACCAGCCAGGCAATTTGAACCATGCTGCTCTTAAGAATGTTGCCGTGCCCTCTAAAGTTCACAGGGCGATTCGAGGGTTTTATAGCGTTGTCTGGTGACGTCGCTGTCGCGGAAGCCCGGTTATGCCACCTGACGATAGCAGCTTGAATTCTGCGTTGGTCATCTTGAAAAGTCGCTGACATGAGGCCCAAGCATTCGTTGACGCACGGCGCATGCCCAGTCAGACCGGGCTAGGTGGGTCACGCCGGCGGCTCGGCGAGACAAATAACCTGCACAACCAGCCAGGCAATTTTAGCCATGCTACTCTGAAGAATGTTGCCGTGCCCTCTGAAGTTCAGAGGGTGATCCGAGGGTTTTATAGCGTTGTCTGGTGACGTCACTATCGCGGAAGCCCGTTTATGCGGCCTGACGATAGCAGCTTGAATTCCGCCTTGGTCATCTTGAAAAGGCGCTGACATGAGGCCCTAGGATTCGTTGACGCACGGCGCATGCCCAGTCAGACCGGGCTTGGTGGGTGCAGGCGGCGGCCCGGCGAGACAAAGAACCTGCACTACCAGCCAGGCAATTTTAGCCATGCTGCTCTGAAGAATGTTGCCGTGACCTCTGAAGTTCACAGGGTGATCCGAGGGTTTTATAGCGTTGTCTGGTTACGTTGTTGTTGCGGAAGCTCGGTGATGCCATCAGACGAGGGCAGCTTGAATTCCGCGTTGGTCATCTTGAAAAGTCGCTGACATGAGGCCGAAGGATTCGTTGTCGCACGGCGCATGCCCAGTCAGACCGGGCTTGTTGGGTCCAGGCGGCGGCCCGGCGACGAAAAGAACCTGCACAAGCAGCCAGGCAATTTTAGCCATGCTGCTCTGAAGAATGTTGCAGTGCCTTCTGAAGTTCACAGGGTGTTCCGAGGGTTTTATAGCGTTTGCTGGTGACATCTTTGTTGCGGAAGCCCGGTGATGCCATCTGACGATAGCAGCTTGAATTCCGCCTTGGTCATCTTGAAAAGTCGCTGACAAGAGGCCCAAGCATTCGTTGTCGCACGGCGCATGTCCTGTCAGACCGGGCATGGTGGGTCCAGGCGGCGGCCCGGCGAGGCAAAGAACCTGCACAAGCAGCCAGGCAATTTTAGCCATGCTGCTCTGAAGAATTTTGCCGTGCACTCTGAAGTTCACAGGGTGATCCGAGGGTTTTATAGCGTTGTCTGGTGACGTCGCTGTCGCGGAAGCCCGGTTATGCCAACAGACGACAGCAGCTTGAATTCCGGGTTGGTCATCTTGAAAAGTCGCTGACATGAGGCCCAAGGATTCGTTGTCGCACGAAGCATGCCCAGTCAGATCGGGCATGGTGGGTCCAGGTGGCGGCCCGGCGAGGCAAGGAACCTGCCCAACCAGCCAGGCAATTTTAGCCATGCTGCTCTGAAGAATGTTGCCGTGCCCTCTAAAGTTCACAGGGCGATTCGAGGGTTTTATAGCGTTGTCTGGTGACGTCGCTGTCGCGGAAGCCCGGTTATGCCACCTGACGATAGCAGCTTGAATTCTGCGTTGGTCATCTTGAAAAGTCGCTGACATGAGGCCCAAGCATTCGTTGACGCACGGCGCATGCCCAGTCAGACCGGGCTAGGTGGGTCACGCCGGCGGCTCGGCGAGACGAATAACCTGCACAACCAGATAGGCAATTTTAGCCATGCTACTCTGAAGAATGTTGTCGTGCCCTCTGAAGTTCAGAGGGTGATCCGAGGGTTTTATAGCGTTGTCTGGTGACGTCGCTGTCGCGGAAGCCCGGTTAAGCCACCTGACGATAGCAGCTTGAATTCCGCGTCGGTCATCTTGGAAAGTCGCTGACATGAGGCCCAAGCATTCGTTGACGCACGGCGCATGCCCAGTCAGACCTGGCTTGGTGGGTCACGCCGGCGGCTCGGCGAGATAAAGAACCTGAACAACCAGCCAGGCAATTTTAGCCATTCTGCTCTGAAGAATGTTGCCGTGCCCTTTGAAGTTCAGAGGGTGATCCGAGGGTTTTATAGCGTTGTCTGGTGACGTCGCTGTCGCGGAAGCCCGGTTATGCCACCTGACGATAGCAGCTTGAATTCCGCGTTGGTCATCTTGAAAGGTCGCTGACATGAGGCCCAAGGATTCGTTGTCGCACGGCGCATGCCCAGACAGACCGGGCTTGGTTGGTGCAGGCGGCGGCCCGGCGAGGCAAAGAACCTGCACAACAAGCCACGCAATTTTAGCCATGCTGCTCAGAAGACTTTAGCCGTGCCCTCTGAAGTTCAGAGGGTGATCCGAGGGTTTTATAGCGTTGTCTGGTGACGTCGCTGTCGCGGAAGCCCGGTTATGCCACCTGACGATAGCAGCTTGAATTCCGCGTTGGTCATCTTGAAAAGGCGCTGACATGAGGCCCAAGGATTCGTTGTCGCACGGCGCATGCCTCGTCAGACCGGGCTTGGTGGGTCCAGGTGGCGGCCCGGCGAGGCAAAGAACATGCAGAAGCAGCCAGGCAATTTTAGCCATGCTGCTCTGAAGAATGTTGCCGTGCCCTCTGAAGCTCACAGGGTGATCCGAGGGTTTTATAGCGTTGTCTGGTGACGTCGCTGTCGCGGAAGCCCGGTGATGCCGCCTGACGATAGCAGCTTGAATTCCGCATTGGTCGTCTTTAAAAGTCGCTGACATGAGGCCCTAGCATTCGTTGTCGCACGGCGCATGCCCAGTCAGACCGGGCTTGGGGGTCAGGCCGGCGGCTCGGCGAGACAAAGAACCTGCAGAAGCAGCCAGGCAATTTTAGCCATGCTGCTCTGAAGAATGTTGCCGTGCCCTCTGAAGTTCACAGGGTGATCCGAGGGTTTTGTAGCGTTGTCTGGTGACGTCGCTGTCACGGAAGCCCGGTGATGCCACCTGACGATAGCAGCTTGAATTCCGCGTTGGTCATCTTGAAAAGTCGCTGACATGAGGCCCAAGCTTTCGTTGACGCATGGCGCATGCCCAGTCAGACCGGGCTTGGTGGGTGCAGGCGGCGGACCGGCGAGACAAAGAACCTGCACAACCAGCCACGCAATTTTAGCCATGCTGCTCTGAAGAATGTTGCCGTGCCCTCTGAATTTCAGAGGGTGATCCGAGGGTTTTATAGCGTTGTCTGATGACGTCGCTGTCGCGGAAGCCCGGTTATGCCACCTGACGATAGCAGCTTGAATTCCGCGTGTGTCATCTTGAAAAGGCGCTGACATGAGGCCTAAGCATTCGTTGACGCACGGCGTATGCCCAGTCAGACCGGGCTTTGTGGGTGCAGGCGGCGGCCCGGCGAGACAAAGAACCTGCACAAGCAGCCAGGCAATTTTAGCCATGCTGCTCTGAAGAATGTTGCCGTGACCTCTGAAGTTCACAGGGTGGTCCGAGGGTTTTATAGCGTTGTCTGGTTACGTTGTTGTTGCGGAAGCTCGGTGATGCCATCAGACGAGAGCAGCTTGAATTCCGCCTTGGTCATCTTGAAAAGTCGCTGACATGAGGCCCAAGGATTCGTTGTCGCACGGAGCATGCCCAGTCAGATCGGGCATGGTGGGTCCAGGTGGCGGCCCGGCGAGGCAAGGAACCTGCCCAACCAGCCAGGCAATTTTAGCCATGCTGCTCTGAAGAATGTTGCCGTGCCCTCTAAAGTTCACAGGGCGATTCGAGGGTTTTATAGCGTTGTCTGGTGACGTCGCTGTCGCGGAAGCCCGGTTATGCCACCTGACGATAGCAGCTTGAATTCTGCGTTGGTCATCTTGAAAAGTCGCTGACATGAGGCCCAAGCATTCGTTGACGCACGGCGCATGCCCAGTCAGACCGGGCTAGGTGGGTCACGCCGGCGGCTCGGCGAGACGAATAACCTGCACAACCAGATAGGCAATTTTAGCCATGCTACTCTGAAGAATGTTGCCGTGCCCTCTAAGGTTCACAGGGCGATTCGAGGGTTTTATAGCGTTGTCTGGTGACGTCGCTGTCGCGGAAGCCCGGTGATGCAACCTGACGATAGCAGCTTGAATTCCGCGTTGGTCATCTTGAAAAGTCGCTGACATCAGGCCCAAGCATTCGTTGACGCACGACGCATGCCCAGTCAGACCGGGCTTGGTGGGTGCAGGCGGCGGCCCGGCGAGACAAAGAACCTGCACAACCAGCCAGGCAATTTTAGCCATGCTGCTCTGAAGAATGTTGCCGTGACCTCTGAAGTTCAGAGGGTGATCCGAGGGTTTTATAGCGTTGTCTGGTGACGTCGCTGTCGCGGAAGCCCGGTTATGCCACCTGACGATAGCAGCTTGAATTCCGCGTTGGTCATCTTGAAAAGGCGCTGACATGAGGCCCAAGGATTCGTTGTCGCACGGCGCATGCCTCGTCAGACCGGGCTTGGTGGGTCCAGGTGGCGGCCCGGCGAGGCAAAGAACCTGCAGAAGCAGCCAGGCAATTTTAGCCATGCTGCTCTGAAGAATGTTGCCGTGCCCTCTGAAGCTCACAGGGTGATCCGAGGGTTTTATAGCGTTGTCTGGTGACATCGCTGTCGCGGAAGCCCGGTGACGCCACCTGACGATAGCAGCTTGAATTCCGCGTTGGTCATCTTGAAAAGTCGCTGACGTGAGGCCCAAGCATTCGTTGACGCACGGCGCATGCCCAGTCAGACCGGGCTTGGTGGGTGCAGGCGGCGGCCCGGCGAGACAAAGAACCTGCACAACCAGCCAGGCAATTTGAACCATGCTGCTCTTAAGAATGTTGCCGTGCCCTCTAAAGTTCACAGGGCGATTCGAGGGTTTTATAGCGTTGTCTGGTGACGTCGCTGTCGCGGAAGCCCGGTTATGCCACCTGATGATAGCAGCTTGAATTCTGCGTTGGTCATCTTGAAAAGTCGCTGACATGAGGCCCAAGCATTCGTTGACGCACGGCGCATGCCCAGTCAGACCGGGCTAGGTGGGTCACGCCGGCGGCTCGGCGAGACGAATAACCTGCACAACCAGATAGGCAATTTTAGCCATGCTACTCTGAAGAATGTTGTCGTGCCCTCTGAAGTTCAGAGGGTGATCCGAGGGTTTTATAGCGTTGTCTGGTGACGTCACTATCGCGGAAGCCCGTTTATGCGGCCTGACGATAGCAGCTTGAATTCCGCCTTGGTCATCTTGAAAAGGCGCTGACATGAGGCCCTAGGATTCGTTGACGCACGGCGCATGCCCAGTCAGACCGGACTTGGTGGGTGCAGGCGGCGGCCCGGCGAGACAAAGAACCTGCACTACCAGCCAGGCAATTTTAGCCATGCTACTCTGAAGAATGTTGCCGTGCCCTCTGAAGTGCAGAGGGTGATCCGAGGGTTTTATAGCGTTGTCTGGTGACGTCGCTGTCGCGGAAGCCCGGTTAAGCCACCTGACGATAGCAGCTTGAATTCCGCGTCGGTCATCTTGAAAAGTCGCTGACATGAGGCCCAAGCATTCGTTGACGCACGGCGCATGCCCAGTCAGACCGGGCGTGGTGGGTCCAGGTGGCGGTCCGGCAAGGCAAAGAACCTGCACAACCAGCCAGGCAATTTTAGCCATGGTGCTCTGAAGAATGTTGCCGTGCCCTCTAAGGTTCACAGGGCGATTCGAGGGTTTTATAGCGTTGTCTGGTGACGTCGCTGTCGCGGAAGCCCGGTGATGCAACCTGACGATAGCAGGTTGAATTCCGCGTTGGTCATCTTGAAAAGGCGCTGACATGAGGCCCAAGGATTCGTTGTCGCACGGCGCATGCCTCGTCAGACCTGGCTTGGTGGGTCCAGGTGGCGCCCCGGCGAGGCAAAGAACATGCAGAAGCAGCCAGGCAATTTTAGCCATGCTGCTCTGAAGAATGTTGCCGTGCCCTCTGAAGCTCAGAGGGTGATCCGAGGGTTTTATAGCGTTGTCTGGGGACGTCGCTGTCGCGCAAGCCCGGTGATGCCACCTGACGATAGCAGCTTGAATTCCGCGTTGGTCATCTTGAAAAGTCGCTGACATGAGGCCCAAGCATTCGTTGACGCACGGCGCATGCCCAGTCAGACCGGGCTTGGTGGGTCACGCCGGCGGCTCGGCAAGATAAAGAACCTGAACAACCAGCCAGGCAATTTTAGCCATTCTGCTCTGAAGAATGTTGCCGTGCCCTTTGAAGTTCAGAGGGTGATCCGAGGGTTTTATAGCATTGTCTGGTGACGTCGCTGTCGCGGAAGCCCGGTTATGCCACCTGACGATAGCAGCTTGAATTCCGCGTTGGTCATCTTGAAAAGTCGCTGACATGAGGCCCAAGGATTCGTTGTCGCACGGCGCATGCCCAGACAGACCGGGCTTGGTTGGTGCAGGCGGCGGCCCGGCGAGGCAAAGAACCTGCACAACAAGCCACGCAATTTTAGCCATGCTGCTCAGAAGACTTTCGCCGTGCCCTCTGAAGTTCAGAGGGTGATCCGAGGGTTTTATAGCATTGTCTGTTGACGTCGCTGTCGCGGAAGCCCGGTTATGCCACCTGACGATAGCAGCTTGAATTCCGCGTTGGTCATCTTGAAAAGTCGCTGACATCAGGCCCAAGCATTCGTTGACGCACGGCGCATGCCCAGTCAGACCGGGCTTGGTGGGTGCAGGCGGCGGCCCGGCGAGACAAAGAACTTGCACAACCAGCCAGGCAATTTTAGCCATGCTGCTCTGAAGAATGTTGCCGTGACCTCTGAAGTTCAGAGGGTGATGCGAGGGTTTTATAGCGTTGTCTGGTGACGTCGCTGTCGCGGAAGCCCGGTTATGCCACCTGACGATAGCAGCTTGAATTCCGCGTTGGTCATCTTGAAAAGGCGCTGACATGAGGCCCAAGGATTCGTTGTCGCACGGCGCATGCCTCGTCAGACCGGGCTTGGTGGGTCCAGGTGGCGGCCCGGCGAGGCAAAGAACATGCAGAAGCAGCCAGGCAATTTTAGCCATGCTGCTCTGAAGAATGTTGCCGTGCCCTCTGAAGCTCACAGGGTGATCCGAGGGTTTTATAGCGTTGTCTGGTGACGTCGCTGTCGCGGAAGACCGGTGATGCCACCTGACGATAGCAGCTTGAATTCCGCGTTGGTCGTCTTTAAAAGTCGCTGACATGAGGCCCTAGCATTCCTTGTCGCACGGCGCATGCCCAGTCAGACCGGGCTTGGGGGGTCAAGCCGGCGGCTCGGCGAGACAAAGACCCTGCAGAAGCAGCCAGGCAATTTTAGCCATGCTGCACTGAAGAATGTTGCCGTGCCCTCTGAAGTTCACAGGGTGATCCGAGGGTTTTGTAGCGTTGTCTGGTGACGTCGCTGTCGCGGAAGCCCGGTGATGCCGCCTGACGATGGCAGCTTGAATTCCGCGTTGGTCATCTTGAAAAGTCGCTGACATGAGGCCCAAGGATTCGTTGTCGCACGGCGCATGCCCAGTCAGACCGGGCTTGTTGGGTCCAGGCGGCGGCCCGGCGAGGAAAAAAACCCGCACAAGCAGCCAGGCAATTTTAGCCATGCTGCTCTGAAGAATGTTGCAGTGCCTTCTGAAGTTCACAGGGTGTTCCGAGGGTTTTATAGCGTTTGCTGGTGACGTCTTTGTTGCGGAAGCCCGGTGATGCCATCTGACGATAGCAGCTTGAATTCCGCCTTGGTCATCTTGAAAAGTCGCTGACAAGAGGCCCAAGCATTCGCTGTCGCACGGCGCATGTCCTGTCAGACCGGGCATGGTGGGTCCAGGCGGCGGCCCGGCGAGGCAAAGAACCTGCACAAGCAGCCAGGCAATTTTAGCCAAACTGCTCTGAAGAATGTTGCCGTGCAATCTAAAGTTCGCAGGACGATTCGAGGGTTTTAAAGCGTTGTCTAGTGACGTCGCTGTCGTGGAAGCCCGGTGATGCCACCCGACGATAGCAGCTTGAATTCCGCCTTGGTCATTTGGAAAGTCGCTGACATGAGGCACAAGCATTCGTTGTCGCACGGCGCATGCCCAGTCAGACCGGGTTTGTTGGTACCAGGCGGCGGCCCGGCGAGGCAAAGAACCTGCACAAGCAGCCAGACAATTTTAGCCATGCTGCTCTGAAGAATGTTGCCGTGCCCTCTGAATTTCACAGTGTGATTCGAGGATTTTATAGCGTTGTCTGGTGACGTCGCTGTCGCGGAATCCCGGTGATGCCACCTGAAGATAGCAGCTTGATTCCGCGTTGGTGATCTTGAAAAGTCGCTGACATGAGGCCAAGCATTCGTTGTCGCATGGCGCATGCCCCAGTCATAGCGGGCTTGGTGGGTCCAGGCGGCGGCCCGGCGAGGCAAAAAACCTGCACAACCAGCCAGGTAATTTCCGCCATGCTGCCCTGAAGAACGTCGTCGTGCCCTCTAAAGTTCACCGGGTGATTCGAGGGTTTTATAGCGTTGTCTGGTGACGTCGCTGTCGCGGAAGCCCGGTGATGCCACCTGAAGATAGCAGCTTGAATTCCGCGTTGGTCATCTCTAAAAGTCGCTGACATGAGGCCCAAGCATTCGTTGTCGCACGGCGCATGCCCCTGTCAGACCGGGCTTGGTGGGTCCAGGCGGCGGCCCGGCGAGGCAAAGAACCTGCACAAGCACCCAGGTAATTTTAGCCATGCTGCTCTGAAGAATGTTGCCGTTCCCTCTAACGTTCCCAGAGCGATTCAAGGGTTTTATAGCGTTGTCTGGTTACGTTGTTGTTGCGGAAGCTCGGTGATGCCATCAGACGAGAGCAGCTTGAATTCCGCCTTGGTCATCTTGAAAAGTCGCTGACAAGAGGCCCAAGCATTCGTTGTCGCACGGCGCATGTCCTGTCAGACCGGGCATGGTGGGTCCAGGCGGCGGCCCGGCGAGGCAAAGAACCTGCACAAGCCGCCAGGCAATTTTAGCCATGCTGCTCTGAAGAATTTTGCCGTGCACTCTGAAGTTCACAGGGTGATCCGAGGGTTTTATAGCGTTGTCTGGTGACGTCGCTGTCGCGGAAGCCCGGTTATGCCACCTGACGATAGCAGCTTGAATTCCGGGTTGGTCATCTTGAAAAGTCGCTGACATGAGGCCCAAGGATTCGTTGTCGCACGGAGCATGCCCAGTCAGACCGGGCTTGGTGGGTCGAGGCGGCGGCCCGGCGAGGCAAAGATCCTGCACAACCAGCCAGGCAATTTTAGCCATGCTGCTCTGAAGAATTTTGCCATGCCCTCTAAAGTTCACAGGGCGATCCGAGGGTTTTATAGCGTTGTCTGGTGACGTCGCTGTCGCGGAAGCCCGGTTATGCCACCTGACAATAGCAGCTTGAATTCAGCGTTGTTCATCTTGAAAAGTCTCTGACATGAGGCCCAAGGATTCGTTGTCGCACGGCGCATGCCCAGTCAGACCGGGCTTGGTGGGTCACGGTGGCGGCCCGGCGAGGCAAAGAACCTGCACAACCAGCCAGGCAATTTTAGCCATGCTGCTCTGAAGAATGTTGCCGTGCCCTCTGAAGTTCAGAGGGTGATCCGAGGGTTTTATAGCGTTGTCTGATGACGTCGCTGTCGCGGAAGCTCGGTGATGCCATCAGACGAGAGCAGCTTGAATTCCGCGTTGGTCATCTTGAAAAGTCGCTGACATGAGGCCCAAGGATTCGTTGTCGCACGACGCATGCCCAGTCAGACCGGGCTTGTTGGGTCCAGGCGGCGGCCCGGCGAGGAAAAAAACCCGCACAAGCAGCCAGGCAATTTTAGCCATGCTGCTCTGAAGAATGTTGCAGTGCCTTCTGAAGTTCACAGGGTGTTCCGAGGGTTTTATAGCGTTTGCTGGTGACGTCTTTGTTGCGGAAGCCCGGTGATGCCATCTGACGATAGCAGCTTGAATTCCGCCTTGGTCATCTTGAAAAGTCGCTGACAAGAGGCCCAAGCATTCGCTGTCGCACGGCGCATGTCCTGTCAGACCGGGCATGGTGGGTCCAGGCGGCGGCCCGGCGAGGCAAAGAACCTGCACAAGCAGCCAGGCAATTTTAGCCATGCTGCTCTGAAGAATTTTGCCGTGCACTCTGAAGTTCACAGGGTGATCCGAGAGTTTTATAGCGTTGTCTCGTGACGTCGTTGTTGCGGAAGCCCGGTGATGCCATCTGACGATAGCAGCATGAATTCCGCGTTGGTCATCTTGAAAAGTCGCTGACATGAGGCCCAAGCATTCGTTGTCGCACGGCGCATGCCCCCGTCAGACAGGGTTTGGTGGGTCCAGTCGGCGGCCCGGCGAGGCAAAGAACCTGCTCAAGCAGCCAGGCAATTTTAGCCAAACTGCTCTGAAGAATGTTGCCGTGCAATCTAAAGTTCACAGGACGATTCGAGGGTTTTAAAGCGTTGTCTAGTGACGTCGCTGTCGTGGAAGCCCGGTGATGCCACCCGACGATAGCAGCTTGAATTCCGCGTTGGTCATTTGGAAAGTCGCTGACATGAGGCACAAGCATTCGTTGTCGCACGGCGCATGCCCAGTCAGACCGGGTTTGTTGGTACCAGGCGGCGGCCCGGCGAGGCAAAGAACCTGCACAAGCAGCCAGACAATTTTAGCCATGCTGCTCTGAAGAAATTTGCCGTGCCCTCTGAATTTCACAGTGTGATTCGAGGATTTTATAGCGTTGTCTGGTGACGTCGCTGTCGCGGAATCCCGGTGATGCCACCTGAAGATAGCAGCTTGATTCCGCGTTGGTGATCTTGAAAAGTCGCTGACATGAGGCCAAGCATTCGTTGTCGCATGGCGCATGCCCCAGTCATAGCGGGCTTGGTGGGTCCAGGCGGCGGCCCGGCGAGGCAAAAAACCTGCACAACCAGCCAGGTAATTTCCGCCATGCTGCCATGAAGAACGTCGCCGTGCCCTCTAAAGTTCACCGGGTGATTCGAGGGTTTTATAGCGTTGTCTGGTGACGTCGCTGTCGCGGAAGCCCGGTGATGCCACCTGAAGATAGCAGCTTGAATTCCGCGTTGGTCATCTCTAAAAGTCGCTGACATGAGGCCCAAGCATTCGTTGTCGCACGGCGCATGCCCCTGTCAGACCGGGCTTGGTGGGTCCAGGCGGCGGCCCGGCGAGGCAAAGAACCTGCACAAGCACCCAGGCAATTTTAGCCATGCTGCTCTGAAGAATGTTGCCGTTCCCTCTAACGTTCCCAGAGCGATTCAAGGGTTTTATAGCGTTGTCTGGTTACGTTGTTGTTGCGGAAGCTCGGTGATGCCATCAGACGAGAGCAGCTTGAATTCCGCCTTGGTCATCTTGAAAAGTCGCTGACAAGAGGCCCAAGCATTCGTTGTCGCACGGCGCATGTCCTGTCAGACCGGGCATGGTGGGTCCAGGCGGCGGCCCGGCGAGGCAAAGAACCTGCACAAGCAGCCAGGCAATTTTAGCCGTGCTGCTCTGAAGAATTTTGCCGTGCACTCTGAAGTTCACAGGGTGATCCGAGGGTTTTATAGCGTTGTCTGGTGACGTCGCTGTCGCGGAAGCCCGGTTATGCCACCTGACGATAGCAGCTTGAATTCCGGGTTGGTCATCTTGAAAAGTCGCTGACATGAGGCCCAAGGATTCGTTGGCGCACGGAGCATGCCCAGTCAGACCGGGCTTGGTGGGTCGAGGCGGCGGCCCGGCGAGGCAAAGATCCTGCACAACCAGCCAGGCAATTTTAGCCATGCTGCTCTGAAGAATTTTGCCATGCCCTCTAAAGTTCACAGGGCGATCCGAGGGTTTTATAGCGTTGTCTGGTGACGTCGCTGTCGCGGAAGCCCGGTTATGCCTCCTGACAATAGCTGCTTGAATTCAGCGTTGTTCATCTTGAAAAGTCTCTGACATGAGGCCCAAGGATTCGTTGTCGCACGGCGCATGCCCAGTCAGACCGGGCTTGGTGGGTCACGGTGGCGGCCCGGCGAGGCAAAGAACCTGCACAACCAGCCAGGCAATTTTAGCCATGGTGCTCTGAAGAATTTTGCCATGCCCTCTAAAGTTCACAGGGTGATCCGAGGGTTTTATAGCGTTGTCTGGTGACGTCGCTGTCGCGGAAGCCCGGTTATGCCACCTGACAATAGCAGCTTGAATTCAGCGTTGTTCATCTTGAAAAGTCTCTGACATGAGGCCCAAGGATTCGTTGTCGCACGGAGCATGCCCAGTCAGACCGGGATTGGTGGGTCACGGTGGCGGCCCGGCGAGGCAAAGAACCTGCACAACCAGCCAGGCAATTTTAGCCATGGTGCTCTGAAGAATGTTGCCGTGCCCTCTAAGGTTCACAGGGCGATTCGAGGGTTTTATAGCGTTGTCTGGTGACGTCGCTGTCGCGGAAGCCCGGTGATGCAACCTGACGATAGCAGCTTGAATTCCGCGTTGGTCATCTTGAAAAGTCGCTGACATCAGGCCCAAGCATTCGTTGACGCACGGCGCATGCCCAGTGAGACCGGGCTTGGTGGGTGCAGGCGGCGGCCCGGCGAGACAAAGAACCTGCAGAAGCAGCCAGGCAATTTTAGCCATGCTGCTCTGAAGAATGTTGCCGTGCCCTCTGAAGCTCACAGGGTGATCCGAGGGTTTTATAGCGTTGTCTGGTGACGTCGCTCTCGCGGAAGCCCGGTGATGCCACCTGACGATAGCAGCTTGAATTCCGCGTTGGTCATCTTGAAAAGTCGCTGACGTGAGGCCCAAGCATTCGTTGACGCACGGCGCATGCCCAGTCAGAGCGGGCTTGGTGGGTGCAGGCGGCGGCCCGGCGAGACAAAGAACCTGCACAACCAGCCAGGCAATTTGAACCATGCTGCTCTTAAGAATGTTGCCGTGCCCTCTAAAGTTCACAGGGCAATTCGAGGGTTTTATAGCGCGTTCTGGTGACGTCGCTGTCGCGGAAGCCCGGTTATGCCACCTGACGATAGCAGCTTGAATTCTGCGTTGGTCATCTTGAAAAGTCGCTGACATGAGGCCGAAGCATTCGTTGACGCACGGCGCATGCCCAGTCAGACCGGGCTAGGTGGGTCACGCCGGCGGCTCGGCGAGACAAATAACCTGCACAACCAGCCAGGCAATTTTAGCCATGCTACTCTGAAGAATGTTGTCGTGCCCTCTGAAGTTCAGAGGGTGATCCGAGGGTTTTATAGCGTTGTCTGGTGACGTCGCTGTCGCGGAAGCCCGGTTAAGCCACCTGACGATAGCAGCTTGAATTCCGCGTCGGTCATCTTGAAAAGTCGCTGACATGAGGCCCTAGGATTCGTTGACGCACGGCGCATGCCCAGTCAGACCGGGCTTGGTGGGTGCAGGCGGCGGCCCGGCGAGACAAAGAACCTGCACTACCAGCCAGGCAATTTTAGCCATGCTGCTCTGAAGAATGTTGCCGTGCCCTCTGAAGTGCAGAGGGTGATCCGAGGGTTTTATAGCGTTGTCTGGTGACGTCGCTGTCGCGGAAGCCCGGTTAAGCCACCTGACGATAGCAGCTTGAATTCCGCGTCGGTCATCTTGAAAAGTCGCTGACATGAGGCCGAAGCATTCGTTGACGCACGGCGCATGCCCAGTCAGACCGGGCTAGGTGGGTCACGCCGGCGGCTCGGCGAGACAAATAACCTGCACAACCAGCCAGGCAATTTTAGCCATGCTACTCTGAAGAATGTTGCCGTGCCCTCTAAAGTTCACAGGGCAATTCGAGGGTTTTATAGCGCGTTCTGGTGACGTCGCTGTCGCGGAAGCCCGGTTATGCCACCTGACGATAGCAGCTTGAATTCTGCGTTGGTCATCTTGAAAAGTCGCTGACATGAGGCCGAAGCATTCGTTGACGCACGGCGCATGCCCAGTCAGACCGGGCTTGGTGGGTGCAGGCGGCGGCCCGGCGAGACAAAGAACCTGCACTACCAGCCAGGCAATTTTAGCCATGCTGCTCTGAAGAATGTTGTCGTGCCCTCTGAAGTTCAGAGGGTGATCCGAGGGTTTTATAGCGTTGTCTGGTGACGTCGCTGTCGCGGAAGCCCGGTTATGCCACCTGACGATAGCAGCTTGAATTCCGCGTTGGTCATCTTGAAAAGTCGCTGACATGAGGCCCTAGGATTCGTTGACGCACGGCGCATGCCCAGTCAGACCGGGCTTGGTGGGTCCAGGCGGCGGCCCGGCGAGACAAAGAACCTGCACAACCAGCCAGGCAATTTTAGCCATGCTGCTCTGAAGAATGTTGCCGTGCCCTCTGAAGTGCAGAGGGTGATCCGAGGGTTTTATAGCGTTGTCTGGTGACGTCGCTGTCGCGGAAGCCCGGTTATGCCACCTGACGATAGCAGCTTGAATTCTGCGTTGGTCATCTTGAAAAGTCGCTGACATGAGGCCGAAGCATTCGTTGACGCACGGCGCATGCCCAGTCAGACCGGGCTAGGTGGGTCACGCCGGCGGCTCGGCGAGACAAATAACCTGCACAACCAGCCAGGCAATTTTAGCCATGCTACTCTGAAGAATGTTGTCGTGCCCTCTGAAGTTCAGAGGGTGATCCGAGGGTTTTATAGCGTTGTCTGGTGACGTCGCTGTCGCGGAAGCCCGTTTATGCGGCCTGACGATAGCAGCTTGAATTCCGCCTTGGTCATCTTGAAAAGGCGCTGACATGAGGCCCTAGGATTCGTTGACGCACGGCGCATGCCCAGTCAGACCGGGCTTGGTGGGTGCAGGCGGCGGCCCGGCGAGACAAAGAACCTGCACTACCAGCCAGGCAATTTTAGCCATGCTGCTCTGAAGAATGTTGCCGTGCCCTCTGAAGTGCAGAGGGTGATCCGAGGGTTTTATAGCGTTGTCTGGTGACGTCGCTGTCGCGGAAGCCCGGTTAAGCCACCTGACGATAGCAGCTTGAATTCCGCGTCGGTCATCTTGAAAAGTCGCTGACATGAGGCCCAAGCATTCGTTGACGCACGGCGCATGCCCAGTCAGACCGGGCGTGGTGGGTCCAGGTGGCGGTCCGGCAAGGCAAAGAACCTGCACAACCAGCCAGGCAATTTTAGCCATGGTGCTCTGAAGAATGTTGCCGTGCCCTCTAAGGTTCACAGGGCGATTCGAGGGTTTTATAGCGTTGTCTGGTGACGTCGCTGTCACGGAAGCCCGGTGATGCAACCTGACGATAGCAGCTCGAATTCCGCGTTGGACGTCTTGAAAAGTGGCAGGCTTGAGGCACTAGCATTCGTATTCGCACGGCGCATGCCCAGTCAGACCTGGCTTGGTGGGTCACGCCGGCGGCTCGGCGAGATAAAGAACCTGAACAACCAGCCAGGCAATTTTAGCCATTCTGTTCTGAAGAATGTTGCCGTGCCCTCTGAAGTTCAGAGGGTGATCCGAGGGTTTTATAGCGTTGTCTGGTGACGTCGCTGTCGCGGAAGCCCGGTTATGCCACCTGACGATAGCAGCTTGAATTCTGCGTTGGTCATCGTGAAAAGTCGCTGACATGAGGCCCAATTATTCGTTGACGCACGGCGCATGCCCAGTCAGATCGGGCTTGGTGGGTCCGGGTGGCGGCCCGGCGAGGCAAGGAACCTGCCCAACCAGCCAGGCAATTTTAGCCATGCTGCTCTGAAGAATGTTGCCGTGCCCTCTGAAGCTCAGAGGGTGATCCGAGGGTTTTATAGCGTTGTCTGGTGACGTCGCTGTCGCGGAAGCCCGGTTATGCCACCTGACGATAGCAGCTTGAATTCCGCGTTGGTCATCTTGAAAAGTCGCTGACATGAGGCCCAAGCATTCGTTGACGCACGGCGCAAGCCCAGTCAGACCGGGCTTGGTGGGTCACGCCGGCGGCTCGGCGAGATAAAGAACCTGAACAACCAGCCAGGCAATTTTAGCCATTCTGCTCTGAAGAATGTTGCCGTGCCCTTTGAAGTTCAGAGGGTGATCCGAGGGTTTTATAGCATTGTCTGGTGACGTCGCTGTCGCGGAAGCCCGGTTATGCCACCTGACGATAGCAGCTTGAATTCCGCGTTGGTCATCTTGAAAAGTCGCTGACATGAGGCCCAAGGATTCGTTGTCGCACGGCCCATGCCCAGACAGGCCGGGCTTGGTTGGTGCAGGCGGCGGCCCGGCGAGGCAAAGAACCTGCAAAACAAGCCACGCAATTTTAGCCATGCTGCTCAGAAGACTTTAGCCGTGCCCTCTGAAGTTCAGAGGGTGATCCGAGGGTTTTATAGCATTGTCTGTTGACGTCGCTGTCGCGGAAGCCCGGTTATGCCACCTGACGATAGCAGCTTGAATTCCGCGTTGGTCATCTTGAAAAGTCGCTGACATCCGGCCCAAGCATTCGTTGACGCACGGCGCATGCCCAGTCAGACCGGGCTTGGTGGGTGCAGGCGGCGGCCCGGCGAGACAAAGAACTTGCACAACCAGCCAGGCAATTTTAGCCATGCTGCTCTGAAGAATGTTGCCGTGACCTCTGAAGTTCAGAGGGTGATGCGAGGGTTTTATAGCGTTGTCTGGTGACGTCGCTGTCGCGGAAGCCCGGTTATGCCACCTGACGATAGCAGCTTGAATTCCGCGTTGGTCATCTTGAAAAGGCGCTGACATGAGGCCCAAGGATTCGTTGCCGCACGGCGCATGCCTCGTCAGACCGGGCTTGGTGGGTCCAGGTGGCGGCCCGGCGAGGCAAAGAACATGCAGAAGCAGCCAGGCAATTTTAGCCATGCTGCTCTGAAGAATGTTGCCGTGCCCTCTGAAGCTCACAGGGTGATCCGATGGTTTTATAGCGTTGTCTGGTGACGTCGCTGTCGCGGAAGACCGGTGATGCCACCTGACGATAGCAGCTTGAATTCCGCGTTGGTCGTCTTTAAAAGTCGCTGACATGAGGCCCTAGCATTCCTTGTCGCACGGCGCATGCCCAGTCAGACCGGGCTTGGGGGGTCAAGCCGGCGGCTCGGCGAGACAAAGACCCTGCAGAAGCAGCCAGGCAATTTTAGCCATGCTGCACTGAAGAATGTTGCCGTGCCCTCTGAAGTTCACAGGGTGATCCGAGGGTTTTGTAGCGTTGTCTGGTGACGTCGCTGTCGCGGAAGCCCGGTGATGCCGCCTGACGATAGCAGCTTGAATTCCGCGTTGGTCATCTTGAAAAGTCGCTGACATGAGGCCCAAGGATTCGTTGTCGCACGGCGCATGCCCAGTCAGACCGGGCTTGTTGGGTCCAGGCGGCGGCCCGGCGAGGAAAAAAACCCGCACAAGCAGCCAGGCAATTTTAGCCATGCTGCTCTGAAGAATGTTGCAGTGCACTCTGAAGTTCACAGGGTGATCCGAGTGTTTTATAGCGTTGTCTCGTGACGTCGTTGTTGCGGAAGCCCGGTGATGCCATCTGACGATAGCAGCATGAATTCCGCGTTGGTCATCTTGAAAAGGCGCTGACATGAGGCCCAAGCATTCGTTGCCGCATGGCGCATGCCCCAGTCATAGCGGGCTTGGTGGGTCCAGGCGGCGGCCCGGCGAGACAAAAAACCCGCACAAGCAGCCAGGCAATTTTAGCCATGCTGCTCTGAAGAATGTTGCCGTGCAATCTAAAGTTCACAGGACGATTCGAGGGTTTTAAAGCGTTGTCTAGTGACGTCGCTGTCGTGGAAGCCCGGTGATGCCACCCGACGATAGCAGCTTGAATTCCGCGTTGGTCATTTGGAAAGTCGCTGACATGAGGCACAAGCATTCGTTGTCGCACGGCGCATGCCCAGTCAGACCGGGTTTGTTGGTACCAGGCGGCGGCCCGGCGAGGCAAAAAACCTGCACAAGCAGCCAGGCAATTTTAGCCATGCTGCTCTGAAGAATGTTGCCGTGCCCTCTGAATTTCACAGTGTGATTCGAGGGTTTTATAGCGTTGTCTGGTGACGTCTCTGTCGCGGAATCCCGGTGATGCCACCTGAAGATAGCAGCTTGATTCCGCGTTGGTGATCTTGAAAAGTCGCTGACATGAGGCCAAGCATTCGTTGCCGCATGGCGCATGCCCCAGTCATAGCGGGCTTGGGGGGTCAAGCCGGCGGCCCGGCGAGGCAAAGAGCCTGCTCAAGCAGCCAGGCAATTTTAGCCAAACTGCTCTGAAGAATGTTGCCGTGCAATCTAAAGTTCACAGGACGATTCGAGGGTTTTAAAGCGTTGTCTAGTGACGTCGCTGTCGTGGAAGCCCGGTGATGCCACCCGACGATAGCAGCTTGAATTCCGCGTTGGTCATTTGGAAAGTCGCTGACATGAGGCACAAGCATTCGTTGTCGCACGGCGCATGCCCAGTCAGACCGGGTTTGTTGGTACCAGGCGGCGGCCCGGCGAGGCAAAAAACCTGCACAAGCAGCCAGGCAATTTTAGCCATGCTGCTCTGAAGAATGTTGCCGTGCCCTCTGAATTTCACAGTGTGATTCGAGGGTTTTATAGCGTTGTCTGGTGACGTCTCTGTCGCGGAATCCCGGTGATGCCACCTGAAGATAGCAGCTTGATTCCGCGTTGGTGATCTTGAAAAGTCGCTGACATGAGGCCAAGCATTCGTTGCCGCATGGCGCATGCCCCAGTCATAGCGGGCTTGGTGGGTCCAGGCGGCGGCCCGGCGAGACAAAAAACCCGCACAAGCAGCCAGGCAATTTTAGCCATGCTGCTCTGAAGAATGTTGCCGTGCCCTCTGAATTTCACAGTGTGATTCGAGGGTTTTATAGCGTTGTCTGGTGACGTCGCTGTCGCGGAAGCCCGGTGATGCCATCTTACGATAAAAGCGTGAGTTCCGCGTTGGTCATCTTGAAAAGTCGCTGACATGAGGCCCAAGCATTCCTTGTCGCACGGCGCATGCCCAGTCAGGCCGGGCTTGATTAGTCCAGGCGGTGGCCCGGCGAGGCAAAGAACCTGCACAACCAGCCAGGCAATTTTAGCCTTGCTGCTCTGAAGTATGTTGCCGTGCCCACTGAAGTTCACAGGGTCATCCGAGGGTTTTATAGCGTTGTCTGGTGACGCCGTTATCGCGGAAGCCCGCTGATGCCACCTGACGATAGCAGCTTGAATTCTGCGTTGCTCATCTTGAAAAGTCGCTGACATGAGGTCCAAGCATTCGTTGTCGCACGGCGCATGCCCCCGTCCGACAGGGCTTGATGGGTCCAGTCGGCGGCCCGGCGAGGCAAAGAACCTGCTCAAGCAGCCAGGCAATTTTAGCCAAACTGCTCTGAAGAATGTTGCCGTGCAATCTAAAGTTCACAGGACGATTCGAGGGTTTTAAAGCGTTGTCTGGTGACGTCGCTGTTGCGGAAGCCCGGTTATGCCACCTGACGATAGCAGGCTGAATTCCGCGTTGGTCATCTTGGAAAGTCGCTGACATGAGGCCCAAGCATTCGTTGTCGCACGGCGCATGCCCAGTCAGACCGGGTTTGATGGTACCAGGCGGCGGCCCGGCGAGGCAAAGAACCTGCTCAAGCAGCCAGGCAATTTTAGCCAAACTGCTCTGAAGAATGTTGCCGTTCCCTCTAAGGTTCCCAGGGCGATTCGAGGGTTTTATAGCGTTGTCTGGTGACGTCGCTGTTGCGGAAGCCCGGTTATGCCACCTGACGATAGCAGGCTGAATTCCGCGTTGGTCATATTGAAACGTCGCTGATATGAGACCCAAGCATTCGTTGTCGCACGGCGCATGACCAGTAAGACCGGGCTTGATTGGTCCAGACGGTGGCCCGGCGAGGCAAAGAACCTCCACAACAAGCCAGGCAATTTTAGCCATGCTGCTCAGAAGACTTTAGCCGTGCCCTCTGAAGTTCAGAGGGTGATCCGAGGGTTTTATAGCGTTGTCTGTTGACGTCGCTGTCACGGAAGCCCGGCGATGCCCCCTGACGATAGCAGATTGAATTCCGCGTTGGTCGTCTTTAAAAGTCGCTGACATGAGGCCCTAGCATTCGTTGTCGCACGGCGCATGCCCAGTCAGACCGGGCATGGTGGGTCAAGCCGGCGGCTCGGCGAGACAAAGAACCTGCACAACCAGCCAGGGAATTTTAGCCATGCTGCTCTGAAGAATGTTGCCGTGCCATCTGAAGTTCAGAGGGTGATCCGAGGGTTTTATAGCGTTGTCTGGGGACGTCGCTGTCTCGGAAGCCTGGTTATGCCACCTGACGATAGCAGCTTGAATTCCGCGTTGGTCATCTTGAAAAGGCGCTGACATTAGGCCCAAGGATTCGTTGCCGCACGGCGCATGCCTAGTCAGACCGGGCTTGGTGGGTCCAGGTGGCGGCCCGGCGAGACAAAGAACCTGCAGAAGCAGCCAGGCAATTTTAGCCATGCTCCTCTGAAGAATGTTGCCATGCCCTCTGAAGTTCACAGGGTGATCCGAGGGTTTTATAGCGTTGTCTGGTGACGTCGCTGTCGCGGAAGCCCGGTGATGCCACCTGACGATAGCAGCTTGAATTCCGCGTTGGTCATCTTGAAAAGTCGCTGACATGAGGCCGAAGCATTCGTTGACGCACGGCGCATGCCCAGTCAGACCGGGCTAGGTGGGTCACGCCGGCGGCTCGGCGAGACAAATAACCTGCACAACCAGCCAGGCAATTTTAGCCGTGCTACTCTGAAGAATGTTGTCGTGCCCTCTGAAGTTCAGAGGGTGATCCGAGGGTTTTATAGCGTTGTCTGGTGACGTCGCTGTCGCGGAAGCCCGTTTATGCGGCCTGACGATAGCAGCTTGAATTCCGCCTTGGTCATCTTGAAAAGGCGCTGACATGAGGCCCTAGGATTCGTTGACGCACGGCGCATGCCCAGTCAGACCGGGCTTGGTGGGTGCAGGCGGCGGCCCGGCGAGACAAAGAACCTGCACTACCAGCCAGGCAATTTTAGCCATGCTGCTCTGAAGAATGTTGCCGTGCCCTCTGAAGTGCAGAGGGTGATCCGAGGGTTTTATAGCGTTGTCTGGTGACGTCGCTGTCGCGGAAGCCCGGTTAAGCCACCTGACGATAGCAGCTTGAATTCCGCGTCGGTCATCTTGAAAAGTCGCTGACATGAGGCCCAAGCATTCGTTGACGCACGGCGCATGCCCAGTCAGACCGGGCGTGGTGGGTCCAGGTGGCGGTCCGGCAAGGCAAAGAACCTGCACAACCAGCCAGGCAATTTTAGCCATGGTGCTCTGAAGAATGTTGCCGTGCCCTCTAAGGTTCACAGGGCGATTCGAGGGTTTTATAGCGTTGTCTGGTGACGTCGCTGTCACGGAAGCCCGGTGATGCAACCTGACGATAGCAGCTCGAATTCCGCGTTGGACGTCTTGAAAAGTGGCTGGCTTGAGGCACTAGCATTCGTATTCGCACGGCGCATGCCCAGTCAGACCGGGCTTGGTGGGTGCAGGCGGCGGCCCGGCGAGACAAAGAACCTGCACTACCAGCCAGGCAATTTTAGCCATGCTGCTCTGAAGAATGTTGCCGTGCCCTCTGAAGTTCAGAGGGTGATCCGAGGGTTTTATAGCGTTGTCTGGTGACGTCGCTGTCGCGGAAGCCCGGTTAAGCCACCTGACGATAGCAGCTTGAATTCCGCGTTGGTCATCTTGAAAAGTCGCTGACATGAGGCCCAAGCATTCGTTGACGCACGGCGCATGCCCAGTCAGACCGGGCTTGGTGGGTCACGCCGGCGGCTCGGCGAGATAAAGAACCTGAACAACCAGCCAGGCAATTTTAGCCATTCTGCTCTGAAGAATGTTGCCGTGCCCTTTGAAGTTCAGAGGGTGATCCGAGGGTTTTATAGCATTGTCTGGTGACGTCGCTGTCGCGGAAGCCCGGTTATGCCACCTGACGATAGCAGCTTGAATTCCGCGTTGGTCATCTTGAAAAGTCGCTGACATGAGGCCCAAGGATTCGTTGTCGCACGGCCCATGCCCAGACAGGCCGGGCTTGGTTGGTGCAGGCGGCGGCCCGGCGAGGCAAAGAACCTGCACAACAAGCCACGCAATTTTAGCCATGCTGCTCAGAAGACTTTAGCCGTGCCCTCTGAAGTTCAGAGGGTGATCCGAGGGTTTTATAGCATTGTCTGTTGACGTCGCTGTCGCGGAAGCCCGGTTATGCCACCTGACGATAGCAGCTTGAATTCCGCGTTGGTCATCTTGAAAAGTCGCTGACATCCGGCCCAAGCATTCGTTGACGCACGGCGCATGCCCAGTCAGACCGGGCTTGGTGGGTGCAGGCGGCGGCCCGGCGAGACAAAGAACTTGCACAACCAGCCAGGCAATTTTAGCCATGCTGCTCTGAAGAATGTTGCCGTGACCTCTGAAGTTCAGAGGGTGATGCGAGGGTTTTATAGCGTTGTCTGGTGACGTCGCTGTCGCGGAAGCCCGGTTATGCCACCTGACGATAGCAGCTTGAATTCCGCGTTGGTCATCTTGAAAAGGCGCTGACATGAGGCCCAAGGATTCGTTGCCGCACGGCGCATGCCTCGTCAGACCGGGCTTGGTGGGTCCAGGTGGCGGCCCGGCGAGGCAAAGAACATGCAGAAGCAGCCAGGCAATTTTAGCCATGCTGCTCTGAAGAATGTTGCCGTGCCCTCTGAAGCTCACAGGGTGATCCGATGGTTTTATAGCGTTGTCTGGTGACGTCGCTGTCGCGGAAGACCGGTGATGCCACCTGACGATAGCAGCTTGAATTCCGCGTTGGTCGTCTTTAAAAGTCGCTGACATGAGGCCCTAGCATTCCTTGTCGCACGGCGCATGCCCAGTCAGACCGGGCTTGGGGGGTCAAGCCGGCGGCTCGGCGAGACAAAGACCCTGCAGAAGCAGCCAGGCAATTTTAGCCATGCTGCACTGAAGAATGTTGCCGTGCCCTCTGAAGTTCACAGGGTGATCCGAGGGTTTTGTAGCGTTGTCTGGTGACGTCGCTGTCGCGGAAGCCCGGTGATGCCGCCTGACGATAGCAGCTTGAATTCCGCGTTGGTCATCTTGAAAAGTCGCTGACATGAGGCCCAAGGATTCGTTGTCGCACGGCGCATGCCCAGTCAGACCGGGCTTGTTGGGTCCAGGCGGCGGCCCGGCGAGGAAAAAAACCCGCACAAGCAGCCAGGCAATTTTAGCCATGCTGCTCTGAAGAATGTTGCAGTGCACTCTGAAGTTCACAGGGTGATCCGAGTGTTTTATAGCGTTGTCTCGTGACGTCGTTGTTGCGGAAGCCCGGTGATGCCATCTGACGATAGCAGCTTGAATTCCGCGTTGGTCATCTTGAAAAGTCGCTGACATGAGGCCCAAGCATTCGTTGTCGCACGGCGCATGCCCCCGTCAGACAGGGCTTGGTGGGTCCAGGCGGCGGCCCGGCGAGGCAAAGAACCTGCACAAGCAGCCAGGCAATTTTAGCCAAGCTGCTCTGAAGAATGTTGCCGTGCAATCTAAAGTTCACAGGACGATTCGAGGGTTTTAAAGCGTTGTCTAGTGACGTCGCTGTCGTGGAAGCCCGGTGATGCCACCCGACGATAGCAGCTTGAATTCCGCGTTGGTCATCTTGGAAAGTCGCTGACATGAGGCACAAGCATTCGTTGTCGCACGGCGCATGCCCAGTCAGACCGGGTTTGTTGGTACCAGGCGGCGGCCCGGCGAGGCAAAGAACCTGCACAAGCAGCCAGGCAATTTTAGCCATGCTGCTCTGAAGAATGTTGCCGTGCCCTCTGAATTTCACAGTGTGATTCGAGGGTTTTATAGCGTTGTCTGGTGACGTCGCTGTCGCGGAATCCCGGTGATGCCACCTGAAGATAGCAGCTTGAATTCCGCGTTGGTGATCTTGAAAAGTCGCTGACATGAGGCCAAGCATTCGTTGTCGCATGGCGCATGCCCCAGTCAGACCGGGCTTGGTGGGTCCAGGCGGCGGCCCGGCGAGGCAAAGAACCCGCACAAGCAGCCAGGCAATTTTAGCCATGCTGCTCTGAAGAATGTTGCCGTGCCCTCTGAATTTCACAGTGTGATTCGAGGGTTTTATAGCGTTGTCTGGTGACGTCGCTGTCGCGGAAGCCCGGTGATGCCATCTTACGATAAAAGCGTGAGTTCCGCGTTGGTCATCTTGAAAAGTCGCTGACATGAGGCCCAAGCATTCCTTGTCGCACGGCGCATGCCCAGTCAGGCCGGGCTTGATTAGTCCAGGCGGTGGCCCGGCGAGGCAAAGAACCTGCACAACCAGCCAGGCAATTTTAGCCTTGCTGCTCTGAAGTATGTTGCCGTGCCCACTGAAGTTCACAGGGTCATCCGAGGGTTTTATAGCGTTGTCTGGTGACGCCGTTGTCGCGGAAGCCCGCTGATGCCACCTGACGATAGCAGCTTGAATTCTGCGTTGCTCATCTTGAAAAGTCGCTGACATGAGGTCCAAGCATTCGTTGTCGCACGGCGCATGCCCCCGTCCGACAGGGCTTGATGGGTCCAGTCGGCGGCCCGGCGAGGCAAAGAACCTGCTCAAGCAGCCAGGCAATTTTAGCCAAACTGCTCTGAAGAATGTTGCCGTGCAATCTAAAGTTCACAGGACGATTCGAGGGTTTTAAAGCGTTGTCTGGTGACGTCGCTGTTGCGGAAGCCCGGTTATGCCACCTGACGATAGCAGGCTGAATTCCGCGTTGGTCATCTTGGAAAGTCGCTGACATGAGGCCCAAGCATTCGTTGTCGCACGGCGCATGCCCAGTCAGACCGGGTTTGATGGTACCAGGCGGCGGCCCGGCGAGGCAAAGAACCTGCTCAAGCAGCCAGGCAATTTTAGCCAAACTGCTCTGAAGAATGTTGCCGTTCCCTCTAAGGTTCCCAGGGCGATTCGAGGGTTTTATAGCGTTGTCTGGTGACGTCGCTGTTGCGGAAGCCCGGTTATGCCACCTGACGATAGCAGGCTGAATTCCGCGTTGGTCATATTGAAACGTCGCTGATATGAGACCCAAGCATTCGTTGTCGCACGGCGCATGACCAGTAAGACCGGGCTTGATTGGTCCAGACGGTGGCCCGGCGAGGCAAAGAACCTCCACAACAAGCCAGGCAATTTTAGCCATGCTGCTCAGAAGACTTTAGCCGTGCCCTCTGAAGTTCAGAGGGTGATCCGAGGGTTTTATAGCGTTGTCTGTTGACGTCGCTGTCACGGAAGCCCGGCGATGCCCCCTGACGATAGCAGCTTGAATTCCGCGTTGGTCGTCTTTAAAAGTCGCTGACATGAGGCCCTAGCATTCGTTGTCGCACGGCGCATGCCCAGTCAGACCGGGCATGGTGGGTCAAGCCGGCGGCTCGGCGAGACAAAGAACCTGCACAACCAGCCAGGCAATTTTAGCCATGCTGCTCTGAAGAATGTTGCCGTGCCATCTGAAGTTCAGAGGGTGATCCGAGGGTTTTATAGCGTTGTCTGGGGACGTCGCTGTCGCGGAAGCCTGGTTATGCCACCTGACGATAGCAGCTTGAATTCCGCGTTGGTCATCTTGAAAAGGCGCTGACATTAGGCCCAAGGATTCGTTGCCGCACGGCGCATGCCTAGTCAGACCGGGCTTGGTGGGTCCAGGTGGCGGCCCGGCGAGACAAAGAACCTGCAGAAGCAGCCAGGCAATTTTAGCCATGCTCCTCTGAAGAATGTTGCCATGCCCTCTGAAGTTCACAGGGTGATCCGAGGGTTTTATAGCGTTGTCTGGTGACGTCGCTGTCGCGGAAGCCCGGTGATGCCACCTGACGATAGCAGCTTGAATTCCGCGTTGGTCATCTTGAAAAGTCGCTGACATGAGGCCCAAGGTTTCGTTGAAGCACGGCGCATGGCCAGTCAGACCGGGCTTGGTGGGTGCAGGCGGCGGCCAAGCGAGACAAAGAACCTGCACAACAAGCCAGGCAATTTTAGCCATGCTGCTCAGAAGACTTTAGCCGTGCCCTCTGAAGCTCAGAGGTTGATCCGAGGGTTTTATAGCGTTGTCTGTTGACGTCGCTGTCACGGAAGCCCGGTTATGCCATCTGACGATAGCAGCTTGAATTCCGCGTTGGTCATCTTGAAAAGTCGCTGAAATGAGGCCCAAGCATTCGTTGACGCACGGCGCATGCCCAGTCAGACCGGGATTGGTGGGTGCAGGCGGCGGCCCGGCGAGACAAAGAACCTGCACAACCAGCCAGGCAATTTTAGCCATGCTGCTCTGAAGAATGTTGCCGTGGCTTCTGAAGTTCAGAGGGTGATCCGAAGGTTTTATAGCGTTGTCTGGTGACGTCGCTGTCGCGGAAGCCCGGTGATGCCACCTGACGATAGCAGCTTGAATTCCGCGTTGGTCGTCTTTAAAAGTCGCTGACATGAGGCCCTAGCATTCGTTGTCGCACGGCGCATGCCCAGTCAGACCGGGCTTGGTGGGTCAAGCCGGCGGCTCGGCGAGACAAAGAACCTGCAGAAGCAGCCAGGCAATTTTAGCCATGCTGCTCTGAAGAATGTTGCCGTGCCCTCTGAAGTTCAGAGGGTGATCCGAGGGTTTTATAGCGTTTTCTGGTTACGTCGCTGTCGCGGAAGCCCGGTGATGCCACCTGACGATAGCAGCTTGAATTCCGCGTTGGTCATCTTGAAAAGTCGCTGACATGAGGCCCTAGGATTCGTTGTCGCACGGCGCATGCCCAGACAGACCGGGCTTGGTGGGTGCAGGCGGCGGCCCGGCGAGGCAAAGAGCCTGCACAACAAGCCAGGCAATTTTAGTCATGCTGCTCAGAAGACTTTAGCCGTGCCCTCTGAAGTTCAGAGGGTGATCCGAGGGTTTTATAGCGTTGTCTGTTGACGTCGCTGTCACGGAAGCCCGGTTATGCCACCTGACGATAGCAGCTTGAATTCCGCGTTGGTCATCTTGAAAAGTCGCTGACATGAGGCCCAAGCATTCGTTGACGCACGGCGCATGCCCAGTCAGACCGGGCTTGGTGGGTGCAGGCGGCGGCCCGGCGAGACAAAGAACCTGCCCAACCAGCCAGGCAATTTTAGCCATGCTGCTCTGAAGAATGTTGCCGTGGCTTCTGAAGTTCAGAGGGTGATCCGAAGGTTTTATAGCATTGTCTGGTGACGTCGCTGTCGCGGAAGCCCGGTGATGCCACCTGACGATAGCAGCTTGAATTCCGCGTTGGTCATCTTGAAAAGTCGCTGACATGAGGCCCAAGCATTCGTTGACGCACGGCGCATGCCCAGTCAGACCGGGCTTGGTGGGTGCAGGCGGCGGCCCGGCGAGATAAAGAACCTGAACAACCAGCCAGGCAATTTTAGCCATTCTGCTCTGAAGAATGTTGCCGTGCCCTTTGAAGTTCAGAGGGTGATCCGAGGGTTTTATAGCATTGTCTGGTGACGTCGCTGTCGCGGAAGCCAGGTTATGCCACCTGACGATAGCAGCTTGAATTCCGCGTTGGTCATCTTGAAAAGTCGCTGACATGAGGCCCAAGGATTCGTTGTCGCACGGCCCATGCCCAGACAGACCGGGCTTGGTTGGTGCAGGCGGCGGCCCGGCGAGGCAAAGAACCTGCACAACAAGCCACGCAATTTTAGCCATGCTGCTCAGAAGACTTTAGCCGTGCCCTCTGAAGTTCAGAGGGTGATCCGAGGGTTTTATAGCATTGTCTGTTGACGTCGCTGTCGCGGAAGCCCGGTTATGCCACCTGACGATAGCAGCTTGAATTCCGCGTTGGTCATCTTGAAAAGTCGCTGACATCAGGCCCAAGCATTCGTTGACGCACGGCGCATGCCCAGTCAGACCGGGCTTGGTGGGTGCAGGCGGCGGCCCGGCGAGACAAAGAACTTGCACAACCAGCCAGGCAATTTTAGCCATGCTGCTCTGAAGAATGTTGCCGTGACCTCTGAAGCTCAGAGGGTGATGCGAGGGTTTTATAGCGTTGTCTGGTGACGTCGCTGTCGCGGAAGCCCGGTTATGCCACCTGACGATAGCAGCTTGAATTCCGCGTTGGTCATCTTGAAAAGGCGCTGACATGAGGCCCAAGGATTCGTTGCCGCACGGCGCATGCCTCGTCAGACCGGGCTTGGTGGGTCCAGGTGGCGGCCCGGCGAGGCAAAGAACATGCAGAAGCAGCCAGGCAATTTTAGCCATGCTGCTCTGAAGAATGTTGCCGTGCCCTCTGAAGCTCACAGGGTGATCCGATGGTTTTATAGCGTTGTCTGGTGACGTCGCTGTCGCGGAAGACCGGTGATGCCACCTGACGATAGCAGCTTGAATTCCGCGTTGGTCGTCTTTAAAAGTCGCTGACATGAGGCCCTAGCATTCCTTGTCGCACGGCGCATGCCCAGTCAGACCGGGCTTGGGGGGTCAAGCCGGCGGCTCGGCGAGACAAAGACCCTGCAGAAGCAGCCAGGCAATTTTAGCCATGCTGCACTGAAGAATGTTGCCGTGCCCTCTGAAGTTCACAGGGTGATCCGAGGGTTTTGTAGCGTTGTCTGGTGACGTCACTGTCGCGGAAGCCCGGTGATGCCGCCTGACGATAGCAGCTTGAATTCCGCGTTGGTCATCTTGAAAAGTCGCTGACATGAGGCCCAAGGATTCGTTGTCGCACGGCGCATGCCCAGTCAGACCGGGCTTGTTGGGTCCAGGCGGCGGCCCGGCGAGGAAAAAAACCCGCACAAGCAGCCAGGCAATTTTAGCCATGCTGCTCTGAAGAATGTTGCAGTGCCTTCTGAAGTTCACAGGGTGTTCCGAGGGTTTTATAGCGTTTGCTGGTGACGTCTTTGTTGCGGAAGCCCGGTGATGCCATCTGACGATAGCAGCTTGAATTCCGCCTTGGTCATCTTGAAAAGTCGCTGACAAGAGGCCCAAGCATTCGTGGTCGCACGGCGCATGTCCTGTCAGACCGGGCATGGTGGGTCCAGGCGGCGGCCCGGCGAGGCAAAGAACCTGCACAAGCAGCCAGGCAATTTTAGCCATGCTGCTCTGAAGAATTTTGCCGTGCACTCTGAAGTTCACAGGGTGATCCGAGTGTTTTATAGCGTTGTCTCGTGACGTCGTTGTTGCGGAAGCCCGGTGATGCCATCTGACGATAGCAGCATGAATTCCGCGTTGGTCATCTTGAAAAGTCGCTGACATGAGGCCCAAGCATTCGTTGTCGCACGGCGCATGCCCCCGTCAGACAGGGCTTGGTGGGTCCAGTCGGCGGCCCGGCGAGGCAAAGAGCCTGCTCAAGCAGCCAGGCAATTTTAGCCAAACTGCTCTGAAGAATGTTGCCGTGCAATCTAAAGTTCACAGGACGATTCGAGGGTTTTAAAGCGTTGTCTAGTGACGTCGCTGTCGTGGAAGCCCGGTGATGCCACCCGACGATAGCAGCTTGAATTCCGCGTTGGTCATTTGGAAAGTCGCTGACATGAGGCACAAGCATTCGTTGTCGCACGGCGCATGCCCAGTCAGACCGGGTTTGTTGGTACCAGGCGGCGGCCCGGCGAGGCAAAGAACCTGCACAAGCAGCCAGACAATTTTAGCCATGCTGCTCTGAAGTATGTTGCCGTGCCCTCTGAATTTCACAGTGTGATTCGAGGATTTTATAGCGTTGTCTGGTGACGTCGCTGTCGCGGAATCCCGGTGATGCCACCTGAAGATAGCAGCTTGATTCCGCGTTGGTGATCTTGAAAAGTCGCTGACATGAGGCCAAGCATTCGTTGTCGCACGGCGCATGCCCCCGTCAGACAGGGCTTGATGGGTCCAGTCGGCGGCCCGGCGAGGCAAAGAACCTGCTCAAGCAGCCAGGCAATTTTAGCCAAACTGCTCTGAAGAATGTTGCCGTGCAATCTAAAGTTCACAGGACGATTCGAGGGTTTTAAAGCGTTGTCTGGTGACGTCGCTGTCGTGGAAGCCCGGTGATGCCACCTGACGATAGCAGGTTGAATTCCGCGTTGGTCATCTTGGAAAGTCGCTGACATGAGGCCCAAGCATTCGTTGTCGCACGGCGCATGCCCAGTCTGACCGGGTTTGATGGTACCAGGCGGCGGCCCGGCGAGGCAAAGAACCTGCTCAAGCAGCCAGGCAATTTTAGCCAAACTGCTCTGAAGAATGTTGCCGTTCCCTCTAAGGTTCCCAGGGCGATTCGAGGGTTTTATAGCGTTGTCTGGTGACGTCGCTGTTGCGGAAGCCCGGTTATGCCACCTAACGATAGCAGGCTGAATTCCGCGTTGGTCATATTGAAACGTCGCTGATATGAGACCCAAGCATTCGTTGTCGCACGGCGCATGACCAGTAAGACCGGGCTTGATTGGTCCAGACGGTGGCCCGGCGAGGCAAAGAACCTCCACAACAAGCCAGGCAATTTTAGCCATGCTGCTCAGAAGACTTTAGCCGTGCCCTCTGAAGTTCAGAGGGTGATCCGAGGGTTTTATAGCGTTGTCTGTTGACGTCGCTGTCACGGAAGCCCGGCGATGCCCCCTGACGATAGCAGCTTGAATTCCGCGTTGGTCGTCTTTAAAAGTCGCTGACATGAGGCCCTAGCATTCGTTGTCGCACGGCGCATGCCCAGTCAGACCGGGCATGGTGGGTCAAGCCGGCGGCTCGGCGAGACAAAGAACCTGCACAACCAGCCAGGGAATTTTAGCCATGCTGCTCTGAAGAATGTTGCCGTGCCATCTGAAGTTCAGAGGGTGATCCGAGGGTTTTATAGCGTTGTCTGGGGACGTCGCTGTCTCGGAAGCCTGGTTATGCCACCTGACGATAGCAGCTTGAATTCCGCGTTGGTCATCTTGAAAAGGCGCTGACATTAGGCCCAAGGATTCGTTGCCGCACGGCGCATGCCTAGTCAGACCGGGCTTGGTGGGTCCAGGTGGCGGCCCGGCGAGACAAAGAACCTGCAGAAGCAGCCAGGCAATTTTAGCCATGCTCCTCTGAAGAATGTTGCCATGCCCTCTGAAGTTCAGAGGGTGATCCGAGGGTTTTATAGCGTTGTCTGGTGACGTCGCTGTCGCGGAAGCCCGGTTATGCCACCTGACGATAGCAGCTTGAATTCCGCGTTGGTCATCTTGAAAAGGCGCTGACATTAGGCCCAAGGATTCGTTGCCGCACGGCGCATGCCTAGTCAGACCGGGCTTGGTGGGTCCAGGTGGCGGCCCGGCGAGACAAAGAACCTGCAGAAGCAGCCAGGCAATTTTAGCCATGCTCCTCTGAAGAATGTTGCCATGCCCTCTGAAGTTCACAGGGTGATCCGAGGGTTTTATAGCGTTGTCTGGTGACGTCGCTGTCGCGGAAGCCCGGTGATGCCACCTGACGATAGCAGCTTGAATTCCGCGTTGGTCATCTTGAAAAGTCGCTGACATGAGGCCCAAGGTTTCGTTGAAGCACGGCGCATGGCCAGTCAGACCGGGCTTGGTGGGTGCAGGCGGCGGCCAAGCGAGACAAAGAACCTGCACAACAATCCAGGCAATTTTAGCCATGCTGCTCAGAAGACTTTAGCCGTGCCCTCTGAAGCTCAGAGGTTGATCCGAGGGTTTTATAGCGTTGTCTGTTGACGTCGCTGTCACGGAAGCCCGGTTATGCCTTCTGACGATAGCAGCTTGAATTACGCGTTGGTCATCTTGAAAAGTCGCTGAAATGAGGCCCAAGCATTCGTTGACGCACGGCGCATGCCCAGTCAGACCGGGATTGGTGGGTGCAGGCGGCAGCCCGGCGAGACAAAGAACCTGCGCAACCAGCCAGGCAATTTTAGCCATGCTGCTCTGAAGAATGTTGCCGTGGCTTCTGAAGTTCAGAGGGTGATCCGAAGGTTTTATAGCGTTGTCTGGTGACGTCGCTGTCGCGGAAGCCCGGTGATGCCACCTGACGATAGCAGCTTGAATTCCGCGTTGGTCGTCTTTAAAAGTCGCTGACATGAGGCCCTAGCATTCGTTGTCGCACGGCGCATGCCCAGTCAGACCGGGCTTGGTGGGTCAAGCCGGCGGCTCGGCGAGACAAAGAACCTGCAGAAGCAGCCAGGCAATTTTAGCCATGCTGCTCTGAAGAATGTTGCCGTGCCCTCTGAAGTTCACAGGGTGATCCGAGGGTTTTATAGCGTTTTCTGGTTACGTCGCTGTCGCGGAAGCCCGGTGATGCCACCTGACGATAGCAGCTTGAATTCCGCGTTGGTCATCTTGAAAAGTCGCTGACATGAGGCCCTAGGATTCGTTGTCGCACGGCGCATGCCCAGACAGACCGGGCTTGGTGGGTGCAGGCGGCGGCCCGGCGAGGCAAAGAGCCTGCACAACAAGCCAGGCAATTTTAGTCATGCTGCTCAGAAGACTTTAGCCGTGCCCTCTGAAGTTCAGAGGGTGATCCGAGGGTTTTATAGCGTTGTCTGTTGACGTCGCTGTCACGGAAGCCCGGTTATGCCACCTGACGATAGCAGCTTGAATTCCGCGTTGGTCATCTTGAAAAGTCGCTGACATGAGGCCCAAGCATTCGTTGACGCACGGCGCATGCCCAGTCAGACCGGGCTTGGTGGGTGCAGGCGGCGGCCCGGCGAGACAAAGAACCTGCCCAACCAGCCAGGCAATTTTAGCCATGCTGCTCTGAAGAATGTTGCCGTGGCTTCTGAAGTTCAGAGGGTGATCCGAAGGTTTTATAGCGTTGTCTGGTGACGTCGCTGTCGCGGAAGCCCGGTGATGCCACCTGACGATAGCAGCTTGAATTCCGCGTTGGTCGTCTCTAAAGTCGCTGACATGAGGCCCAAGCATTCGTTGTCGCACGGCGCATGCCCCCGTCAGACAGGGCTTAATGGGTCCAGTCGGCGGCCCGGCGAGGCAAAGAACCTGCTCAAGCAGCCAGGCAATTTTAGCCAAACTGCTCTGAAGAATGTTGCCGTGCAATCTAAAGTTCACAGGACGATTCGAGGGTTTTAAAGCGTTGTCTGGTGACGTCGCTGTCGTGGAAGCCCGGTGATGCCACCTGACGATAGCAGCTTGAATTCCGCGTTGGTCATCTTGGAATGTCGCTGACATGAGGCCCAAGCATTCGTTGTCGCACGGCGCATGCCCAGTCAGACCGGGTTTGATGGTACCAGGCGGCGGCCCGGCGAGGCAAAGAACCTGCTCAAGCAGCCAGGCAATTTTAGCCAAACTGCTCTGAAGAATGTTGCCGTTCCCTCTAAGGTTCCCAGGGCGATTCGAGGGTTTTATGGCGTTGTCTGGTGACGTCGCTGTTGCGGAAGCCCGGTTATGCCACCTGACGATAGCAGGTTGAATTCTGCGTTGGTCATATTGAAACGTCGCTGATATGAGACCCAAGCATTCGTTGTCGCACGGCGCATGACCAGTAAGACCGGGCTTGGTGGGTCCAGGCGGCGGCCCGGCGAGGCAAAAAACCTGCACAACCAGCCAGGTAATTTCAGCCATGCTGCCCTGAAGAACGTCGCCGTGCCCTCTAAAGTTCACAGGGCGATTCGAGGGTTTTATAGCGTTGTCTGGTGACGTCGCTGTCGCGGAAGCCCGGTGATGCCACCTTACGATAGCAGCTTGAGTTCCGCGTTGGTCATCTTGAAAAGTCGCTGACATGAGGCCCAAGCATCCCTTGTCGCACGGCGCATGCCCAGTCAGACCGGGCTTGATTGGTCCAGACGGTGGCCCGGCGAGGCAAAGAACCTGCACAACCAGCCAGGCAGTTTTAGCCATGCTGCTCTGAAGAATGTTGCCGTGCCTTCTAATGTTCACAGGGCGATTCGAGGGTTTTATAGCGTTGTCTGGTGACGTCGCTGTTGCGGAAGCCCGGTGATGCCATCTGATGATAGCAGCTTGAATCCGCGTTGGTCATCTTGACAAGTCGCTGACATGAGGCCCTAGGATTCGTTGTCGCACGGCGCATGCCCAGACAGACCGGGCTTAGTGGGTGCAGGCGGCGGCCCGGCGAGGCAAAGAACCTGCACAACAAGCCAGGCAATTTTAGCCATGCTGCTCAGAAGACTTTAGCCGTGCCCTCTGAAGTTCAGAGGGTGATCCGAGGGTTTTATAGCGTTGTCTGTTGACGTCGCTGTCACGGAAGCCCGGCGATGCCCCCTGACGATAGCAGCTTGAATTCCGCGTTGGTCGTCTTTAAAAGTCGCTGACATGAGGCCCTAGCATTCGTTGTCGCACGGCGCATGCAAAGTCAGACAGGGCTTGTTGGGTCCAGGCGGCGGCCCGGCGAGGAAAAGAACCTGCACAAGCAGCCAGGCAATTTTAGCCATGCTGCTCTGAAGAATGTTGCAGTGCCCTCTGAAGTTCACAGGGTTTTATAGCGTTTGCTGGTGACGTCGCTGTCGCGGAAGCCCGGTGATGCCATCTTACGATAAAAGCTAGAGTTCCGCGTTGGTCATCTTGAAAAGTCGCTGACATGAGGCCCAAGCATTACTTGTCGCACGGCGCATGCCCAGTCAGACCGGGCTTGATTAGTCCAGGCGGTGGCCCGGCGAGGCAAAGAACCTGCACAACCAGCTAGGCAGTTTTAGCCTTGCTGCTCTGAAGTATGTTGCCGTGCCCTCTGAAGTTTACAGGGTGATCCGAGGGTTTTATAGCGTTGTCTGGTGACGTCGTTGTCGCGGAAGCCCGCTGATGCCACCTGACGATAGCAGCTTGAATTCCGCGTTGGTCATCTTGAAAAGTCGCTGACATGAGGCCCAAGCATTCGTTGTCGCACGGCGCATGCCCCCGTCAGACAGGGCTTGGTGGGTCCAGTCGGCGGCCCGGCGAGGCAAAGAACCTGCTCAAGCAGCCAGGCAATTTTAGCCAAACTGCTCTGAAGACTTTAGCCGTGCCCTCTGAAGTTCAGAGGTTGATCCGAGGGTTTTATAGCGTTGTCTGTTGACGTCGCTGTCACGGAAACCCGGTTATGCCACCTGACGATAGCAGCTTGAATTCCGCGTTGGTCATCTTGAAAAGGCGCTGACATTAGGCCCAAGGATTCCTTGTCGCACGGCGCATGCCTAGTCAGACCGGGCTTGGTGGGTCCAGGTGGCGGCCCGGCGAGACAAAGAACCTGCAGATGCAGCCAGGCAATTTTAGCCATGCTGCTCAGAAGACTTTAGCCGTGCCCTGTGAAGTTCAGAGGGTGATGCGAAGGTTTTATAGCGTTGTCTGGTGACGTCGCTGTCGCGGAAGCCCGGTGATGCCACCTGACGATAGCAGCTTGAATTCCGCGTTGGTCATTTGGAAAGTCGCTGACATGAGGCACAAGCATTCGTTGTCGCACGGCGCATGCCCAGTCAGACCGGGTTTGTTGGTACCAGGCGGCGGCCCGGCGAGGCAAAGAACCTGCACAAGCAGCCAGGTAATTTCCGCCATGCTGCCCTGAAGAACGTCGCCGTGCCCTCTAAAGTTCACCGGGTGATTCGAGGGTTTTATAGCGTTGTCTGGTGACGTCGCTGTCGCGGAAGCCCGGTTATGCCACCTGACGATAGCAGCTTGAATTCCGCGTTGGTCATCTTGAAAAGTCGCTGACATGAGGCCCAAGCATTCGTTGTCGCATGGCGCATGCCCAGTCAGACCGGGCTTGGTAGGTCCAGGCGGCGGCCCGGCGAGGCAAAGAACCTGCACAACCAGCCAGGTAATTTTAGCCATGCTGCTCTGAAGAATGTCGCCGTGCCCTCTAAAGTTCACAGGGCGATTCGAGGGTTTTTTAGCGTTGTCTGGTGACGTCCCTGTCGCGGAAGCCCAGTGATGCCATCTTACGATAAAAGCGAGAGTTCCGCGTTGGTCATCTTGAAAAGTCGCTGACATGAGGCCCAAGCATTCCTTGTCGCACGGCGCATGCCCAGTCAGACCGGGCTTGATTAGTCCAGGCGGTGGCCCGGCGAGGCAAAGAACCTGCACAACCAGCCAGGAAATTTTAGCCTTGCTGCTCTGAAGTATGTTGCCGTGCCCTCTGAAGTTCACAGGGTCATCCGAGGGTTTTATAGCGTTGTCTGGTGACGTCGTTGTCGCGGAAGCCCGCTGATGCCACCTGACGATAGCAGCTTGAATTCTGCGTTGGTCATCTTTAAAAGTCGCTGACATGAGGTCCAAGCATTCGTTGTCGCACGGCGCATGCCCCCGTCAGACAGGGCTTGATGGGTCCAGTCGGCGGCCCGGCGAGGCAAAGAACCTGCTGAAGCAGCCAGGCAATTTTAGCCAAACTGCTCTGAAGAATGTTGCCGTGCAATCTAAAGTTCACAGGACGATTCGAGGGTTTTAAAGCGTTGTCTGGTGACGTCGCTGTCGTGGAAGCCCGGTGATGCCACCTGACGATAGCAGCTTGAATTCCGCGTTGGTCATCTTGGAAAGTCGCTGACATGAGGCCCAAGCATTCGTTGTCGCACGGCGCATGCCCAGTCAGACCGGGTTTGATGGTACCAGGCGGCGGCCCGGCGAGGCAAAGAACCTGCTCAAGTAGCCAGGCAATTTTAGCCAAACTGCTCTGAAGAATGTTGCCGTTCCCTCTAAGGTTCCCAGGGCGATTCGAGGGTTTTATAGCGTTGTCTGGTGACGTCGCTGTTGCGGAAGCCCGGTTATGCCACCTGACGATAGCAGGTTGAATTCCGCGTTGGTCATATTGAAACGTCGCTGATATGAGACCCAAGCATTCGTTGTCGCACGGCGCATGACCAGTAAGACCGGGCTTGGTGGGTCCAGGCGGCGGCCCGGCGAGGCAAAAAACCTGCACAACCAGCCAGGCAATTTTAGCCATGCTGCTCTGAAGAATGTTGCCGTGGCTTCTGAAGTTCAGAGGGTGATCCGAAGGTTTTATAGCGTTGTCTGGTGACGTCGCTGTCGCGGAAGCCCGGTGATGCCACCTGACGATAGCAGCTTGAATTCCGCGTTGGTCGTCTTTAAAAGTCGCTGACATGAGGCCCTAGAAATCGTTGTCGCACGGCGCATGCCCAGTCAGACCGGGCTTGGAGGGTCAAGCCGGCGGCTCGGCGAGACAAAGAACTTGCAGAAGCAGCCAGGCAATTTTAGCCATGCTGCTCTGAAGAATGTTGCCGTGGCTTCTGTAGTTCAGAGGGTGATCCGAAGGTTTTATAGCGTTGTCTGGTGACGTCGCTGTCGCGGAAGCCCGGTGATGCCACCTGACGATAGCAGCTTGAATTCCGCGTTGGTCGTCTCTAAAGTCGCTGACATGAGGCCCTAGCATTCGTAGTCGTACGGCGCATGCCCAGTCAGACCGGGCTTGGTGGGTCAAGCCGGCGGCTCGGCGAGACAAAGAACCTGCAGAAGCAGCCAGGCAATTTTAGCCATGCTGCTCTGAAGAATGTTGCCGTGCCCTCTGAAGTTCACAGGGTGATCCGAGGGTTTTATAGCGTTGTCTGGTGACGTCGCTGTCGCGGATGCCCGGTGATGCCACCTGACGATAGCAGCATGAATTCCGCGTTGGTCATCTTGAAAAGTCGCTGACATGAGGTCCAAGCATTCGTTGTCGCACGGCGCATGCCCCCGTCAGACAGGGCTTGATGGGTCCAGTCGGCGGCCCGGCGAGGCAAAGAACCTGCTCAAGCAGCCAGGCAATTTTAGCCAAACTGCTCTGAAGAATGTTGCCGTGCAATCTAAAGTTCACAGGACGATTCGAGGGTTTTAAAGCGTTGTCTGGTGACGTCGCTGTCGTGGAAGCCCGGTGATGCCACCTGACGATAGCAGCTTGAATTCCGCGTTGGTCATCTTGGAAAGTCGCTGAATGAGGCCCAAGCATTCGTTGTCGCACGGCGCATGCCCAGTCAGACCGGGTTTGATGGTACCAGGCGGCGGCCCGGCGAGGCAAAGAACCTGCTCAAGCAGCCAGGCAATTTTAGCCAAACTGCTCTGAAGAATGTTGCCGTTCCCTCTAAGGTTCCCAGGGCGATTCGAGGGTTTTATGGCGTTGTCTGGTGACGTCGCTGTTGCGGAAGCCCGGTTATGCCACCTGACGATAGCAGCTTGAATTCCGCGTTGGTCATCTTGAAAAGGCGCTGACATTAGGCCCAAGGATTCGTTGCCGCACGGCGCATGCCTAGTCAGACCGGGCTTGGTGGGTCCAGGTGGCGGCCCGGCGAGACAAAGAACCTGCAGAAGCAGCCAGGCAATTTTAGCCATGCTCCTCTGAAGAATGTTGCCATGCCCTCTGAAGTTCACAGGGTGATCCGAGGGTTTTATAGCGTTGTCTGGTGACGTCGCTGTCGCGGAAGCCCGGTGATGCCACCTGACGATAGCAGCTTGAATTCCGCGTTGGTCATCTTGAAAAGTCGCTGACATGAGGCCCAAGGTTTCGTTGAAGCACGGCGCATGGCCAGTCAGACCGGGCTTGGTGGGTGCAGGCGGCGGCCAAGCGAGACAAAGAACCTGCACAACAAGCCAGGCAATTTTAGCCATGCTGCTCAGAAGACTTTAGCCGTGCCCTCTGAAGCTCAGAGGTTGATCCGAGGGTTTTATAGCGTTGTCTGTTGACGTCGCTGTCACGGAAGCCCGGTTATGCCTTCTGACGATAGCAGCTTGAATTACGCGTTGGTCATCTTGAAAAGTCGCTGAAATGAGGCCCAAGCATTCGTTGACGCACGGCGCATGCCCAGTCAGACCGGGATTGGTGGGTGCAGGCGGCGGCCCGGCGAGACAAAGAACCTGCACAACCAGCCAGGCAATTTTAGCCATGCTGCTCTGAAGAATGTTGCCGTGGCTTCTGAAGTTCAGAGGGTGATCCGAAGGTTTTATAGCGTTGTCTGGTGACGTCGCTGTCGCGGAAGCCCGGTGATGCCACCTGACGATAGCAGCTTGAATTCCGCGTTGGTCGTCTTTAAAAGTCGCTGACATGAGGCCCTAGCATTCTTTGTCGCACGGCGCATGCCCAGTCAGACCGGGCTTGGTGGGTCAAGCCGGCGGCTCGGCGAGACAAAGAACCTGCAGAAGCAGCCAGGCAATTTTAGCCATGCTGCTCTGAAGAATGTTGCCGTGCCTTCTGAAGTTCACAGGGTGATCCGAGGGTTTTATAGCGTTTTCTGGTTACGTCGCTGTCGCGGAAGCCCGGTGATGCCACCTGACGATAGCAGCTTGAATTCCGCGTTGGTCATCTTGAAAAGTCGCTGACATGAGGCCCTAGGATTCGTTGTCGCACGGCGCATGCCCAGACAGACCGGGCTTGGTGGGTGCAGGCGGCGGCCCGGCGAGGCAAAGAGCCTGCACAACAAGCCAGGCAATTTTAGTCATGCTGCTCAGAAGACTTTAGCCGTGCCCTCTGAAGTTCAGAGGGTGATCCGAGGGTTTTATAGCGTTGTCTGTTGACGTCGCTGTCACGGAAGCCCGGTTATGCCACCTGACGATAGCAGCTTGAATTCCGCGTTGGTCATCTTGAAAAGTCGCTGACATGAGGCCCAAGCATTCGTTGACGCACGGCGCATGCCCAGTCAGACCGGGCTTGGTGGGTGCAGGCGGCGGCCCGGCGAGACAAAGAACCTGCCCAACCAGCCAGGCAATTTTAGCCATGCTGCTCTGAAGAATGTTGCCGTGGCTTCTGAAGTTCAGAGGGTGATCCGAAGGTTTTATAGCGTTGTCTGGTGACGTCGCTGTCGCGGAAGCCCGGTGATGCCACCTGACGATAGCAGCTTGAATTCCGCGTTGGTCGTCTCTAAAGTCGCTGACATGAGGCCCAAGCATTCGTTGTCGCACGGCGCATGCCCCCGTCAGACAGGGCTTAATGGGTCCAGTCGGCGGCCCGGCGAGGCAAAGAACCTGCTCAAGCAGCCAGGCAATTTTAGCCAAACTGCTCTGAAGAATGTTGCCGTGCAATCTAAAGTTCACAGGACGATTCGAGGGTTTTAAAGCGTTGTCTGGTGACGTCGCTGTCGTGGAAGCCCGGTGATGCCACCTGACGATAGCAGCTTGAATTCCGCGTTGGTCATCTTGGAATGTCGCTGACATGAGGCCCAAGCATTCGTTGTCGCACGGCGCATGCCCAGTCAGACCGGGTTTGATGGTACCAGGCGGCGGCCCGGCGAGGCAAAGAACCTGCTCAAGCAGCCAGGCAATTTTAGCCAAACTGCTCTGAAGAATGTTGCCGTTCCCTCTAAGGTTCCCAGGGCGATTCGAGGGTTTTATGGCGTTGTCTGGTGACGTCGCTGTTGCGGAAGCCCGGTTATGCCACCTGACGATAGCAGGTTGAATTCTGCGTTGGTCATATTGAAACGTCGCTGATATGAGACCCAAGCATTCGTTGTCGCACGGCGCATGACCAGTAAGACCGGGCTTGGTGGGTCCAGGCGGCGGCCCGGCGAGGCAAAAAACCTGCACAACCAGCCAGGTAATTTCAGCCATGCTGCCCTGAAGAACGTCGCCGTGCCCTCTAAAGTTCACAGGGCGATTCGAGGGTTTTATAGCGTTGTCTGGTGACGTCGCTGTCGCGGAAGCCCGGTGATGCCACCTTACGATAGCAGCTTGAGTTCCGCGTTGGTCATCTTGAAAAGTCGCTGACATGAGGCCCAAGCATCCCTTGTCGCACGGCGCATGCCCAGTCAGACCGGGCTTGATTGGTCCAGACGGTGGCCCGGCGAGGCAAAGAACCTGCACAACCAGCCAGGCAGTTTTAGCCATGCTGCTCTGAAGAATGTTGCCGTGCCTTCTAATGTTCACAGGGCGATTCGAGGGTTTTATAGCGTTGTCTGGTGACGTCGCTGTTGCGGAAGCCCGGTGATGCCATCTGATGATAGCAGCTTGAATCCGCGTTGGTCATCTTGACAAGTCGCTGACATGAGGCCCTAGGATTCGTTGTCGCACGGCGCATGCCCAGACAGACCGGGCTTAGTGGGTGCAGGCGGCGGCCCGGCGAGGCAAAGAACCTGCACAACAAGCCAGGCAATTTTAGCCATGCTGCTCAGAAGACTTTAGCCGTGCCCTCTGAAGTTCAGAGGGTGATCCGAGGGTTTTATAGCGTTGTCTGTTGACGTCGCTGTCACGGAAGCCCGGCGATGCCCCCTGACGATAGCAGCTTGAATTCCGCGTTGGTCGTCTTTAAAAGTCGCTGACATGAGGCCCTAGCATTCGTTGTCGCACGGCGCATGCAAAGTCAGACCGGGCTTGTTGGGTCCAGGCGGCGGCCCGGCGAGGAAAAGAACCTGCACAAGCAGCCAGGCAATTTTAGCCATGCTGCTCTGAAGAATGTTGCAGTGCCCTCTGAAGTTCACAGGGTTTTATAGCGTTTGCTGGTGACGTCGCTGTCGCGGAAGCCCGGTGATGCCATCTTACGATAAAAGCTAGAGTTCCGCGTTGGTCATCTTGAAAAGTCGCTGACATGAGGCCCAAGCATTACTTGTCGCACGGCGCATGCCCAGTCAGACCGGGCTTGATTAGTCCAGGCGGTGGCCCGGCGAGGCAAAGAACCTGCACAACCAGCTAGGCAGTTTTAGCCTTGCTGCTCTGAAGTATGTTGCCGTGCCCTCTGAAGTTTACAGGGTGATCCGAGGGTTTTATAGCGTTGTCTGGTGACGTCGTTGTCGCGGAAGCCCGCTGATGCCACCTGACGATAGCAGCTTGAATTCCGCGTTGGTCATCTTGAAAAGTCGCTGACATGAGGCCCAAGCATTCGTTGTCGCACGGCGCATGCCCCCGTCAGACAGGGCTTGGTGGGTCCAGTCGGCGGCCCGGCGAGGCAAAGAACCTGCTCAAGCAGCCAGGCAATTTTAGCCAAACTGCTCTGAAGACTTTAGCCGTGCCCTCTGAAGTTCAGAGGGTGATCCGAGGGTTTTATAGCGTTGTCTGTTGACGTCGCTGTCACGGAAACCCGGTTATGCCACCTGACGATAGCAGCTTGAATTCCGCGTTGGTCATCTTGAAAAGGCGCTGACATTAGGCCCAAGGATTCCTTGTCGCACGGCGCATGCCTAGTCAGACCGGGCTTGGTGGGTCCAGGTGGCGGCCCGGCGAGACAAAGAACCTGCAGATGCAGCCAGGCAATTTTAGCCATGCTGCTCAGAAGACTTTAGCCGTGCCCTGTGAAGTTCAGAGGGTGATGCGAAGGTTTTATAGCGTTGTCTGGTGACGTCGCTGTCGCGGAAGCCCGGTGATGCCACCTGACGATAGCAGCTTGAATTCCGCGTTGGTCATTTGGAAAGTCGCTGACATGAGGCACAAGCATTCGTTGTCGCACGGCGCATGCCCAGTCAGACCGGGTTTGTTGGTACCAGGCGGCGGCCCGGCGAGGCAAAGAACCTGCACAAGCAGCCAGGTAATTTCCGCCATGCTGCCCTGAAGAACGTCGCCGTGCCCTCTAAAGTTCACCGGGTGATTCGAGGGTTTTATAGCGTTGTCTGGTGACGTCGCTGTCGCGGAAGCCCGGTTATGCCACCTGACGATAGCAGCTTGAATTCCGCGTTGGTCATCTTGAAAAGTCGCTGACATGAGGCCCAAGCATTCGTTGTCGCATGGCGCATGCCCAGTCAGACCGGGCTTGGTAGGTCCAGGCGGCGGCCCGGCGAGGCAAAGAACCTGCACAACCAGCCAGGTAATTTTAGCCATGCTGCTCTGAAGAATGTCGCCGTGCCCTCTAAAGTTCACAGGGCGATTCGAGGGTTTTTTAGCGTTGTCTGGTGACGTCCCTGTCGCGGAAGCCCAGTGATGCCATCTTACGATAAAAGCGAGAGTTCCGCGTTGGTCATCTTGAAAAGTCGCTGACATGAGGCCCAAGCATTCCTTGTCGCACGGCGCATGCCCAGTCAGACCGGGCTTGATTAGTCCAGGCGGTGGCCCGGCGAGGCAAAGAACCTGCACAACCAGCCAGGAAATTTTAGCCTTGCTGCTCTGAAGTATGTTGCCGTGCCCTCTGAAGTTCACAGGGTCATCCGAGGGTTTTATAGCGTTGTCTGGTGACGTCGTTGTCGCGGAAGCCCGCTGATGCCACCTGACGATAGCAGCTTGAATTCTGCGTTGGTCATCTTTAAAAGTCGCTGACATGAGGTCCAAGCATTCGTTGTCGCACGGCGCATGCCCCCGTCAGACAGGGCTTGATGGGTCCAGTCGGCGGCCCGGCGAGGCAAAGAACCTGCTGAAGCAGCCAGGCAATTTTAGCCAAACTGCTCTGAAGAATGTTGCCGTGCAATCTAAAGTTCACAGGACGATTCGAGGGTTTTAAAGCGTTGTCTGGTGACGTCGCTGTCGTGGAAGCCCGGTGATGCCACCTGACGATAGCAGCTTGAATTCCGCGTTGGTCATCTTGGAAAGTCGCTGACATGAGGCCCAAGCATTCGTTGTCGCACGGCGCATGCCCAGTCAGACCGGGTTTGATGGTACCAGGCGGCGGCCTGGCGAGGCAAAGAACCTGCTCAAGTAGCCAGGCAATTTTAGCCAAACTGCTCTGAAGAATGTTGCCGTTCCCTCTAAGGTTCCCAGGGCGATTCGAGGGTTTTATAGCGTTGTCTGGTGACGTCGCTGTTGCGGAAGCCCGGTTATGCCACCTGACGATAGCAGGTTGAATTCCGCGTTGGTCATATTGAAACGTCGCTGATATGAGACCCAAGCATTCGTTGTCGCACGGCGCATGACCAGTAAGACCGGGCTTGGTGGGTCCAGGCGGCGGCCCGGCGAGGCAAAAAACCTGCACAACCAGCCAGGCAATTTTAGCCATGCTGCTCTGAAGAATGTTGCCGTGGCTTCTGAAGTTCAGAGGGTGATCCGAAGGTTTTATAGCGTTGTCTGGTGACGTCGCTGTCGCGGAAGCCCGGTGATGCCACCTGACGATAGCAGCTTGAATTCCGCGTTGGTCGTCTTTAAAAGTCGCTGACATGAGGCCCTAGAAATCGTTGTCGCACGGCGCATGCCCAGTCAGACCGGGCTTGGAGGGTCAAGCCGGCGGCTCGGCGAGACAAAGAACTTGCAGAAGCAGCCAGGCAATTTTAGCCATGCTGCTCTGAAGAATGTTGCCGTGGCTTCTGTAGTTCAGAGGGTGATCCGAAGGTTTTATAGCGTTGTCTGGTGACGTCGCTGTCGCGGAAGCCCGGTGATGCCACCTGACGATAGCAGCTTGAATTCCGCGTTGGTCGTCTCTAAAGTCGCTGACATGAGGCCCTAGCATTCGTAGTCGTACGGCGCATGCCCAGTCAGACCGGGCTTGGTGGGTCAAGCCGGCGGCTCGGCGAGACAAAGAACCTGCAGAAGCAGCCAGGCAATTTTAGCCATGCTGCTCTGAAGAATGTTGCCGTGCCCTCTGAAGTTCACAGGGTGATCCGAGGGTTTTATAGCGTTGTCTGGTGACGTCGCTGTCGCGGATGCCCGGTGATGCCACCTGACGATAGCAGCATGAATTCCGCGTTGGTCATCTTGAAAAGTCGCTGACATGAGGTCCAAGCATTCGTTGTCGCACGGCGCATGCCCCCGTCAGACAGGGCTTGATGGGTCCAGTCGGCGGCCCGGCGAGGCAAAGAACCTGCTCAAGCAGCCAGGCAATTTTAGCCAAACTGCTCTGAAGAATGTTGCCGTGCAATCTAAAGTTCACAGGACGATTCGAGGGTTTTAAAGCGTTGTCTGGTGACGTCGCTGTCGTGGAAGCCCGGTGATGCCACCTGACGATAGCAGCTTGAATTCCGCGTTGGTCATCTTGGAAAGTCGCTGAATGAGGCCCAAGCATTCGTTGTCGCACGGCGCATGCCCAATTAGACCGGGTTTGATGGTACCAGGCGGCGGCCCGGCGAGGCAAAGAACCTGCTCAAGCAGCCAGGCAATTTTAGCCAAACTGCTCTGAAGAATGTTGCCGTTCCCTCTAAGGTTCCCAGGGCAATTCGAGGGTTTTAAAGCGTTATCTGGTGACGTCGCTGTCGTGGAAGCCCGGTTATGCCACCTGACTATAGCAGGTTGAATTCCGCGTTGGTCACATTGAAACGTCGCTGATATGAGACCCAAGCATTCTTTTTCGCACGGCGCATGACCAGTAAGACCGGGCTTGGGCTTGGTGGGTCCAGGCGGCGGCCCGGCGAGGCAAAAAACCTGCACAACCAGCCAGGTAATATCAGCCATGCTGCCCTGAAGAACGTCGCCGTGCCCTCTAAAGTTCACAGGGCGATTCGAGGGTTATATAGCGTTGTCTGGTGACGTCGCTGTCGCGGAAGCCCGGTGATGCCATCTGATGATAGCAGATTGAATTCCGCGTTGGTCATCTTGACAAGTCGCTGACATGAGGCCCTAGGATTCGTTGTCGCACGGCGCATGCCCAGACAGACCGGGCTTGGTGGGTGCAGGCGGCGGCCCGGCGAGGCAAAGAACCAGCACAACAAGCCAGGCAATTTTAGCCATGCTGCTCAGAAGACTTTAGCCGTGCCCTCTGAAGTTCAGAGGGTGATCCGAGGGTTTTATAGCGTTGTCTGTTGACGTCGCTGTCACGGAAGCCCGGCGATGCCCCCTGACGATAGCAGCTTGAATTCCGCGTTGGTCGTCTTTAAAAGTCGCTGACATGAGGCCCTAGCATTCGTTGTCGCACGGCGCATGCCCAGTCAGACCGGGCATGGTGGGTCAAGCCGGCGGCTCGGCGAGACAAAGAACCTGCACAACCAGCCAGGCAATTTTAGCCATGCTGCTCTGAAGAATGTTGCCGTGCCATCTGAAGTTCAGAGGGTGATCCGAGGGTTTTATAGCGTTGTCTGGGGACGTCGCTGTCGCGGAAGCCTGGTTATGCCACCTGACGATAGCAGCTTGAATTCCGCGTTGGTCATCTTGAAAAGGCGCTGACATTAGGCCCAAGGATTCGTTGCCGCACGGCGCATGCCTAGTCAGACCGGGCTTGGTGGGTCCAGGTGGCGGCCCGGCGAGACAAAGAACCTGCAGAAGCAGCCAGGCAATTTTAGCCATGCTCCTCTGAAGAATGTTGCCATGCCCTCTGAAGTTCACAGGGTGATCCGAGGGTTTTATAGCGTTGTCTGGTGACGTCGTTGTCGCGGAAGCCCGGTGATGCCACCTGACGATAGCAGCTTGAATTCCGCGTTGGTCATCTTGAAAAGTCGCTGACATGAGGCCCAAGGTTTCGTTGAAGCACGGCGCATGGCCAGTCAGACCGGGCTTGGTGGGTGCAGGCGGCGGCCAAGCGAGACAAAGAACCTGCACAACAAGCCAGGCAATTTTAGCCATGCTGCTCAGAAGACTTTAGCCGTGCCCTCTGAAGCTCAGAGGTTGATCCGAGGGTTTTATAGCGTTGTCTGTTGACGTCGCTGTCACGGAAGCCCGGCGATGCCCCCTGACGATAGCAGCTTGAATTCCGCGTTGGTCGTCTTTAAAAGTCGCTGACATGAGGCCCTAGGATTCGTTGTCGCACGGCGCATGCCCAGACAGACCGGGATTGGTGGGTGCAGGCGGCGGCCCGGCGAGACAAAGAACCTGCACAACCAGCCAGGTAATTTTAGCCATGCTGCTCTGAAGAATGTTGCCGTGGCTTCTGAAGTTCAGAGGGTGATCCGAAGGTTTTATAGCGTTGTCTGGTGACGTCGCTGTCGCGGAAGCCCGGTGATGCCACCTGACGATAGCAGCTTGAATTCAGCGTTGGTCGTCATTAAAAGTCGCTGACATGAGGCCCTAGCATTCGTTGTCGCACGGCGCATGCCCAGTGAGACCGGGCTTGGTGGGTCAAGCCGGCGGCTCGGCGAGACAAAGAACCTGCAGAAGCAGCCAGGCAATTTTAGCCATGCTGCTCTGAAGAATGTTGCCGTGCCCTCTGAAGTTCACAGGGTGATCCGAGGGTTTTATAGCGTTGTCTGGTTACGTTGTTGTTGCGGAAGCTCGGTGATGCCATCAGACGAGAGCAGCTTGAATTCCGCGTTGGTCATCTTGAAAAGTCGCTGACATGAGCCCCAAGGATTCGTTGTCGCACGGCGCATGCAAAGTCAGACCGGGCTTGTTGGGTCCAGGCTGCGGCCCGGCGAGGAAAAGAACCTGCACAAGCAGCCAGGCAATTTTAGCCATGCTGCTCTGAAGAATGTTGCAGTGCCCTCTGAATATCACATGGTTTTATAGCGTTTGCTGGTGACGTCGCTCTCGCGGAAACCCGGTGATGCCATCTTACGATAAAAGCGTGAGTTCCGCGTTGGTCATCTTGACAAGTCGCTGACATGAGGCCCAAGCATTCCTTGTCGCACGGCGCATGCCCAGTCAGACCGGGCTTGATTAGTCCAGGCGGTGGCCCGGCGAGGCTAAGAACCTGCACAACCAGCTAGGCAATTTTAGCCTTGCTGCTCTGAAGTATGTTGCCGTGCCCTCTGAAGTTCACAGGGTGATCCGAGGGTTTTATAGCGTTGTCTGGTGACGTCGTTGTCGCGGAAGCCCGCTGATGCCACCTGACGATAGCAGCTTGAATTCCGCGTTGGTCATCTTGAAAAGTCGCTGACATGAGGCCCAAGCATTCGTTGTCGCACGGCGCATGCCCCCTTCAGACAGGGCTTGGTGGGTCCAGTCGGCGGCCCGGCGAGGCAAAGAACCTGCTCAAGCAGCCAGGCAATTTTAGCCAAACTGCTCTGAAGACTTTAGCCGTGCCCTCTGAAGTTCAGAGGGTGATCCGAGGGTTTTATAGCGTTGTCTGTTGACGTCGCTGTCACGGAAGCCCGGTTATGCCACCTGACGATAGCAGCTTGAATTCCCAGTTGGTCATCTTGAAAAGTCGCTGACATGAGGCCCAAGCATTCGTTGACGCACGGCGCATGCCCAGTCAGACCGGGCTTGGTGGGTGCAGGCGGCGGCCCGGCGAGACAAAGAACCTGCACAACCAGCCAGGCAATTTTAGCCATGCTGCTCTGAAGAATGTTGCCGTGGCTTCTGAAGTTCAGAGGGTGATCAGAGGGTTTTATAGCGTTGTCTGGTGACGTCGCTGTCGCGGAAGCCCGGTGATGCCCCCGGACGATAGCAGCTTGAATTCCGCGTTGGTCGTCTTTAAAAGTCGCTGACATGAGGCCCTAGCATTCGTTGTCGCACGGCGCATGCCCAGTCAGACCGGGCATGGTGGGTCAAGCCGGCGGCTCGGCGAAACAAAGAACCTGCACAACCAGCCAGGCAATTTTAGCTATGCTGCTCTGAAGAATGTTGCCGTGCCATCTGAAGTTCAGAGGGTGATCCGAGGGTTTTATAGCGTTGTCTGGGGACGTCGCTGTCGCGGAAGCCTGGTTATGCCACCTGACGATAGCAGCTTGAATTCCGCGTTGGTCATCTTGAAAAGGCGCTGACATTAGGCCCAAGGATTCCTTGTCGCACGGCGCATGCCTAGTCAGACCGGGCTTGGTGGGTCCAGGTGGCGGCCCGGCGAGACAAAGAACCTGCAGATGCAGCCAGGCAATTTTAGCCATGCTGCTCAGAAGACTTTAGCCGTGCCCTCTGAAGTTCAGAGGGTGATCCGAAGGTTTTATAGCGTTGTCTGGTGACGTCGCTGTCGCGGAAGCCCGGTGATGCCATCAGACGAGAGCAGCTTGAATTCCGCGTTGGTCATCTTGAAAAGTCGCTGACATGAGGCCCAAGGATTCGTTGTCGCACGGCGCATGCCCCGTCAGACCGGGCTTGTTGGGTGCAGGCGGCGGCCCGGCGAGACAAAGAACCTGCACAACCAGCCAGGCAATTTTAGCCATGCTGCTCTGAAGAATGTTGCCGTGCCATTTGAAGTTCAGAGGGTGATCCGAGGGTTTTATAGCGTTGTCTGGGGACGTCGCTGTCGCGGAAGCCTGGTTATGCCACCTGACGATAGCAGCTTGAATTGCGCGTTGGTCATCTTGAAAAGGCGCTGACATGAGGCCCAAGGATTCGTTGTCGCACGGCGCATGCCTAGTCAGACCGGGCTTGGTGGGTCCAGGTGGCGGCCCGGCGAGACAAAGAACCTGCAGAAGCACTAGGCAATTTTAGCCATGCTGCTCTGAAGAATGTTGCCATGCCCTCTGAAGTTCACAGGGTGATCCGAGGGTTTTATAGCGTTGTCTGGTGACGTCGCTGTCGCGGAAGCCCGGTTATGCCACCTGACGATAGCAGCTTGAATTCCGCGTTGGTCAACTTGAAAAGGCGCTGACATGAGGCCCAGGCATTCGTTCACGCACGGCGTATGCCCAGTCAGACCGGGCTTTGTGGGTGCAGGCGGCGGCAAGGCGAGACAAAGAACCTGCACAAGCAGCCAGGCAATTTTGGCCATGCTGCTCTGAAGAATGTTGCCGTGACCTCTGAAGTTCACAGGGTGATCCGAGGGTTTTATAGCGTTGTCTGGTTACGTTGTTGTTGCGGAAGCTCGGTGATGCCATCAGACGAGAGCAGCTTGAATTCCGCGTTGGTCATCTTGAAAAGTCGCTGACATGAGGCCCAAGGATTCGTTGTCGCACGGCGCATGCCCCGTCAGACCGGGCTTGTTGGGTGCAGGCGGCGGCCCGGCGAGACAAAGAACCTGCACAACCAGCCAGGCAATTTTAGCCATGCTGCTCTGAAGAATGTTGCCGTGACCTCTGAAGTTCAGAGGGTGATCCGAGGGTTTTATAGCGTTGTCTGGTGACGTCGCTGTCGCGGAAGCCCGGTTATGCCACCTGACGATAGCAGGTTGAATTCCGCGTTGGTCATCTTGAAAAGGCGCTGACATGAGGCCCAAGGATTCGTTGTCGCACGGCGCATGCCTCGTCAGACCGGGCTTGGTGGGTCCAGGTGGCGGCCCGGCGAGGCAAAGAACCTGCAGAAGCAGCCAGGCAATTTTAGCCATGCTGCTCTGAAGAATGTTGCCGTGCCCTCTGAAGCTCACAGGGTGATCCGAGGGTTTTATAGCGTTGTCTGGTGACATCGCTGTCGCGGAAGCCCGGCGACGCCACCTGACGATAGCAGCTTGAATTCCGCGTTGGTCATCTTGAAAAGTCGCTGACGTGAGGCCCAAGCATTCGTTGACGCACGGCGCATGCCCAGTCAGACCGGGCTTGGTGGGTGCAGGCGGCGGCCCGGCGAGACAAAGAACCTGCACAACCAGCCAGGCAATTTGAACCATGCTGCTCTTAAGAATGTTGCCGTGCCCTCTAAAGTTCACAGGGCGATTCGAGGGTTTTATAGCGTTGTCTGGTGACGTCGCTGTCGCGGAAGCCCGGTTATGCCACCTGATGATAGCAGCTTGAATTCTGCGTTGGTCATCTTGAAAAGTCGCTGACATGAGGCCCAAGCATTCGTTGACGCACGGCGCATGCCCAGTCAGACCTGGCTTGGTGGGTCACGCCGGCGGCTCGGCGAGATAAAGAACCTGAACAACCAGTCAGGCAATATTAGCCATTCTGCTCTGAAGAATGTTGCCGTGCCCTTTAAAGTTCAGAGGGTGATCCGAGGGTTTTATAGCGTTGTCTGGTGACGTCGCTGTCGCGGAAGCCCGGTTATGCCACCTGACGATAGCAGCTTGAATTCCGCGTTGGTCGTCTTGAAAGGTCGCTGACATGAGGCCCAAGGATTCGTTGTCGCACGGCGCATGCCCAGACAGACCGGGCTTGGTTGGTGCAGGCGGCGGCCCGGCGAGGCAAAGAACCTGCACAACAAGCCACGCAATTTTAGCCATGCTGCTCAGAAGACTTTAGCCGTGCCCTCTGAAGTTCAGAGGGTGATCCGAGGGTTTCATAGCGTTGTCTGGTGACGTCGCTGTCGCGGAAGCCCGGTTATGCCACCTGACGATAGCAGCTTGAATTCCGCGTTGGTCATCTTGAAAAGGCGCTGACATGAGGCCCAAGGATTCGTTGTCGCACGGCGCATGCCTCGTCAGACCTGGCTTGGTGGGTCCAGGTGGCGCCCCGGCGAGGCAAAGAACATGCAGAAGCAGCCAGGCAATTTTAGCCATGCTGCTCTGAAGAATGTTGCCGTGCCCTCTGAAGCTCAGAGGGTGATCCGAGGGTTTTATAGCGTTGTCTGGGGACGTCGCTGTCGCGCAAGCCCGGTGATGCCACCTGACGATAGCAGCTTGAATTCCGCGTTGGTCATCTTGAAAAGTCGCTGACATGAGGCCCAAGCATTCGTTGACGCACGGCGCATGACCAGTCAGACCGGGCTTGGTGGGTCACGCCGGCGGCTCGGCGAGATAAAGAACCTGAACAACCAGCCAGGCAATTTTAGCCATTCTGCTCTGAAGAATGTTGCCGTGCCCTTTGAAGTTCAGAGGGTGATCCGAGGGTTTTATAGCATTGTCTGGTGACGTCGCTCTCGCGGAAGCCCGGTTATGCCACCTGACGATAGCAGCTTGAATTCCGCGTTGGTCATCTTGAAAAGTCACTGACATGAGGCCCAAGGATTCGTTGTCGCACGGCGCATGCCCAGACAGACCGGGCTTGGTTGGTGCAGGCGGCGGCCCGGCGAGGCAAAGAACCTGCACAACAAGCCACGCAATTTTAGCCATGCTGCTCAGAAGACTTTAGCCGTGCCCTCTGAAGTTCAGAGGGTGATCCGAGGGTTTTATAGCATTGTCTGTTGACGTCGCTGTCGCGGAAGCCCGGTTATGCCACCTGACGATAGCAGCTTGAATTCCGCGTTGGTCATCTTGAAAAGTCGTGACATCAGGCCCAAGCATTCGTTGACGCACGGCGCATGCCCAGTCAGACCGGGCTTGGTGGGTGCAGGCGGCGGCCCGGCGAGACAAAGAACTTGCACAACCAGCCAGGCAATTTTAGCCATGCTGCTCTGAAGAATGTTGCCGTGACCTCTGAAGTTCAGAGGGTGATGCGAGGGTTTTATAGCGTTGTCTGGTGACGTCGCTGTCGCGGAAGCCCGGTTATGCCACCTGACGATAGCAGCTTGAATTCCGCGTTGGTCATCTTGAAAAGGCGCTGACATGAGGCCCAAGGATTCGTTGTCGCACGGCGCATGCCTCGTCAGACCGGGCTTGGTGGGTCCAGGTGGCGGCCCGGCGAGGCAAAGAACATGCAGAAGCAGCCAGGCAATTTTAGCCATGCTGCTCTGAAGAATGTTGCCGTGCCCTCTGAAGCTCACAGGGTGATCCGAGGGTTTTATAGCGTTGTCTGGTGACGTCGCTGTCGCGGAAGACCGGTGATGCCACCTGACGATAGCAGCTTGAATTCCGCGTTGGTCGTCTTTAAAAGTCGCTGACATGAGGCCCTAGCATTCCTTGTCGCACGGCGCATGCCCAGTCAGACCGGGCTTGGGGGGTCAAGCCGGCGGCTCGGCGAGACAAAGACCCTGCAGAAGCAGCCAGGCAATTTTAGCCATGCTGCACTGAAGAATGTTGCCGTGCCCTCTTAAGTTCACAGGGTGATCCGAGGGTTTTGTAGCGTTGTCTGGTGACGTCGCTGTCGCGGAAGCCCGGTGATGCCGCCTGACGATAGCAGCTTGAATTCCGCGTTGGTCATCTTGAAAAGTCACTGACATGAGGCCCAAGCTTTCGTCGACGCACGGCGCATGCCCAGTCAGACCGGGCTTGGTGGGTGCAGGCGGCGGACCGGCGAGACAAAGAACCTGCACAACCAGCCATGCAATTTTAGCCATGCTGCTCTGAAGAATGTTGCCGTGCCCTCTGAAGTTCAGAGGGTGATCCGAGGGTTTTATAGCGTTGTCTGATGACTTCGCTGTCGCGGAAGCTCGGTGATGCCATCAGACGAGAGCAGCTTGAATTCCGCGTTGGTCATCTTGAAAAGTCGCTGACATGAGGCCCAAGGATTCGTTGTCGCACGGCGCATGCCCAGTCAGACCGGGCTTGTTGGGTCCAGGCGGCGGCCCGGCGAGGAAAAAAACCCGCACATGCAGCCAGGCAATTTTAGCCATGCTGCTCTGAAGAATGTTGCAGTGCCTTCTGAAGTTCACAGGGTGTTCCGAGGGTTTTATAGCGTTTGCTGGTGACGTCTTTGTTGCGGAAGCCCGGTGATGCCATCTGACGATAGCAGCTTGAATTCCGCCTTGGTCATCTTGAAAAGTCGCTGACAAGAGGCCCAAGCATTCGCTGTCGCACGGCGCATGTCCTGTCAGACCGGGCATGGTGGGTCCAGGCGGCGGCCCGGCGAGGCAAAGAACCTGCACAAGCAGCCAGGCAATTTTAGCCATGCTGCTCTGAAGAATTTTGCCGTGCACTCTGAAGTTCACAGTGTGATCCGAGTGTTTTATAGCGTTGTCTCGTGACGTCGTTGTTGCGGAAGCCCGGTGATGCCATCTGACGATAGCAGCATGAATTCCGCGTTGGTCATCTTGAAAAGTCGCTGACATGAGGCCCAAGCATTCGTTGTCGGACGGCGCATGCCCCCGTCAGACAGGGCTTGGTGGGTCCAGTCGGCGGCCCGGCGAGGCAAAGAACCTGCTCAAGCAGCCAGGCAATTTTAGCCAAACTGCTCTGAAGAATGTTGCCGTGCAATCTAAAGTTCGCAGGACGATTCGAGGGTTTTAAAGCGTTGTCTAGTGACGTCGCTGTCGTGGAAGCCCGGTGATGCCACCCGACGATAGCAGCTTGAATTCCGCGTTGGTCATTTGGAAAGTCGCTGACATGAGGCACAAGCATTCGTTGTCGCACGGCGCATGCCCAGTCAGACCGGGTTTGTTGGTACCAGGCGGCGGCCCGGCGAGGCAAAGAACCTGCACTAGCAGCCAGACAATTTTAGCCATGCTGCTCTGAAGAATGTTGCCGTGCCCTCTGAATTTCACAGTGTGATTCGAGGATTTTATAGCGTTGTCTGGTGACGTCGCTGTCGCGGAATCCCGATGATGCCACCTGAAGATAGCAGCTTTATTCCGCGTTGGTGATCTTGAAAAGTCGCTGACATGAGGCCAAGCATTCGTTGTCGCATGGCGCATGCCCCAGTCATAGCGGGCTTGGTGGGTCCAGGCGGCGGCCCGGCGAGGCAAAAAACCTGCACAACCAGCCAGGTAATTTCCGCCATGCTGGCCTGAAGAACGTCGCCGTGCCCTCTAAAGTTCACCGGGTGATTCGAGGGTGTTATAGCGTTGTCTGGTGACGTCGCTGTCGCGGAAGCCCGGTGATGCCACCTGAAGATAGCAGCTTGAATTCCGCGTTGGTCATCTCTAAAAGTCGCTGACATGAGGCCCAAGCATTCGTTGTCGCACGGCGCATGCCCCTGTCAGACCGGGCTTGGTGGGTCCAGGCGGCGGCCCGGCGAGGCAAAGAACCTGCACAAGCACCCAGGCAATTTTAGCCATGCTGCTCTGAAGAATGTTGCCGTTCCCTCTAACGTTCCCAGAGCGATTCAAGGGTTTTATAGCGTTGTCTGGTTACGTTGTTGTTGCGGAAGCTCGGTGATGCCATCAGACGAGAGCAGCTTGAATTCCGCCTTGGTCATCTTGAAAAGTCGCTGACAAGAGGCCCAAGCATTCGTTGTCGCACGGCGCATGTCCTGTCAGACCGGGCATGGTGGGTCCAGGCGGCGGCCCGGCGAGGCAAAGAACCTGCACAAGCAGCCAGGCAATTTTAGCCATGCTGCTCTGAAGAATTTTGCCGTGCACTCTGAAGTTCACAGGGTGATCCGAGGGTTTTATAGCGTTGTCTGGTGACGTCGCTGTCGCGGAAGCCCGGTTATGCCACCTGACGATAGCAGCTTGAATTCCGGGTTGGTCATCTTGAAAAGTCGCTGACATGAGGCCCAAGGATTCGTTGTCGCACGGCGCATGTCCTGTCAGACCGGGCTTGGTGGGTCGAGGCGGCGGCCCGGCGAGGCAAAGATCCTGCACAACCAGCCAGGCAATTTTAGCCATGCTGCTCTGAAGAATTTTGCCATGCCCTCTAAAGTTCACAGGGCGATCCGAGGGTTTTATAGCGTTGTCTGGTGACGTCGCTGTCGCGGAAGCCCGGTTATGCCACCTGACAATAGCAGCTTGAATTCAGCGTTGTTCATCTTGAAAAGTCTCTGACATGAGGCCCAAGGATTCGTTGTCGCACGGCGCATGCCCAGTCAGACCGGGCTTGGTGGGTCACGGTGGCGGCCCGGCGAGGCAAAGAACCTGCACAAGCAGCCAGGCAATTTTAGCCATGCTGCTCTGAAGAATTTTGCCATGCCCTCTAAAGTTCACAGGGCGATCCGAGGGTTTTATAGCGTTGTCTGGTGACGTCGCTGTCGCGGAAGCCCGGTTATGCCACCTGACAATAGCAGCTTGAATTCAGCGTTGTTCATCTTGAAAAGTCTCTGACATGAGGCCCAAGGATTCGTTGTCGCACGGCGCATGTCCTGTCAGACCGGGCTTGGTGGGTCGAGGCGGCGGCTCGGCGAGGCAAAGATCCTGCACAACCCGCCAGGCAATTTTAGCCATGCTGCTCTGAAGAATTTTGCCATGCCCTCTAAAGTTCACAGGGCGATCCGAGGGTTTTATAGCGTTGTCTGGTGACGTCGCTGTCGCGGAAGCCCGGTTATGCCACCTGACAATAGCAGCTTGAATTCAGCGTTGTTCATCTTGAAAAGTCGCTGACATGAGGCCCAAGGATTCGTTGTCGCACGGCGCATGTTCTGTCAGACCGGGCTTGGTGGGTCGAGGCGGCGGCCCGGCGAGGCAAAGATCCTGCACAACCAGCCAGGCAATTTTAGCCATGCTGCTCTGAAGAATTTTGCCATGCCCTCTAAAGTTCACAGGGCGATCCGAGGGTTTTATAGCGTTGTCTGGTGACGTCGCTGTCGCGGAAGCCCGGTTATGCCACCTGACGATAGCAGCTTGAATTCCGCCTTGGTCATCTTGAAAAGTCGCTGACAAGAGGCCCAAGCATTCGTTGTCGCACGGCGCATGTCCTGTCAGACCGGGCTTGGTGGGTCGAGGCGGCGGCCCGGCGAGGCAAAGATCCTGCACAAGCAGCCAGGCAATTTTAGCCATGCTGCTCTGAAGAATTTTGCCGTGCACTCTGAAGTTCACAGGGTGATCCGAGGGTTTTATAGCGTTGTCTGCTGACGTCGCTGTCGCGGAAGACCGGTTATGCCACCTGACGATAGCAGCTTGAATTCCGAGTTGGTCATCTTGAAAAGTCGCTGACATGAGGCCCAAGGATTCGTTGTCGCACGGCGCATGTCCTGTCAGACCGGGCTTGGTGGGTCGAGGCGGCGGCCCGGCGAGGCAAAGATCCTGCACAACCAGCCAGGCAATTTTAGCCATGCTGCTCTGAAGAATTTTGCCATGCCCTCTAAAGTTCACAGGGCGATCCGAGGGTTTTATAGCGTTGTCTGGTGACGTCGCTGTCGCGGAAGCCCGGTTATGCCACCTGACGATAGCAGCTTGAATTCCGCCTTGGTCATCTTGAAAAGTCGCTGACAAGAGGCCCAAGCATTCGTTGTCGCACGGCGCATGTCCTGTCAGACCGGGCATGGTGGGTCCAGGCGGCGGCCCGGCGAGGCAAAGAACCTGCACAAGCAGCCAGGCAATTTTAGCCATGCTGCTCTGAAGAATTTTGCCATGCCCTCTAAAGTTCACAGGGCGATTCAAGGGTTTTATAGCGTTGTCTGGTTACGTTGTTGTTGCGGAAGCTCGGTGAAGCCATCAGACGAGAGCAGCTTGAATTCCGCCTTGGTCACTTGAAAAGTCGCTGACATGAGGCCCAAGCATTCGTTGTCGCACGGAGCATGTCCTGTCAGACCGGGCATGGTGGGTCCAGGCGGCGGCCCGGCGAGGCAAAGAACCTGCACAAGCAGCCAGGCAATTTTAGCCATGCTGCTCTGAAGAATTTTGCCGTGCACTCTGAAGTTCACAGGGTGATCCGAGGGTTTTATAGCGTTGTCTGGTGACGTCGCTGTCGCGGAAGCCCGGTTATGCCACCTGACGATAGCAGCTTGAATTCCGGGTTGGTCATCTTGAAAAGTCGCTGACATGAGGCCCAAGGATTCGTTGTCGCACGGCGCATCTCCTGTCAGACCGGGCTTGGTGGGTCGAGGCGGCGGCCCGGCGAGGCAAAGATCCTGCACAACCAGCCAGGCAATTTTAGCCATGCTGCTCTGAAGAATTTTGCCATGCCCTCTAAAGTTCACAGGGCGATCCGAGGGTTTTATAGCGTTGTCTGGTGACGTCGCTGTCGCGGAAGCCCGGTTATGCCACCTGACGATAGCAGCTTGAATTCCGCCTTGGTCATCTTGAAAAGCCGCTGACAAGAGGCCCAAGCATTCGTTGTCGCACGGCGCATGTCCTGTCAGACCGGGCTTGGTGGGTCGAGGCGGCGGCCCGGCGAGGCAAAGATCCTGCACAACCAGCCAGGCAATTTTAGCCATGCTGCTCTGAAGAATTTTGCCATGCCCTCTAAAGTTCACAGGGCGATCCGAGGGTTTTATAGCGTTGTCTGGTGACGTCGCTGTCGCGGAAGCCCGGTTATGCCACCTGACAATAGCAGCTTGAATTCAGCGTTGTTCATCTTGAAAAGTCTCTGACATGAGGCCCAAGGATTCGTTGTCGCACGGCGCATGCCCAGTCAGACCGGGCTTGGTGGGTCACGGTGGCGGCCCGGCGAGGCAAAGAACCTGCACAACCAGCCAGGCAATTTTAGCCATGCTGCTCTGAAGAATGTTGCCGTGCCCTCTGAAGTTCAGAGGGTGATCCGAGGGTTTTATAGCGTTGTCTGATGACGTCGCTGTCGCGGAAGCTCGGTGATGCCATCAGACGAGAGCAGCTTGAATTCCGCGTTGGTCATCTTGAAAAGTCGCTGACATGAGGCCCAAGGATTCGTTGTCGCACGACGCATGCCCAGTCAGACCGGGCTTGTTGGGTCCAGGCGGCGGCCCGGCGAGGAAAAAAACCCGCACAAGCAGCCAGGCAATTTTAGCCATGCTGCTCTGAAGAATGTTGCAGTGCCTTCTGAAGTTCACAGGGTGTTCCGAGGGTTTTATAGCGTTTGCTGGTGACGTCTTTGTTGCGGAAGCCCGGTGATGCCATATGACGATAGCAGCTTGAATTCCGCCTTGGTCATCTTGAAAAGTCGCTGACAAGAGGCCCAAGCATTCGCTGTCGCACGGCGCATGTCCTGTCAGACCGGGCATGGTGGGTCCAGGCGGCGGCCCGGCGAGGCAAAGAACCTGCACAAGCAGCCAGGCAATTTTAGCCATGCTGCTCTGAAGAATTTTGCCGTGCACTCTGAAGTTCACAGGGTGATCCGAGTGTTTTATAGCGTTGTCTCGTGACGTCGTTGTTGCGGAAGCCCGGTGATGCCATCTGACGATAGCAGCATGAATTCCGCGTTGGTCATCTTGAAAAGTCGCTGACATGAGGCCCAAGCATTCGTTGTCGCACGGCGCATGCCCCCGTCAGACAGGGCTTGGTGGGTCCAGTCGGCGGCCCGGCGAGGCAAAGAACCTGCTCAAGCAGCCAGGCAATTTTAGCCAAACTGCTCTGAAGAATGTTGCCGTGCAATCTAAAGTTCACAGGACGATTCGAGGGTTTTAAAGCGTTGTCTAGTGACGTCGCTGTCGTGGAAGCCCGGTGATGCCACCCGACGATAGCAGCTTGAATTCCGCGTTGGTCATTTGGAAAGTCGCTGACATGAGGCACAAGCATTCGTTGTCGCACGGCGCATGCCCAGTCAGACCGGGTTTGTTGGTACCAGGCGGCGGCCCGGCGAGGCAAAGAACCTGCACAAGCAGCCAGACAATTTTAGCCATGCTGCTCTGAAGAATGTTGCCGTGCCCTCTGAATTTCACAGTGTGATTCGAGGATTTTATAGCGTTGTCTGGTGACGTCGCTGTCGCAGAATCCCGGTGATGCCACCTGAAGATAGCAGCTTGATTCCGCGTTGGTGATCTTGAAAAGTCGCTGACATGAGGCCAAGCATTCGTTGTCGCATGGCGCATGCCCCAGTCATAGCGGGCTTGGTGGGTCCAGGCGGCGGCCCGGCGAGGCAAAAAACCTGCACAACCAGCCAGTTAATTTCCTCCATGCTGCCCTGAAGAACGTCGCCGTGCCCTCTAAAGTTCACCGGGTGATTCGAGGGTTTTATAGCGTTGTCTGGTGACGTCGCTGTCGCGGAAGCCCGGTGATGCCACCTGAAGATAGCAGCTTGAATTCCGCGTTGGTCATCTCTAAAAGTCGCTGACATGAGGCCCAAGCATTCGTTGTCGCACGGCGCATGCCCCTGTCAGACCGGGCTTGGTGGGTCCAGGCGGCGGCCCGGCGAGGCAAAGAACCTGCACAAGCACCCAGGCAATTTTAGCCATGCTGCTCTGAAGAATGTTGCCGTTCCCTCTAACGTTCCCAGAGCGATTCAAGGGTTTTATAGCGTTGTCTGGTTACGTTGTTGTTGCGGAAGCTCGGTGATGCCATCAGACGAGAGCAGCTTGAATTCCGCCTTGGTCATCTTGAAAAGTCGCTGACAAGAGGCCCAAGCATTCGTTGTCGCACGGCGCATGTCCTGTCAGACCGGGCATGGTGGGTCCAGGCGGCGGCCCGGCGAGGCAAAGAACCTGCACAAGCAGCCAGGCAATTTTAGCCATGCTGCTCTGAAGAATTTTGCCGTGCACTCTGAAGTTCACAGGGTGATCCGAGGGTTTTATAGCGTTGTCTGGTGACGTCGCTGTTGCGGAAGCCCGGTTATGCCACCTGACGATAGCAGCTTGAATTCCGGGTTGGTCATCTTGAAAAGTCGCTGACATGAGGCCCAAGGATTCGTTGGCGCACGGAGCATGCCCCGTCAGACCGGGCCTGGTGGGTCGAGGCGGCGGCCCGGCGAGGCAAAGATCCTGCACAACCAGCCAGGCAATTTTAGCCATGCTGCTCTGAAGAATTTTGCCATGCCCTCTAATGTTCACAGGGCGATCCGAGGGTTTTATAGCGTTGTCTGGTGACGTCGCTGTCGCGGAAGCCCGGTTATGCCACCTGACAATAGCAGCTTGAATTCAGCGTTGTTCATCTTGAAAAGTCTCTGACATGAGGCCCAAGGATTCGTTGTCGCACGGCGCATGCCCAGTCAGACCGGGCTTGGTGGGTCACGGTGGCGGCCCGGCGAGGCAAAGAACCTGCACAACCAGCCAGGCAATTTTAGCCATGGTGCTCTGAAGAATTTTGCCATGCCCTCTAAAGTTCACAGGGTGATCCGAGGGTTTTATAGCGTTGTCTGGTGACGTCGCTGTCGCGGAAGCCCGGTTATGCCACCTGACAATAGCAGCTTGAATTCAGCGTTGTTCATCTTGAAAAGTCTCTGACATGAGGCCCAAGGATTCGTTGTCGCACGGCGCATGCCCAGTCAGACCGGGCTTGGTGGGTCACGGTGGCGGCCCGTCGAGGCAAAGAACCTGCACAACCAGCCAGGCAATTTTAGCCATGGTGCTCTGAAGAATGTTGCCGTGCCCTCTAAGGTTCACAGGGCGATTCGAGGGTTTTATAGCGTTGTCTGGTGACGTCGCTGTCGCGGAAGCCCGGTGATGCAACCTGACGATAGCAGCTTGAATTCCGCGTTGGTCATCTTGAAAAGTCGCTGACATCAGGCCCAAGCATTCGTTGACGCACGGCGCATGCCCAGTCAGACCGGGCTTGGTGGGTGCAGGCGGCGGCCCGGCGAGACAAAGAACCTGCACAACCAGCCAGGCAATTTTAGCCATGCTGCTCTGAAGAATGTTGCCGTGACCTCTGAAGTTCAGAGGGTGATCCGAGGGTTTTATAGAGTTGTCTGGTGACGTCGCTGTCGAGGAAGCCCGGTTATGCCACCTGACGATAGCAGCTTGAATTCCGCGTTGGTCATCTTGAAAAGGCGCTGACATGAGGCCCAAGGATTCGTTGTCGCACGGCGCATGCCTCGTCAGACCGGGCTTGGTGGGTCCAGGTGGCGGCCCGGCGAGGCAAAGAACCTGCAGAAGCAGCCAGGCAATTCTAGCCATGCTGCTCTGAAGAATGTTGCCGTGCCCTCTGAAGCTCACAGGGTGATCCGAGGGTTTTATAGCGTTGTCTGGTGACGTCGCTCTCGCGGAAGCCCGGTGATGCCACCTGACGATAGCAGCTTGAATTCCGCGTTGGTCATCTTGAAAAGTCGCTGACGTGAGGCCCAAGCATTCGTTGACGCACGGCGCATGCCCAGTCAGAGCGGGCTTGGTGGGTGCAGGCGGCGGCCCGGCGAGACAAAGAACCTGCACAACCAGCCAGACAATTTGAACCATGCTGCTCTTAAGAATGTTGCCGTGCCCTCTAAAGTTCACAGGGCGATTCAAGGGTTTTATAGCGTTGTCTGGTTACGTTGTTGTTGCGGAAGCTCGGTGAAGCCATCAGACGAGAGCAGCTTGAATTCCGCCTTGGTCACTTGAAAAGTCGCTGACATGAGGCCCAAGCATTCGTTGTCGCACGGAGCATGTCCTGTCAGACCGGGCATGGTGGGTCCAGGCGGCGGCCCGGCGAGGCAAAGAACCTGCACAAGCAGCCAGGCAATTTTAGCCATGCTGCTCTGAAGAATTTTGCCGTGCACTCTGAAGTTCACAGGGTGATCCGAGGGTTTTATAGCGTTGTCTGGTGACGTCGCTGTCGCGGAAGCCCGGTTATGCCACCTGACGATAGCAGCTTGAATTCCGGGTTGGTCATCTTGAAAAGTCGCTGACATGAGGCCCAAGGATTCGTTGTCGCACGGCGCATCTCCTGTCAGACCGGGCTTGGTGGGTCGAGGCGGCGGCCCGGCGAGGCAAAGATCCTGCACAACCAGCCAGGCAATTTTAGCCATGCTGCTCTGAAGAATTTTGCCATGCCCTCTAAAGTTCACAGGGCGATCCGAGGGTTTTATAGCGTTGTCTGGTGACGTCGCTGTCGCGGAAGCCCGGTTATGCCACCTGACGATAGCAGCTTGAATTCAGCGTTGTTCATCTTGAAAAGTCTCTGACATGAGGCCCAAGGATTCGTTGTCGCACGGCGCATGCCCAGTCAGACCGGGCTTGGTGGGTCACGGTGGCGGCCCGGCGAGGCAAAGAACCTGCACAACCAGCCAGGCAATTTTAGCCATGCTGCTCTGAAGAATGTTGCCGTGCCCTCTGAAGTTCAGAGGGTGATCCGAGGGTTTTATAGCGTTGTCTGATGACGTCGCTGTCGCGGAAGCTCGGTGATGCCATCAGACGAGAGCAGCTTGAATTCCGCGTTGGTCATCTTGAAAAGTCGCTGACATGAGGCCCAAGGATTCGTTGTCGCACGACGCATGCCCAGTCAGACCGGGCTTGTTGGGTCCAGGCGGCGGCCCGGCGAGGAAAAAAACCCGCACAAGCAGCCAGGCAATTTTAGCCATGCTGCTCTGAAGAATGTTGCAGTGCCTTCTGAAGTTCACAGGGTGTTCCGAGGGTTTTATAGCGTTTGCTGGTGACGTCTTTGTTGCGGAAGCCCGGTGATGCCATCTGACGATAGCAGCTTGAATTCCGCCTTGGTCATCTTGAAAAGTCGCTGACAAGAGGCCCAAGCATTCGCTGTCGCACGGCGCATGTCCTGTCAGACCGGGCATGGTGGGTCCAGGCGGCGGCCCGGCGAGGCAAAGAACCTGCACAAGCAGCCAGGCAATTTTAGCCATGCTGCTCTGAAGAATTTTGCCGTGCACTCTGAAGTTCACAGGGTGATCCGAGTGTTTTATAGCGTTGTCTCGTGACGTCGTTGTTGCGGAAGCCCGGTGATGCCATCTGACGATAGCAGCATGAATTCCGCGTTGGTCATCTTGAAAAGTCGCTGACATGAGGCCCAAGCATTCGTTGTCGCACGGCGCATGCCCCCGTCAGACAGGGCTTGGTGGGTCCAGTCGGCGGCCCGGCGAGGCAAAGAACCTGCTCAAGCAGCCAGGCAATTTTAGCCAAACTGCTCTGAAGAATGTTGCCGTGCAATCTAAAGTTCACAGGACGATTCGAGGGTTTTAAAGCGTTGTCTAGTGACGTCGCTGTCGTGGAAGCCCGGTGATGCCACCCGACGATAGCAGCTTGAATTCCGCGTTGGTCATTTGGAAAGTCGCTGACATGAGGCACAAGCATTCGTTGTCGCACGGCGCATGCCCAGTCAGACCGGGTTTGTTGGTACCAGGCGGCGGCCCGGCGAGGCAAAGAACCTGCACAAGCAGCCAGACAATTTTAGCCATGCTGCTCTGAAGAATGTTGCCGTGCCCTCTGAATTTCACAGTGTGATTCGAGGATTTTATAGCGTTGTCTGGTGACGTCGCTGTCGCGGAATCCCGGTGATGCCACCTGAAGATAGCAGCTTGATTCCGCGTTGGTGATCTTGAAAAGTCGCTGACATGAGGCCAAGCATTCGTTGTCGCATGGCGCATGCCCCAGTCATAGCGGGCTTGGTGGGTCCAGGCGGCGGCCCGGCGAGGCAAAAAACCTGCACAACCAGCCAGGTAATTTCCGCCATGCTGCCCTGAAGAACGTCGCCGTGCCCTCTAAAGTTCACCGGGTGATTCGAGGGTTTTATAGCGTTGTCTGGTGACGTCGCTGTCGCGGAAGCCCGGTGATGCCACCTGAAGATAGCAGCTTGAATTCCGCGTTGGTCATCTCTAAAAGTCGCTGACATGAGGCCCAAGCATTCGTTGTCGCACGGCGCATGCCCCTGTCAGACCGGGCTTGGTGGGTCCAGGCGGCGGCCCGGCGAGGCAAAGAACCTGCACAAGCACCCAGGCAATTTTAGCCATGCTGCTCTGAAGAATGTTGCCGTTCCCTCTAACGTTCCCAGAGCGATTCAAGGGTTTTATAGCGTTGTCTGGTTACGTTGTTGTTGCGGAAGCTCGGTGATGCCATCAGACGAGAGCAGCTTGAATTCCGCCTTGGTCATCTTGAAAAGTCGCTGACAAGAGGCCCAAGCATTCGTTGTCGCACGGCGCATGTCCTGTCAGACCGGGCATGGTGGGTCCAGGCGGCGGCCCGGCGAGGCAAAGAACCTGCACAAGCAGCCAGGCAATTTTAGCCATGCTGCTCTGAAGAATTTTGCCGTGCACTCTGAAGTTCACAGGGTGATCCGAGGGTTTTATAGCGTTGTCTGGTGACGTCGCTGTCGCGGAAGCCCGGTTATGCCACCTGACGATAGCAGCTTGAATTCCGGGTTGGTCATCTTGAAAAGTCGCTGACATGAGGCCCAAGGATTCGTTGGCGCACGGAGCATGCCCCGTCAGACCGGGCCTGGTGGGTCGAGGCGGCGGCCCGGCGAGGCAAAGATCCTGCACAACCAGCCAGGCAATTTTAGCCATGCTGCTCTGAAGAATTTTGCCATGCCCTCTAATGTTCACAGGGCGATCCGAGGGTTTTATAGCGTTGTCTGGTGACGTCGCTGTCGCGGAAGCCCGGTTATGCCACCTGACAATAGCAGCTTGAATTCAGCGTTGTTCATCTTGAAAAGTCTCTGACATGAGGCCCAAGGATTCGTTGTCGCACGGCGCATGCCCAGTCAGACCGGGCTTGGTGGGTCACGGTGGCGGCCCGTCGAGGCAAAGAACCTGCACAACCAGCCAGGCAATTTTAGCCATGGTGCTCTGAAGAATGTTGCCGTGCCCTCTAAGGTTCACAGGGCGATTCGAGGGTTTTATAGCGTTGTCTGGTGACGTCGCTGTCGCGGAAGCCCGGTGATGCCACCTGACGATAGCAGCTTGAATTCCGCGTTGGTCATCTTGAAAAGTCGCTGACATGAGGCCCAAGCATTCGTTGACGCACGGCGCATGCCCAGTCAGACCGGGCTTGGTGGGTGCAGGCGGCGGCCCGGCGAGACAAAGAACCTGCACAACCAGCCAGGCAATTTTAGCCATGCTGCTCTGAAGAATGTTGCCGTGCCCTCTGAAGTTCACAGGGTGATCCGAGGGTTTTATAGCGTTGTCTGGTGACGTCGCTGTCGCGGAAGCCCGGTTGATGCCACCTGACGATAGCAGCTTGAATTCCGCGTTGGTCATCTTGAAAAGTCGCTGACATGAGGCCCAAGGATTCGTTGTCGCACGGCGCATGCCTCGTCAGACCGGGCTTGGTGGGTCCAGGCGGCGGCCCGGCGAGGCAAAGAACCTGCAGAAGCAGCCAGGCAATTCTAGCCATGCTGCTCTGAAGAATGTTGCCGTGCCCTCTGAAGCTCACAGGGTGATCCGAGGGTTTTATAGCGTTGTCTGGTGACGTCGCTCTCGCGGAAGCCCGGTGATGCCACCTGACGATAGCAGCTTGAATTCCGCGTTGGTCATCTTGAAAAGTCGCTGACGTGAGGCCCAAGCATTCGTTGACGCACGGCGCATGCCCAGTCAGAGCGGGCTTGGTGGGTGCAGGCGGCGGCCCGGCGAGACAAAGAACCTGCACAACCAGCCAGGCAATTTGAACCATGCTGCTCTTAAGAATGTTGCCGTGCCCTCTAAAGTTCACAGGGCGATTCGAGGGTTTTATAGCGTTGTCTGGTGACGTCGCTGTCGCGGAAGCCCGGTGATGCCACCTGACGATAGCAGCTTGAATTCCGCGTTGGTCATCTTGAAAAGTCGCTGACATGAGGCCCAAGCATTCGTTGTCGCACGGCGCATGCCCAGTCAGACCGGGCTTGGTGGGTCCACGCCGGCGGCCCGGCGAGACAAAGAACCTGCACAACCAGCCAGGCAATTTTAGCCATGCTGCTCTGAAGAATGTTGCCGTGCCCTCTGAAGTTCAGAGGGTGATCCGAGGGTTTTATAGCGTTGTCTGGTGACGTCACTGTCGCGGAAGCCCGGTTATGCCACTGACGATAGCAGCTTGAATTCCGCGTTGGTCATCTTGAAAAGTCGCTGACATGAGGCCCTAGGATTCGTTGTCGCACGGCGCATGCCCAGTCAGACCGGGCTTGGTGGGTGCAGGCGGCGGCCCGGCGAGACAAAGAACCTGCACTACCAGCCAGGCAATTTTAGCCATGCTGCTCTGAAGAATGTTGCCGTGCCCTCTGAAGTGCAGAGGGTGATCCGAGGGTTTTATAGCGTTGTCTGGTGACGTCGCTGTCGCGGAAGCCCGGTTATGCCACCTGACGATAGCAGCTTGAATTCCGCGTCGGTCATCTTGAAAAGTCGCTGACATGAGGCCCAAGCATTCGTTGACGCACGGCGCATGCCCAGTCAGACCGGGCTTGGTGGGTCCAGGCGGCGGCCCGGCGAGGCAAAGAACCTGCACAACCAGCCAGGCAATTTTAGCCATGGTGCTCTGAAGAATGTTGCCGTGCCCTCTAAGGTTCACAGGGCGATTCGAGGGTTTTATAGCGTTGTCTGGTGACGTCGCTGTCGCGGAAGCCCGGTGATGCCACCTGACGATAGCAGCTCGAATTCCGCGTTGGTCATCTTGAAAAGTCGCTGACATGAGGCCCAAGCATTCGTTGTCGCACGGCGCATGCCCAGTCAGACCGGGCTTGGTGGGTCCAGCCGGCGGCCCGGCGAGGCAAAGAACCTGCACAACCAGCCAGGCAATTTTAGCCATGCTGCTCTGAAGAATGTTGCCGTGCCCTCTGAAGTTCAGAGGGTGATCCGAGGGTTTTATAGCGTTGTCTGGTGACGTCGCTGTCGCGGAAGCCCGGTTATGCCACCTGACGATAGCAGCTTGAATTCCGCGTTGGTCATCTTGAAAAGTCGCTGACATGAGGCCCAAGCATTCGTTGTCGCACGGCGCATGCCCAGTCAGACCGGGCTTGGTGGGTCCAGGCGGCGGCCCGGCGAGGCAAAGAACCTGCACAACCAGCCAGGCAATTTTAGCCATGCTGCTCTGAAGAATGTTGCCGTGCCCTCTGAAGTTCACAGGGCGATCCGAGGGTTTTATAGCGTTGTCTGGTGACGTCGCTGTCGCGGAAGCCCGGTGATGCCACCTGACGATAGCAGCTTGAATTCCGCGTTGGTCATCTTGAAAAGTCGCTGACATCCGGCCCAAGCATTCGTTGACGCACGGCGCATGCCCAGTCAGACCGGGCTTGGTGGGTGCAGGCGGCGGCCCGGCGAGACAAAGAACCTGCACAACCAGCCAGGCAATTTTAGCCATGCTGCTCTGAAGAATGTTGCCGTGACCTCTGAAGTTCAGAGGGTGATCCGAGGGTTTTATAGCGTTGTCTGGTGACGTCGCTGTCGCGGAAGCCCGGTTATGCCACCTGACGATAGCAGCTTGAATTCCGCGTTGGTCATCTTGAAAAGTCGCTGACATGAGGCCCAAGGATTCGTTGTCGCACGGCGCATGCCTAGTCAGACCGGGCTTGGTGGGTCCAGGCGGCGGCCCGGCGAGGCAAAGAACCTGCACAACCAGCCAGGCAATTTTAGCCATGCTGCTCTGAAGAATGTTGCCGTGCCTTCTGAAGTTCACAGGGCGATTCGAGGGTTTTATAGCGTTGTCTGTGTGACGTCGACTGTCGCGGAAGCCCGGTGATGCCATCTGACGATAGCAGCTTGAATTCCGCGTTGGTCATCTTGACAAGTCGCTGACATGAGGCCCTAGGCATTCGTTGACGCACGGCGCATGCCCAGTCAGACCGGGCTTGTTGGGTGCAGGCGGCGGCCCGGCGAGACAAAGAACCTGCACAACCAGCCAGGCAATTTTAGCCATGCTGCTCTGAAGAATGTTGCCGTGGCTTCTGAAGTTCAGAGGGTTATCAGAGGGTTTTATAGCGTTGTCTCGTGACGTCGTTGTTGCGGAAGCCCGGTGATGCCATCTGACGATAGCAGCATGAATTCCGCGTTGGTCATCTTGAAAAGTCGCTGACATGAGGCGCGGCGAGGCAAAGAACCTGCACAAGCAGCCAGGCAATTTTAGCCATGCTGCTCTGAAGAATGTTGCCGTGCCCTCTGATGTTCACAGGGTGATCCGAGTGTTTTGTAGCGTTGTCTCGTGACGTCGTTGTTGCGGAAGCCCGGTGATGCCATCTGACGATAGCAGCATGAATTCCGCGTTGGTCATCTTGAAAAGTCGCTGACATGAGGCCCAAGCATTCGATGTCGCACGGCGCATGCCCCCGTCAGACAGGGCTTGGTGGGTCCAGTCGGCGGCCCGGCGAGGCAAAGAACTTGCACAAGCAGCCAGGCAATTTTAGCCAAACTGCTCTGAAGAATGTTGCCGTGCAATCTAAAGTTCACAGGACGATTCGAGGGTTTTAAAGCGTTGTCTGGTGACGTCGCTGTCGTGGAAGCCCGGTGATGCCACCTGACGATAGCAGCTTGAATTCCGCGTTGGTCATCTTGGAAAGTCGCTGACATGAGGCACAAGCATTCGTTGTCGCACGGCGCATGCCCAGTCAGACCGCGTTTGTTGGTACCAGGCGGCGGCCCGGCGAGATAAAGAACCTGCACAAGCAGCCAGGCAATTTTAGCCATGCTGCTCTGAAGAATGTTGCCGTGCCCTCTGAAGTTCACAGTGTGATCCGAGGGTTTTATAGCGTTGTCTGGCGACGTTGTTGTCGCGTAAGCCCGGTGATGCCATCTGACGATAGCAGCTTGAATTCCGCGTTGGTCATATTGAAAAGTCGCTGACATGAGGCCCAAGCATTCGTTGTCGCATGGCGCATGCCCCATTCAGACCGGGCTTGGTGGGTCCAGGCGGCGGCCCGGCGAGGCAAAGAACTTGCACAAGCAGCCAGGCAATTTTAGCCATGCTGCTCTGAAGAATGTTGCCGTTCCCTCTAAAGTTCCCAGGGCGATTCGAGGGTTTTATACCGTTGTCTGGTGACGTCGCTGTTGCGGAAGCCCGGTTGATGCCACCTGACGATAGCAGCTTGAATTCCGCGTTGGTCATATTGAAAAGTCGCTGACATGAGGCCCAAGCATTCGTTGTCGCACGGCGCATGCCCAGTCAGACCGGGCTTGGTGGGTCCAGGCGGCGGCCCGGCGAGGCAAAGAACCTGCACAACCAGCCAGGCTATTTTCAGCCATGCTGCCCTGAAGAACGTCGCCGTGCCCTCTGAAGTTCACAGGGTGATCCGAGGGTTTTGTAGCGTTGTCTCCTGACGTCGCGGTCGCGGAAGCCCGGTGATATCACCTGACGATAGCTGCTTGAATTCCGCGTTGGTCATCTTGAAAAGTCGCTGACATGAGGCCCAAGCATTCGTTGTCGCACGGCGCATGCCCCAGTCAGACCGGGCTTGGTGGGTCCAGGCGGCGGCCCGGCGAGGCAAAGAACCTGCACAAGCAGCCAGGCAATTTTAGCCATGCTGCTCTGAAGAATGTTGCCGTGCCCTCTGAAGTTCACAGGGTGATCCGAGGGTTTTATAGCGTTTGCTGGTGACGTCGCTGTCGCGGAAGCCCGGTGATGCCATCTTACGATAAAAGCGTGAGTTCCGCGTTGGTCATCTTGAAATGTCGCTGACATGAGGCCCAAGCATTCCTTGTCGCACAGCGCATGCCCAGTCAGACCGGGCTTGATTAGTCCAGGCGGTGGCCCGGAGAGGCAAAGAACCTGCACAACCAGCCAGGCAATTTTAGCCTTGCTGCTCTGAAGTATGTTGCCGTGCCCTCTGAAGTTCACAGGGTGATCCGAGGGTTTTATAGCGTTGTCTGGTGACGTCTTTGTCGCGGAAGCCCGCTGATGCCACCTGACGATAGGAGCTTGAATTCCGCGTTGGTCATCTTGAAAAGTCGCTGACATGAGGCCCAAGCATTCGTTGTCGCACGGCGCATGCCCCCATCAGACAGGGCTTGGTGGGTCCAGTCGGCGGCCCGGCGAGGCAAACAACCTGCTCAAGCAGCCAGGCAATTTTAGCAAAACTGCTCTGAAGACTTTAGCCGTGCCCTCTGAAGTTCAGAGGGTGATCCGAGGGTTTTATAGCGTTGTCTGTTGACGTCGCTGTCACGGAAGCCCGGTTATGCCACCTGACGATAGCAGCTTGAATTCCGAGTTGGTCATCTTGAAAAGTCGCTGACATGAGGCCTAAGCATTCGTTGACGCACGGCGCATGCCCAGTCAGACCGGGCTTGTTGGGTGCAGGCGGCGGCCCGGCGAGACAAAGAACCTGCACAACCAGCCAGGCAATTTTAGCCATGCTGCTCTGAAGAATGTTGCCGTGGCTTCTGAAGTTCAGAGGGTTATCAGAGGGTTTTATAGCGTTGTCTGGTTACGTTGTTGTTGCGGGAGCTCGGTGATGCCATCAGACGAGAGCAGCTTGAATTCCGCGTTGGTCATCTTGAAAAGTCGCTGACATGAGGCCCAAGGATTCGTTGTCGCACGGCGCATGCCCCGTCAGACCGGGCTTGTTGGGTTTAGGCGGCGGCCCGGCGAGGAAAAGAACCTGCACAAGCAGCCAGGCAATTTTAGCCATGCTGCTCTGAAGAATGTTGCAGTGCCCTCTGAAGTTCACAGGGTGTTCCGAGGGTTTTATAGCGTTTGCTGGTGACGTCTTTGTTGCGGAAGCCCGGTGATGCCATCTGACGATAGCAGCTTGAATTCCGCCTTGGTCATCTTGAAAAGTCGCTGACAAGAGGCCCAACGATTCGTTGTCGCACGGCGCATGTCCTGTCAGACCGGGCATGGTGGGTCCAGGCGGCGGCCCGGCGAGGCAAAGAACCTGCACAAGCAGCCAGGCAATTTTAGCCATGCTGCTCTGAAGAATTTTGCCGTGCCCTGTGAAGTTCACAGGGTGATCCGAGTGTTTTATAGCGTTGTCTCGTGACGTCGTTGTTGCGGAAGCCCGGTGATGCCATCTGACGATAGCAGCATGAATTCCGCGTTGGTCATCTTGAAAAGTCGCTGACATGAGGCGCGGCGAGGCAAAGAACCTGCACAAGCAGCCAGGCAATTTTAGCCATGCTGCTCTGAAGAATGTTGCCGTGCCCTCTGATGTTCACAGGGTGATCCGAGTGTTTTGTAGCGTTGTCTCGTGACGTCGTTGTTGCGGAAGCCCGGTGATGCCATCTGACGATAGCAGCATGAATTCCGCGTTGGTCATCTTGAAAAGTCGCTGACATGAGGCCCAAGCATTCGATGTCGCACGGCGCATGCCCCCGTCAGACAGGGCTTGGTGGGTCCAGTCGGCGGCCCGGCGAGGCAAAGAACTTGCACAAGCAGCCAGGCAATTTTAGCCAAACTGCTCTGAAGAATGTTGCCGTGCAATCTAAAGTTCACAGGACGATTCGAGGGTTTTAAAGCGTTGTCTGGTGACGTCGCTGTCGTGGAAGCCCGGTGATGCCACCTGACGATAGCAGCTTGAATTCCGCGTTGGTCATCTTGGAAAGTCGCTGACATGAGGCACAAGCATTCGTTGTCGCACGGCGCATGCCCAGTCAGACCGCGTTTGTTGGTACCAGGCGGCGGCCCGGCGAGATAAAGAACCTGCACAAGCAGCCAGGCAATTTTAGCCATGCTGCTCTGAAGAATGTTGCCGTGCCCTCTGAAGTTCACAGTGTGATCCGAGGGTTTTATAGCGTTGTCTGGCGACGTTGTTGTCGCGTAAGCCCGGTGATGCCATCTGACGATAGCAGCTTGAATTCCGCGTTGGTCATATTGAAAAGTCGCTGACATGAGGCCCAAGCATTCGTTGTCGCATGGCGCATGCCCCATTCAGACCGGGCTTGGTGGGTCCAGGCGGCGGCCCGGCGAGGCAAAGAACTTGCACAAGCAGCCAGGCAATTTTAGCCATGCTGCTCTGAAGAATGTTGCCGTTCCCTCTAAAGTTCACAGGGCGATTCGAGGGTTTTATACCGTTGTCTGGTGACGTCGCTGTTGCGGAAGCCCGGTTATGCCCCCTGACGATAGCAGCTTGAATTCCGCGTTGGTCATATTGAAAAGTCGCTGATATGAGACCCAAGCATTCGTTGTCGCACGGCGCATGACCAGTAAGACCGGGCTTGGTGGGTCCAGGCGGCGGCCCGGCGAGGCAAAAAACCTGCACAACCAGCCAGGTATTTTCAGCCATGCTGCCCTGAAGAACGTCGCCGTGCCCTCTAACGTTCACCGGGCGATTCGAGGATTTTATAGCGTTGTCTGGTGACGTCGCTGTCGCGGAAGCCCGGTGATGCCACCTGACGATAGCAGCTTGAATTCCGCGTTGGTCATCTTGGAAAGTCGCTGACATGAGGCCCAAGCATTCCTTGTCGCACGGCGCATGCCCAGTCAGACCGGGCTTGATTGGTCCAGGCGGTGGCCCGGCGAGGCAAAGAACCTGCACAACCAGCAAGGCAATTTTAGCCATGCTGCTCTGAAGAATATTGCAGTGCCCTCTGAAGTTCACAGGGTGTTCCGAGGGTTTTATAGCGTTTGCTGGTGACGTCGCTGTCGCGGAAGCCCGGTGATGCCATCTTACGATAAAAGCGTGAGTTGCGCGTTGGTCATTTTGAAAAGTCGCTGACATGAGGCCCAAGCATTCCTTGTCGCACGGCGCATGCCCAGTCAGACCGGGCTTGATTAGTCCAGGCGGTGGCCCGGCGAGGCAAAGAACCTGCACAACCATCCAGGCAATTTTAGCCTCGCTGCTCTGAAGTATGTTGCCGTGCCCTCTGAAGTTCACAGGGTGATCCGAGGGTTTTATAGCGTTGTCTGGTGAAGTCGTTGTCGCGGAAGCCCGCTGATGCCACCTGACGATAGCAGCTTGAATTCCGCGTTGGTCATCTTGAAAAGTCGCTGACATGAGGCCCAAGCATTCGTTGTCGCACGGCGCATGCCTCCGTCAGACAGGGCTTGGTGGGTCCAGTCGGCGGCCCGGCGAGGCAAAGAACCTGCTCAAGCAGCCAGGCAATTTTAGCCTTGCTGCTCTGAAGTATGTTGCCGTGCCCTCTGAAGTTCACAGGGTGATCCGAGGGTTTTATAGCGTTGTCTGGTGACGTCGTTGTCGCGGAAGCCCGCTGATGCCACCTGACGATAGCAGCTTGAATTCCGCGTTGGTCATCTTGAAAAGTCGCTGACATGAGGTCCAAGCATACGTTGTCGCACGGCGCATGCCCCCGTCAGACAGGGCTTGATGGGTCCCGTCGGCGGCTTGGCGAGGCAAAGAACCTGCTCAAGCAGCCAGGCAATTTTAGCCAAACTACACTGAAGAATGTTGCCGTGCAATCTAAAGTTCACAGGACGATTCGAGGGTTTTAAACCGTTGTCTGGTGACGTCGCTGTCGTGGAAGCCCGGTGATGCCACCTGACGATAGCAGCTTGAATTCCGCGTTGGTCATCTTGGAAAGTCGCTGACATGAGGCCCAAGCATTCGTTGTCGCACGGCGCATGCCCAGTCAGACCGGGTTTGATGGTACCAGGCGGCGGCCCGGCGAGGCAAAGAACCTGTACAACCAGCCAGGCAAATTTAGCCATGCTGCTCTGAAGAATGTTGCCGTGCCCTCTGAAGTTCAGAGGTTGATCCGAGGGTTTTATAGCGTTGTCTGATGACGTCGCTGTCGCGGAAGCCCGGTTATGCCACCTGACGATAGCAGCTTGAATTCCGCGTTGGTCATCTTGAAAAGGCGCTGACATGAGGCCCAAGCATTCGTTGACGCACGCCGTATGCCCAGTCAGACCGGGCTTTGTGGGTGCAGGCGGCGGCCCGGCGAGACATAGAACCTGCACGAGCAGCCAGGCAATTTTAGCCATGCTCCTCTGAAGAATGTTGCCGTGCCCTCTGAAGTTCACAGGGTGATCCGAGTGTTTTGTAGCGTTGTCTCGTGACGTCGTTGTTGCGGAAGCACGGTGATGCCATCTGACGATGGCAGCATGAATTCCGCATTGGTCATCTTGAAAAGTCGCTGACAAGAGGCCCAAGCATTCGTTGTCGCACGGCGCATGCCCCCGTCAGACCGGGCTTGGTGGGTCCAGGCGGCGGCCCGGCGAGGCAAAAAACCTGCGCAACCAGCCAGGTAATTTCCGCCATGCTGCCCTGAAGAACGTCGCCGTGCCCTCTAAAGTTCACAGGGCGATTCGAGGGTTTTATAGAGATTGTCTGGTGACGTCGCTGTCGTGGAAGCCCGGCGATGCCACCTTACGATAGCAGCTTGAGTTCCGCGTTGGTCATCTTGAAAAGTCGCTGACATGAAGCCCAAGCATTCCTTGTCGCACGGCGCATGCCCCAGTCAGACCGGGCTTGATTGGTCCAGACGGTGGCCCGGCGAGGCAAAGAACCTGCACAACCAGCCAGGCAATTTTAGCCATGCTGCTCTGAAGAATGTTGCCGTGCCTTCTAAAGTTCACAGGGCGATTCGAGGGTTTTATAGCGTTGTCTTGTGACATGACTGTCGCGGATGCCCGGTGATGCCATCTGATGATAGCAGCTTGAATTCCGCGTTGGTCATCTTGACAAGTCGCTGACATGAGGCCCTAGGATTCGTTGTCGCACGGCGCATGCCCAGACAGACCGGGCTTGGTGGGTGCAGGCGGCGGCCCGGCGAGGCAAAGAACCTGCACAACAAGCCAGGCAATTTTAGCCATGCTGCTCAGAAGACTTTAGCCGTGCCCTCTGAAGTTCAGAGGGTCATCCGAGGGATTTATGGCGTTGTCTGTTGACGTCGCTGTCACGGAAGCCCGGTTATGCCACCTGACGATAGCAGCTTGATTTCCGCGTTGGTCATCTTGAAAAGTCGCTGACATGAGGCCCAAGCATTCGTTGACGCACGGCGCATGCCCAGTCAGACCGGGCTTGGTGGGTGCAGGCGGCAACCCGGCGAGACAAAGAACCTGCACGACCAGCCAGGCAATTTTAGCCATGCTGCTCTGAAGAATGTTGCCGTGGCTTCTGAAGTTCAGAGGGTGATCAGAGGGTTTTATAGCGTTGTCTGGTGACGTCGCTGTCGCGGAAGCCCGGTGATGCCCCTTGACGATAGCAGCTTGAATTCCGTTTTGGTCGTCTTTAAAAGTCGCTGACATGAGGCCCTAGCATTCGTTGTCGCACGGCGCATGCCCCGTCAGACCGGGCATGGTGGGTCAAGCCGGCGGGTCGGCGAGACAAAGAACCTGCACAACCAGCCAGGCAATTTTAGCCATGCTGCTCTGAAGAATGTTGCCGTGCCATTTGAAGTTCAGAGGGTGATCCGAGGGTTTTATAGCGTTGTCTGGGGACGTCGCTGTCGCGGAAGCCTGGTTATGCCACCTGACGATAGCAGCTTGAATTCCGCGTTGGTCATCTTGAAAAGGCGCTGACATGAGGCCCAAGGATTCGTTGTCGCACGGCGCATGCCTAGTCAGACCGGGCTTGGTGGGTCCAGGTGGCGGCCCGGCGAGACAAAGAACCTGCAGAAGCACTAGGCAATTTTAGCCATGCTGCTCTGAAGAATGTTGCCATGCCCTCTGAAGTTCACAGGGTGATCCGAGGGTTTTATAGCGTTGTCTGGTGACGTCGCTATCGCGGAAGCCCGGTGATGCCACCTGACGATAGCAGCTTGAATTCCGCGTTGGTCATCTTGAAAAGTCGCTGACATGAGGCCCAAGCTTTCGTTGACGCACGGCGCATGCCCAGTCAGACCGGGCTTGGTGGGTGCAGGCGGCGGCCCGGCGAGACAAAAAACCTGCACAACCAGCCAGGCAATTTTATCCATGCTGCTCTGAAGAATGTTGCCGTGCCCTCTGAAGTTCACAGGGTGATCCGAGTGTTTTGTAGCGTTGTCTCGTGACGTCGTTGTTGCGGAAGCCCGGTGATGCCATCTGACGATAGCAGCATGAATTCCGCGTTGGTCATCTTGAAAAGTCGCTGACATGACGCCCAAGCATTCCTTGTCGCACGGCGCATGCCCAGTCAGACCGAGCTTGATTGGTCCAGACGGTGGCCCGGCGAGGCAAAGAACCTGCACAACCAGCCAAGCAATTTTAGCCATGCTGCTCTGAAGAATGTTGCCGTGCCTTCTAAAGTTCACAGGGCGATTCGAGGGTTTTATAGCGTTGTCTTGTGACATGACTGTCGCGGAAGCCCGGTGATGCCATCTGATGATAGCAGCTTGAATTCCGCGTTGGTCATCTTGACAAGTCGCTGACATGAGGCCCTAGGATTCGTTGTCGCACGGCGCATGCCCAGACAGACCGGGCTTGGTGGGTGCAGGCGGCGGCCCGGCGAGGCAAAGAACCTGCACAACAAGCCAGGTAATTTTAGCCATGCTGCTCAGAAGACTTTAGCCGTGCCCTCTGAAGTTCAGAGGGTGATCCGAGGGTTTTCTAGCGTTGTCTGTTGACGTCGCTGTCACGGAAGCCCGGTTATGCCACCTGACGTTAGCAGCTTGAATTCCGCGTTGGTCGTCTTTAAAAGTCGCTGATATGAGACCCAAGCATTCGTTGTCGCACGGCGCATGACCAGTAAGACCGGGCTTGGTGGGTCCAGGCGGCGGCCCGGCGAGGCAAAAAACCTGCACAACCAGCCAGGTAATTTCAGCCATGCTGCCCTGAAGAACGTCGCCGTGCCCTCTAAAGTTCACAGGGCGATTCGAGGGATTTATAGCGTTGTCTGGTGACGTCGCTGTCGCGGAAGCCCGGTGATGCCACCTTACGATAGCAGCTTGAGTTCCGCGTTGGTCATCTTGAAAAGTCGCTGACATGAAGCCCAAGCATTCGTTGTCGCACGGCGCATGCCCCCGTCAGACTGGGCTTGGTGGGTCCAGTCGGCGGCCCGGCGAGGCAAAGAACCTGCTCAAGCAGCCAGGCAATTTTAGCCAAACTGCTCTGAAGAATGTTGCCGTACAATCTAAAGTTCACAGGACGATTCGAGGGTTTTAAAGCGTTGTCTGGTGACGTCGCTGTCGTGGAAGCCTGGTGGTGCCACCTGACGATAGCAGCTTGAATTCCGCGTTGGTCATCTTGGAAAGTCGCTGACATGAAGGCCAAGCATTCGTTGTCGCACGGCGCATGCCCAGTCAGACCGGGTTTGATAGTACCAGGCGGCGGCCCGGCGAGGCAAAGAACCTGCACAAGCAGCCAGGCAATTTTAGCCATGCTGCTCTGAAGAATGTTGCCGTGCCCTCTGAAGTTCACAGTGTGATCCGAGGGTTTTATAGCGTTGTCTGGTGACGTCGTTGTCGCGTAAGCCCGGTGATGCCATCTGACAATAGAAGCTTGAATTCCGCGTTGGTCATCTTGAAAAGTCGCTGACATGAGGCCCAAGCATTCGCTGTCGCTCGGCGCATGTCCAGTCAGACCGGGCTTGGTGGGTCCAGGCGGCGGCCGCGCGAGGCAAAGAACCTATTCAACCAGCCAGGAAATTTTAGCCAGGCTGCTCTGAAGAATGTTGCCGTGCCTTCTAAAGTTCACAGGGCGATTCGAGGGTTTTATAGCGTTGTCTGGTGACGTCGCTGTGGCGGAATCCAGGTGATGCCACCTGAAGATAGCAGCTTGATTCCGCGTTGGTCATCTTGAAAAGTCGCTGACATGAGGCCAAGCACTCGTTGTCGCATGGCGCATGCCCCAGTCAAACCGGGCTTGGTGGGACCAGGCGGCGGCCCGCCGAGGCAAAGAACCTGCACAAGCAGCCAGGCAGTTTTAGCCATGCTGCTCTGAAGAATGTTGCCGTTCCCTCTAAAGTTCAGAGGGTGATCCGAGGGTTTTATAGCGTTGTCTGGGGACGTCGCTGTCGCGGAAGCCTGGTTATGCCACCTGATGATAGCAGCTTGAATTCCGCGTTGGTCATCTTGAAAAGGCGCTGACATTAGGCCCAAGGATTCGTTGTCGCACGGCGCATGCCTAGTCAGACCGGGCTTGGTGGGTCCAGGTGGCGGCCCGGCGAGACAAATAACCTGCAGAAGCAGCCAGGCAATTTTTGCCATGCTGCTCTGAAGAATGTTGCCGTGCCCTCTGAAGTTCAGAGGGTGATCCGAGGGTTTTATAGCGTTGTCTGATGACGTCGCTGTCGCGGAAGCCCGGTTATGCCACCTCACGATAGCAGCTTGAATTCCGCGTTGGTCATCTTGAAAAGGCGCTGACATGAGGCCCAAGCATTCGTTGACGCACGCCGTATGCCCAGTCAGACCGGGCTTTGTGGGTGCAGGCGGCGGCCCGGCGAGACAAAGAACCTGCACAAGCAGCCAGGCAATTTTAGCCATGCTGCTCTGAAGAAGTTTGCCGTGCCCTCTGAAGTTCACAGGGTGATCCGAGTGTTTTGTAGCGTTGTCTCGTGACGTCGTTGTTGTGGAAGCCCGGTGATGCCATCTGACGATAGCAGCATGAATTCCGCGTTGGTCATCTTGAAAAGTCGCAGACATGAGGCCCAAGCATTCGTTGTCGCACGGCGCATGCCCCCGTCATACAGGGCTTGGTGGGTCCAGTCGGCGGCCCGGCGAGGCAAAGAACCTGCTCAAGCAACCAGGCAATTTTAGCCAAACTGCTCTGAAGAATGTTGCCGTGCAATCTAAAGTTGACAGGACGAGTCGAGGGTTTTAAAGCGTTGTCTGGTGACGTCGCTGTCGTGGAAGCCCGTTGATGCCATCTGATGATAGCAGCTTGAATTCCGCGTTGGTCATCTTGAAAAGTCGCTGACATGAGGCCCAATCATTCGTTGTCGCACGGCGCATGCCCAGTCAGACCGGGCTTGGTGGGTCCAGGCGGCGGCCCAACGAGGCAAAGAACCTGCACAACCAGCCAGGCAATTTTAGCCATGCTGCTCTGAAGAATGTTGCCGTGCCCTCTAAAGTTCACAGGACGATTCGAGGGTTTTATAGCGTTGTCTGGTGACGTCGCTGTCGAGGAAGCCCGGTGATGCCACCTGAAGATAGCAGCTTGAATTCCGCGTTGGTCATCTCTAAAAGTCGCTGACATGAGGCCCAAGCATTCGTTGTCGCACGGCGCATGCCCCAGTCAGACCGGGCTTGGTGGGTCCAGGCGGCGGCCCGGCGAGGCAAAGAACCTGCACAAGCACCCAGGCAATTTTAGCCATGCAGCTCTGAAGAATGTTGCCGTGCCCTCTAACGTTCCCAGAGGCGATTCAGAGGGTTTTATAGCGTTGTCTTGTGCGTCGCTGTCGCGGAAGCCCAGTGATGCCATCTTACGATAAAAGCGTGAGTTCCGCGTTGGTCATCTTGAAAAGTCGCTGACATGATTCCCAAGCATTCCTTGTCGCATGGCGCATGCCCAGTCAGACCGGGCTTGATTAGTCCAGGCGGTTGCCCGGCGAGGCAAAGAACCTGCACAACCAGCCAGGAAATTTTAGCCTTGCTGCTCTGAAGTATGTTGCTGGGCCCTCTGAAGTTCACAGTGTGATCCGAGGGTTTTATAGCGTTGTCTGGCGACGTCGTTGTCGCGGAAGCCCGCTGATGCCACCTGACGATAGCAGCTTGAATTCCGCGTTGGTCATCTTGAAAAGTCGCTGACTTGAGGTCCAAGCATTCGTTGTCGCACGGCGCATGCCCCCGTCAGACAGGGCTTGATGGGTCCAGTCGGCGGCCCGGCGAGGCAAAGAACCTGCTCAAGCAGCCAGGCAATTTTAGCGAAACTCCTCTGAAGAATGTTGCCGTGCAATCTAGAGTTCACAGGACGATTCGAGGGTTTTAAAGCGTTGTCTGGTGACGTCGCTGTCGTGGAAGCCCGGTGATGCCACCGGGCGATAGCAGCTTGAATTCCGCGTTGGTCATCTTGGAAAGTCGCTGACATGAGGCCCAAGCATTCGTTGTCTCACGGCGCATGCCCAGTCAGACCGGGTTTGATGGTACCAGGCGGCGGCCCGGCGAGGCAAAGAACCTGTACAACCAGCAAGGCAATTTTAGCCAGGCTGCTCTGAAGAATGTTGCCGTGCCTTCTAAAGTTCACAGGGCGATTCGAGGGTTTTATAGCGTTGTCTGGTGACGTCGCTGTCGCGGAAGCCCGGTGATCCCATCTGATGATAGCAGCTTGAATTCCGCGTTGGTCATCTTGGTAAGTCGCTGACATGAGGCCAAGTATTCGTTGTCGCACGGCGCATGCCCATTCAGACCGGGCTTGGTGGGTCCAGGTGGCGGCCCGACGGGGCAAAGAACCTGCACAACCAGCCAGGCAATTTTAGCCATGCTGCCCTGAAGAACGTCGCCGTGCCCTCTAAAGTTCACAGGGCGATTCGAGGGTTTTATAGCGTTGTCTGGTGACGTCGCTGTCGCGGAAGCCCGGTGATGCCACCTTACGATAGCAGCTTGAGTTCCGCGTTGGTCATCTTGAAAAGTCGCTGACATGAAGCCCAAGCATTCCTTGTCGCACGGCGCACGCCCAGTCAGACCGGGCTTGATTGGTCCAGACGGTGGCCCGGCGAGGCAAAGAACCTGCACAACCAGGCAGGCAATTTTAGCCATGCTGCTCTGAAGAATGTTGCCGTGCCTTCTAAAGTTCACAGGGCGATTCGAGGGTTTTATAGCGTTGTCTTGTGACATGACTGTCGCGGAAGCCCGGTGATGCCATCTGATGATAGCAGCTTGAATTCCGCGTTGGTCATCTTGAAAAGTCGCTGACATGAGGCCCTAGGATTCGTTGTCGCACGGCGCATGCCCAGAGAGACCGGGCTTGGTGGGTGCAGGCGGCGGCCCGGCGATGCAAATAACCTGCACAACAAGCCAGGCAATTTTAGCCATGCTTCTCAGAAGACTTTAGCCGTGCCCTCTGAAGTTCAGAGGGTGATCCGAGGGTTTTATAGCGTTGTCTGTTGACGTCGCTGTCACGGAAGCCCGGTTATGCCACCTGACGATAGCAGCTTGAATTCCGCGTTGGTCATCTTGAAAAGTCGCTGACATGAAGCCCAAGCATTCGTTGTCGCACGGCGCATGCCCCTGTCAGACAGGGCTTGGTGGGTCCAGTCGGCGGTCCGGCGAGGCAAAGAACCTGATCAAGCAGCCAGGCAATTTTAGCCAAACTGCTCTGAAGAATGTTGCCGTGCAATCTAAAGTTCACAGGACGATTCAGTCGCTGACATGAGGCCCAAGTATTCGTTGTCGCACGGCGCATGCCCATTCAGACCGGGCTTGGTGGGTCCAGGTGGCGGCCCGACGGGGCAAAGAACCTGCACAACCAGCCAGGCAATTTTAGCCATGCTGCCCTGAAGAACGTCGCCGTGCCCTCTAAAGTTCACAGGGCGATTCGAGGGTTTTATAGCGTTGTCTGGTGACGTCGCTGTCGCGGAAGCCCGGTGATGCCACCTTACGATAGCAGCTTGAGTTCCGCGTTGGTCATCTTGAAAAGTCGCTGACATGAAGCCCAAGCATTCCTTGTCGCACGGCGCACGCCCAGTCAGACCGGGCTTGATTGGTCCAGACGGTGGCCCGGCGAGGCAAAGAACCTGCACAACCAGGCAGGCAATTTTAGCCATGCTGCTCTGAAGAATGTTGCCGTGCCTTCTAAAGTTCACAGGGCGATTCGAGGGTTTTATAGCGTTGTCTTGTGACATGACTGTCGCGGAAGCCCGGTGATGCCATCTGATGATAGCAGCTTGAATTCCGCGTTGGTCATCTTGAAAAGTCGCTGACATGAGGCCCTAGGATTCGTTGTCGCACGGCGCATGCCCAGAGAGACCGGGCTTGGTGGGTGCAGGCGGCGGCCCGGCGATGCAAATAACCTGCACAACAAGCCAGGCAATTTTAGCCATGCTTCTCAGAAGACTTTAGCCGTGCCCTCTGAAGTTCAGAGGGTGATCCGAGGGTTTTATAGCGTTGTCTGTTGACGTCGCTGTCACGGAAGCCCGGTTATGCCACCTGACGATAGCAGCTTGAATTCCGCGTTGGTCATCTTGAAAAGTCGCTGACATGAAGCCCAAGCATTCGTTGTCGCACGGCGCATGCCCCTGTCAGACAGGGCTTGGTGGGTCCAGTCGGCGGTCCGGCGAGGCAAAGAACCTGATCAAGCAGCCAGGCAATTTTAGCCAAACTGCTCTGAAGAATGTTGCCGTGCAATCTAAAGTTCACAGGACGATTCGAGTGTTTTAAAGCGTTGTCTGGTGACGTCGCTGTCGTGGAAGCCCGGTGATGCCACCTGACGATAGCAGCTTGAATTCCGCGTTGGTCAGCTTGGAAAGGCGCTGATATGAGACCCAAGCATTCGTTGTCGCACGGCGCATGACCAGTAAGACCGGGCTTGGTGGGTCAAGGCGGCGGCCCGGCGAGGCAAAAAACCTGCACAACCAGCCAGGTAATTTCAGCCATGCTGCTCTGAAGAATGTTGCCGTGCCTTCCAAAGTTCACAGGGCGATTCGAGGGTTTTATAGCGTTGTCTGGTGACGTCGCTGTCGAGGAAGCCCGGTGATGCCACCTGAAGATAGCAGCTTGAATTCCGCGTTGGTCATCTCTAAAAGTCGCTGACATGAGGCCCAAGCATTCGTAGTCGCACGGCGCATGCCCCACTCAGACCGGGCTTGGTGGGTCCAGGCGGCGGCCCGGCGAGGCAAAGAACCTGCACAAGCACCCAGGCAATTTTAGCCATGCTGCTCTGAAGAATGTTGCCGTGCCCTCTAACGTTCCCAGAGCGATTCAAGGGTTTTATAGCGTTGTCTGGTGGCGTCGCTGTCGCGGAAGCCCAGTGATGCCATCTTACGATAAAAGCGTGAGTTCCGCGTTGGTCATCTTGAAAAGTCGCTGACATGAGGCCCAAGCATTCCTTGTCGCTAGGCGCATGCCCAGTCAGACCGGGCTTGATTAGTCCAGGCGGTGGCCCGGCGAGGCAAAGAACCTGCACAACCAGCCAGGAAATTTTAGCCTTGCTGCTCTGAAGTATGTTGCTGTGCCCTCTGAAGTTCACAGGGTGATCCGAGGGTTTTATAGCGTTGTCTGGTGACGTCGTTGTCGCGGAAGCCCGCTGATGCCACCTGACGATAGCAGCTTGAATTCCGCGTTGGTCATCTTGAAAAGTCGCTGACATGAAGCCCAAGCATTCCTTGTCGCACGGCGCACGCCCAGTCAGACCGGGCTTGATTGGTCCAGACGGTGGCCCGGCGAGGCAAAGAACCTGCACAACCAGGCAGGCAATTTTAGCCATGCTGCTCTGAAGAATGTTGCCGTGCCTTCTAAAGTTCACAGGGCGATTCGAGGGTTTTATAGCGTTGTCTTGTGACATGACTGTCGCGGAAGCCCGGTGATGCCATCTGATGATAGCAGCTTGAATTCCGCGTTGGTCATCTTGAAAAGTCGCTGACATGAGGCCCTAGGATTCGTTGTCGCACGGCGCATGCCCAGAGAGACCGGGCTTGGTGGGTGCAGGCGGCGGCCCGGCGATGCAAATAACCTGCACAACAAGCCAGGCAATTTTAGCCATGCTTCTCAGAAGACTTTAGCCGTGCCCTCTGAAGTTCAGAGGGTGATCCGAGGGTTTTATAGCGTTGTCTGTTGACGTCGCTGTCACGGAAGCCCGGTTATGCCACCTGACGATAGCAGCTTGAATTCCGCGTTGGTCATCTTGAAAAGTCGCTGACATGAAGCCCAAGCATTCGTTGTCGCACGGCGCATGCCCCTGTCAGACAGGGCTTGGTGGGTCCAGTCGGCGGTCCGGCGAGGCAAAGAACCTGATCAAGCAGCCAGGCAATTTTAGCCAAACTGCTCTGAAGAATGTTGCCGTGCAATCTAAAGTTCACAGGACGATTCGAGTGTTTTAAAGCGTTGTCTGGTGACGTCGCTGTCGTGGAAGCCCGGTGATGCCACCTGACGATAGCAGCTTGAATTCCGCGTTGGTCAGCTTGGAAAGGCGCTGATATGAGACCCAAGCATTCGTTGTCGCACGGCGCATGACCAGTAAGACCGGGCTTGGTGGGTCAAGGCGGCGGCCCGGCGAGGCAAAAAACCTGCACAACCAGCCAGGTAATTTCAGCCATGCTGCTCTGAAGAATGTTGCCGTGCCTTCCAAAGTTCACAGGGCGATTCGAGGGTTTTATAGCGTTGTCTGGTGACGTCGCTGTCGAGGAAGCCCGGTGATGCCACCTGAAGATAGCAGCTTGAATTCCGCGTTGGTCATCTCTAAAAGTCGCTGACATGAGGCCCAAGCATTCGTAGTCGCACGGCGCATGCCCCACTCAGACCGGGCTTGGTGGGTCCAGGCGGCGGCCCGGCGAGGCAAAGAACCTGCACAAGCACCCAGGCAATTTTAGCCATGCTGCTCTGAAGAATGTTGCCGTGCCCTCTAACGTTCCCAGAGCGATTCAAGGGTTTTATAGCGTTGTCTGGTGGCGTCGCTGTCGCGGAAGCCCAGTGATGCCATCTTACGATAAAAGCGTGAGTTCCGCGTTGGTCATCTTGAAAAGTCGCTGACATGAGGCCCAAGCATTCCTTGTCGCACGGCGCATGCCCAGTCAGACCGGGCTTGATTAGTCCAGGCGGTGGCCCGGCGAGGCAAAGAACCTGCACAACCAGCCAGGAAATTTTAGCCTTGCTGCTCTGAAGTATGTTGCTGTGCCCTCTGAAGTTCACAGGGTGATCCGAGGGTTTTATAGCGTTGTCTGGTGACGTCGTTGTCGCGGAAGCCCGCTGATGCCACCTGACGATAGCAGCTTGAATTCCGCGTTGGTCATCTTGAAAAGTCGCTGACATGAGGCCCAAGCATTCCTTGTCGCACGGCGCATGCCCAGTCAGACCGGGCTTGATTAGTCCAGGCGGCGGCCCGGCGAGGCAAAGAACCTGCACAAGCACCCAGGCAATTTTAGCCATGCTGCTCTGAAGAATGTTGCCGTGCCCTCTAACGTTCCCAGAGCGATTCAAGGGTTTTATAGCGTTGTCTGGTGACGTCGCTGTCGCGGAAGCCCAGTGATGCCATCTTACGATAAAAGCGTGAGTTCCGCGTTGGTCATCTTGAAAAGTCGCTGACATGAGGCCCAAGCATTCCTTGTCGCACGGCGCATGCCCAGTCAGACCGGGCTTGATTAGTCCAGGCGGTGGCCCGGCGAGGCAAAGAACCTGCACAACCAGCCAGGAAATTTTAGCCTTGCTGCTCTGAAGTATGTTGCTGTGCCCTCTGAAGTTCACAGGGTGATCCGAGGGTTTTATAGCGTTGTCTGGTGACGTCGTTGTCGCGGAAGCCCGCTGATGCCACCTGACGATAGCAGCTTGAATTCCGCGTTAATCATCTTGAAAAGTCGCTGACATGAGGCCCAAGCATTCCTTGTCGCACGGCGCATGCCCACTCAGACCGGGCTTGATTAGTCCAGGCGGTGGCCCGGCGAGGCAAAGAACCTGCACAACCAGCCAGGAAATTTTAGCCTTGCTGCTCTGAAGTATGTTGCCGTGCCCTCTAAAGTTAACAGGACGATTCGAGGGTTTTATAGCGTTGTCTGGTGACGTCGCTGTCGCGGAATCCCGGTGATGCCACCTGACGATAGCAGCTTGAATTCCGCGTTGGTCATTTTGAAAAGTCGCTGATATGAGACCCAAGCATTCGTTGTCGCACGGCGCATGACCGGTAAGACCGGGCTTGGTGGGTCCAGGCGGCGGCCCGGCGAGGCAAAAAACCTGCACATTCAGCCAGGTAATTTCAGCCATGCTGCCCTGAAGAACGTCGCCGTGCCCTCTAAAGTTCACAGGGCGATTCGAGGGTTTTATAGCGTTGTCTGGTGACGTCGCTGTCGCGGAAGCCCGGTGATGCCACCTTACGATAGCAGCTTGAGTTCCGCGTTGGTCATCTTGAAAAGTCGCTGACAAGAGGCCCAAGCATTCCTTGTCGCACGGCGCACGCCCAGTCAGACCGGGCTTGATTGGTCCAGACGGTGGCCCGGCGAGGCAAAGAACCTGCAAAACCAGCCAGGTAATTTCAGCCATGCTGCCCTGAAGAACGTCGCCGTGCCCTCTAAAGTTCACCGGGCGATTCGAGGGTTTTATAGCGTTGTCTGTTGACGTCGCTGTCACGGAAGCCCGGTTATGCCACCTGACGATAGCAGCTTGAATTCCGCGTTGGTCATCTTGAAAAGTCGCTGACATGAGGCCCAAGCATTCGTTGACGCACGGCGCATGCCCAGTCAGACCGGGCTTGGTGGGTGCAGGCGGCGGCCCGGCGAGACAAAGAACCTGCACAACCAGCCAGGCAATTTTAGCCATGCTGCTCTGAAGAATGTTGCCGTGGCTTCTGACGTTCAGAGGGTGATCAGAGGGTTTTATAGCGTTGTCTGGTGACGTCAGTGTCGCGGAAGCCCGGTGATGCCCCCTGACGATAGCAGCTTGAATTCCGCGTTGGTCGTCTTTAAAAGTCGCTGACATGAGGCCCTAGCATTCGTTGTCGCACGGCGCATGCCCAGTCAGACCGGGCATGGTGGGTCAAGCCGGCGGCTCGGCGAGACAAAGAACCTGCACAAGCAGCCAGGCAATTTTAGCCATGCTGCTCAGAAGAATGTTGCCGTGCCATCTGAAGTTCAGATGGTGATCCGAGGGTTTTATAGCGTTGTCTGGGGATGTCGCTGTCGCGGAAGCCTGGTTATGCCACCTGACGATAGCAGCTTGAATTCCGCGTTGGTCATCTTGAAAAGGCGCTGACATGAGGCCCAAGGATTCGTTGTCGCACGGCGCATGCCTAGTCAGACAGGGCTTGGTGGGTCCAGGCGGCGGCCCGGCGAGGAAAAGAACCTGCACAAGCAGCCAGGCAATTTTAGCCATGCTGCTCAGAAGACTTTAGCTGTGCCCTCTGAAGTTCAGAGGGTGATCCGAGGGTTTTATAGCGTTGTCTGTTGACGTCGCTGTCACGGAAGCCCGGTTATGCCACCTGACGATAGCAGCTTGAATTCCGCGTTGGTCATCTTGAAAAGTCGCTGACATGAGGCCCAAGCATTCGTTGTCGCACGGCGCATGCCCCCGTCAGACAGGGCTTGGTGGGTCCAGTCGGCGGCCCGGCGAGGCAAAGAACCTGCTCAAGCAGCCAGGCAATTTTAGCCAAACTGCTCTGAAGAATGTTGCCGTGCAATCTAAAGTTCACAGGACGATTCGAGGGTTTTAAAGCGTTGTCTGGTGACGTCGCTGTCGTGGAAGCCCGGTGATGCCACCTGACGATAGCAGCTTGAATTCCGCGTTGGTCATCTTGGAAAGTCGCTGACATGATTCACAAGCATTCGTTGTCGCACGGCGCATGCCCAGTCAGACCGGGTTTGATGGTACCAGGCGGCGGCCCGGCGAGGCAAAGAACCTGCACAAGCAGCCAGGCAATTTTAGACATGCTGCTCTGAAGAATGTTGCCGTGCCCTCTGAAGTTCACAGTGTGATCCGAGGGTTTTATAGCGTTGTCTGGTGACGTCGTTGTCGCGTAAGCCCGGTGATGCCATCTGACAATAGCAGGTTGAATTCCGCGTTGGTCATCTTGAAAAGTCGCTGACATGAGGCCCAAGCATTCGCTGTCGCACGGCGCATGTCCAGTCAGACCGGGCTTGGTGGGTCCAGGCGGCGGCCCGGCGAGGCAAAGAACCTGTACAACCAGCCAGGCAATTTTAGCCAGGCTGCTCTGAAGAATGTTGCCGTGCCTTCTAAAGTTCACAGGGCGATTCGAGGGTTTTATAGCGTTGTCTGGTGACGTCGCTGTCGCGGAATCCAGGTGATGCCACCTGAAGATAGCAGCTTGATTCCGCGTTGGTCATCTTGAAAAGTCGCTGACATGAGGCCAAGCATTCGTTGTCGCATGGCGCATGCCCCAGTCAAACCGGGCTTGGTGGGTCCAGGCGGCGGCCCGGCGAGGCAAAGAACCTGCACAAGCAGCAAGCAATTTTAGCCATGCTGCTCTGAAGAATGTTGCCGTTCCCTCTAAAGTTCCCAGGGCGATTCGAGCGTTTTAGAGCGTTGTCTGGAGACGTCGCTGTTGCGGAAGCCCGGTTATGCCACCTGACGATAGCAGCTTGAATTCCGCTTTGGTCATATTGAAAAGTCGCTGATATGAGACCCAAGCATTCGTTGTATCACGGCGCATGACCAGTAAGACCGGGCTTGGTGGGTCAAGGCGGCGGCCCGGCGAGGCAAAAAACCTGCACAAACAGCCAGGTAATTTCAGCCATGCTGCCCTGAAGAACGTCGCCGTGCCCTCTAAAGTTCACCGGGCGATTCGAGGGTTTTATAGTGTTGTCTTGTGACATGACTGTCGCGGAAGCCCGGTGATGCCATCTGATGATAGCAGCTTGAATTCCGCGTTGGTCATCTTGACAAGTCGCTGACATGAGGCCCTAGGATTCGTTGTCGCACGGCGCATGCCCAGACAGACCGGGCTTGGTGGGTGCAGGCGGCGGCCCGGCGAGGCAAAGAACCTGCACAACAAGCCAGGCAATTTTAGCCATGCTGCTCAGAAGACTTTAGCCGTGCCCTCTAAAGTTCAGAGGGTGATCCGAGGGTTTTATAGCGTTGTCTGTTGATGTCGCTGTCGCGGAAGCCCGGTGATGCCATCTGACGATAGCAGCTTGAATTCCGCGTTGGTCATCTTGACAAGTCGCTGACATGAGGCCCTAGGATTCGTTGTCGCACGGCGCATGCCCAGTCAGACCGGGCTTGGTGGGTGCAGGCGGCGGCCCGGCGAGACAAAGAACCTGCACAACCAGCCAGGCAATTTTAGCCATGCTGCTCTGAAGAATGTTGCCGTGCCCTCTGAAGTTCAGAGGGTGATCAGAGGGTTTTATAGCGTTGTCTGGTGACGTCGCTGTCGCGGAAGCCCGGTGATGCCACCTGACGATAGCAGCTTGAATTCCGCGTTGGTCATCTTTGAAAAGTCGCTGACATGAGGCCCAAGCATTCGTTGTCGCACGGCGCATGCCCAGTCAGACCGGGCTTGGTGGGTCCAGCCGGCGGCCCGGCGAGGCAAAGAACCTGCACAACCAGCCAGGCAATTTTAGCCATGCTGCTCTGAAGAATGTTGCCGTGCCCTCTGAAGTTCACAGGGTGATCCGAGGGTTTTATAGCGTTGTCTGGTGACGTCGCTGTCGCGGAAGCCCGGTGATGCCACCTGACGATAGCAGCTTGAATTCCGCGTTGGTCATCTTGAAAAGTCGCTGACATGAGGCCCAAGCATTCGTTGTCGCACGGCGCATGCCCCGTCAGACCGGGCTTGGTGGGTCCAGGCGGCGGCCCGGCGAGGCAAAGAACCTGCACAAGCAGCCAGGCAATTTTAGCCATGCTGCTCTGAAGAATGTTGCCGTGCCCTCTAAAGTTCACAGGGCGATCCGAGGGTTTTATAGCGTTGTCTGGTGACGTCGCTGTCGCGGAAGCCCGGTGATGCCATCTGACGATAGCAGCTTGAATTCCGCGTTGGTCATCTTGAAAAGTCGCTGACATGAGGCCCAAGGATTCGTTGTCGCACGGCGCATGCCCAGTCAGACCGGGCTTGTTGGGTCCAGGCGGCGGCCCGGCGAGGCAAAGAACCTGCACAAGCAGCCAGGCAATTTTAGCCATGCTGCTCTGAAGAATGTTGCCGTGCCCTCTGAAGTTCACAGGGTGATCCGAGGGTTTTATAGCGTTGTCTGGTGACGTCGTTGTCGCGGAAGCCCGGTGATGCCATCTGACGATAGCAGCTTGAATTCCGCGTTGGTCATCTTGAAAAGTCGCTGACATGAGGCCCAAGCATTCGTTGTCGCACGGCGCATGCCCAGTCAGACCGGGCTTGGTGGGTCCAGGCGGCGGCCCGGCGAGGCAAAGAACCTGCACAACCAGCCAGGCAATTTTAGCCATGCTGCTCTGAAGAATGTTGCCGTGCCCTCTAAAGTTCACAGGGCGATTCGAGGGTTTTATAGCGTTGTCTGGTGACGTCGCTGTCGCGGAAGCCCGGTGATGCCATCTGACGATAGCAGCTTGAATTCCGCGTTGGTCATCTTGAAAAGTCGCTGACATGAGGCCCAAGCATTCGTTGTCGCACGGCGCATGCCCAGTCAGACCGGGCTTGGTGGGTCCAGGCGGCGGCCCGGCGAGGCAAAGAACCTGCACAACCAGCCAGGTAATTTTAGCCATGCTGCTCTGAAGAATGTTGCCGTGCCCTCTAAAGTTCACAGGGCGATTCGAGGGTTTTATAGCGTTGTCTGGTGACGTCGCTGTCGCGGAAGCCCGGTGATGCCACCTGACGATAGCAGCTTGAATTCCGCGTTGGTCATCTTGAAAAGTCGCTGACATGAGGCCCAAGCATTCGTTGTCGCACGGCGCATGCCCAGTCAGACCGGGCTTGGTGGGTCCAGGCGGCGGCCCGGCGAGGCAAAGAACCTGCACAACCAGCCAGGCAATTTTAGCCATGCTGCTCTGAAGAATGTTGCCGTGCCCTCTAAAGTTCACAGGGCGATTCGAGGGTTTTATAGCGTTGTCTGGTGACGTCGCTGTCGCGGAAGCCCGGTGATGCCACCTGACGATAGCAGCTTGAATTCCGCGTTGGTCATCTTGAAAAGTCGCTGACATGAGGCCCAAGCATTCGTTGTCGCACGGCGCATGCCCAGTCAGACCGGGCTTGGTGGGTCCAGGCGGCGGCCCGGCGAGGCAAAGAACCTGCACAACCAGCCAGGCAATTTTAGCCATGCTGCTCTGAAGAATGTTGCCGTGCCCTCTGAAGTTCAGAGGGTGATCCGAGGGTTTTATAGCGTTGTCTGGTGACGTCGCTGTCGCGGAAGCCCGGTTATGCCACCTGACGATAGCAGCTTGAATTCCGCGTTGGTCATCTTGAAAAGTCGCTGACATGAGGCCCAAGCATTCGTTGTCGCACGGCGCATGCCCAGTCAGACCGGGCTTGGTGGGTGCAGGCGGCGGCCCGGCGAGACAAAGAACCTGCACAACCAGCCAGGCAATTTTAGCCATGCTGCTCTGAAGAATGTTGCCGTGCCCTCTGAAGTTCAGAGGGTGATCCGAGGGTTTTATAGCGTTGTCTGGTGACGTCGCTGTCGCGGAAGCCGGTTATGCCACCTGACGATAGCAGCTTGAATTCCGCGTTGGTCATCTTGAAAAGTCGCTGACATGAGGCCCAAGCTTTCGTTGACGCACGGCGCATGCCCAGTCAGACCGGGCTTGGTGGGTGCAGGCGGCGGCCCGGCGAGACAAAGAACCTGCACAACCAGCCAGGCAATTTTAGCCATGCTGCTCTGAAGAATGTTGCCGTGCCCTCTGAAGTTCAGAGGGTGATCCGAGGGTTTTATAGCGTTTGTCTGGTGACGTCGTTGTTGCGGAAGCCCGGTGATGCCATCTGACGATAGCAGCTTGAATTCCGCGTTGGTCATCTTGAAAAGTCGCTGACATGAGGCCCAAGCATTCGTTGTCGCACGGCGCATGTCCTGTCAGACCGGGCATGGTGGGTCCAGGCGGCGGCCCGGCGAGGCAAAGAACCTGCACAACCAGCCAGGCAATTTTAGCCATGCTGCTCTGAAGAATGTTGCCGTGCCCTCTGAAGTTCACAGGGTGATCCGAGGGTTTTATAGCGTTGTCTGATGACGTCGCTGTCGCGGAAGCCCGGTGATGCCATCTGACGATAGCAGCTTGAATTCCGCGTTGGTCATCTTGAAAAGTCGCTGACATGAGGCCCAAGGATTCGTTGTCGCACGGCGCATGCCCCGTCAGACCGGGCTTGGTGGGTGCAGGCGGCGGCCCGGCGAGACAAAGAACCTGCACAACCAGCCAGGCAATTTTAGCCATGCTGCTCTGAAGAATGTTGCCGTGCCATCTGAAGTTCAGAGGGTGATCCGAGGGTTTTATAGCGTTGTCTGGTGACGTCGCTGTCGCGGAAGCCCGGTTATGCCACCTGACGATAGCAGCTTGAATTCCGCGTTGGTCATCTTGAAAAGTCGCTGACATGAGGCCCAAGGATTCGTTGTCGCACGGCGCATGCCCAGTCAGACCGGGCTTGGTGGGTCCAGGCGGCGGCCCGGCGAGACAAAGAACCTGCACAAGCAGCCAGGCAATTTTAGCCATGCTGCTCTGAAGAATGTTGCCGTGCCCTCTGAAGTTCACAGGGTGATCCGAAGGTTTTATAGCGTTGTCTGGTGACGTCGCTGTCGCGGAAGCCCGGTGATGCCACCTGACGATAGCAGCTTGAATTCCGCGTTGGTCATCTTGAAAAGTCGCTGACATGAGGCCCAAGCTTTCGTTGACGCACGGCGCATGCCCAGTCAGACCGGGCTTGGTGAATGCAGGCGGCGGCCCGGCGATACAAAGAACCTGCACAACCAGCCAGGCAATTTTAGCCATGCTGCTCTGAAGAATGTTGCCGTGGCTTCTGAAGTTCAGAGGTTGATCAGAGGGTTTTAAAGCGTTGTCTGGTGACGTCGCTATCGCGGAAGCCCGGTGATGCCCCCTGACGATAGCAGCTTGAATTCCGCGTTGGTCGTCTTTAAAAGTCGTTTACATGAGGCCCTAGCATTCGTTGTCGCATGGCGCATGCCCAGTCAGACCGGGCATGGTGGGTCAAGCCGGCGGCTCTGCGAGACAAAGAACCTGCACAACCAGCCAGGCAATTTTAGCCATGCTGCTCTGAAGAATGTTGCCGTGCCATCTGAAGTTCAGAGGGTGATCCGAGGGTTTTATAGCGTTGTGTGGGGACGTCGCTGTCGCGGAATCCTGGTTATGCCACCTGACGATAGCAGCTTGAATTCCGCGTTGGTCATCTTGAAAAGGCGCTGACATGAGGCCCAAGGATTCGTTGTCGCGCGGCGCATGCCTAGTCAGACCGGGCTTGGTGGGTCCAGGCGGCGGCCCGGCGAGGAAACGAACCTGCACAAGCAGCCAGGCAATTTTAGCCATGCTGCTCAGAAGACTTTAGCCGTGCCCTCTGAAGTTCAGAGGGTGATCCGAGGGTTTTATAGCGTTGTCTGTTGACGTCGCTGTCACGGAAGCCCGGTTATGCCACCTGACGATAGCAGCTTGAATTCCGCGTTGGTCATCTTGAAAAGTCGCTGACATGAGGCCCAAGCATTCGTTGTCGCACGGCGCATGCCCCCGTCAGACAGGGCTTGGTGGGTCCAGTCGGCGGCCCGGCGAGGCAAAGAACCTGCTCAAGCAGCCAGGCAATTTTAGCCAAACTGCTCTGAAGAATGTTGCCGTGCAATCTAAAGTTCACAGGACGATTCGAGGGTTTAAAGCGTTGTCTGGTGACGTCGCTGTCGTGGAAGCCCGGTGATGCCATCTGATGATAGCAGCTTGAATTCCGCGTTGGTCATCTTGACAAGTCGCTGACATGAGGCCCTAGGATTCGTTGTCGCACGGCGCATGCCCAGACAGACCGGGCTTGGTGGGTGCAGGCGGCGGCCCGGCGAGACAAAGAACCTGCACAACCAGCCAGGCAATTTTAGCCATGCTGCTCTGAAGAATGTTGCCGTGGCTTCTGAAGTTCAGAGGGTGATCAGAGGGTTTTATAGCGTTGTCTGGTGTCGTCGCTGTCGCGGAAGCCCGTGATGCCCCCTGACGATAGCAGCTTGAATTCCGCGTTGGTCGTCTTTAAAAGTCGCTGACATGAGGCCCTAGCATTCGTTGTCGCACGGCGCATGCCCAGTCAGACCGGGCATGGTGGGTCAAGCCGACGGCTCGGCGAGACAAAGAACCTGCACAACCAGCCAGGCAATTTTAGCCATGCTGCTCTGAAGAATGTTGCCGTGCCATCTGAAGTTCAGAGGGTGATCCGAGGGTTTTATAGCGTTGTCTGGGGACGTCGCTGTCGCGGAAGCCTCGTTATGCCACCTGACGATAGCAGCTTGAATTCCGCGTTGGTCATCTTGAAAAGGCGCTGACATGAGGCCCAAGGATTCGTTGTCGCACGGCGCATGTCTTGTCAGACCGGGCTTGGTGGGTCCAGGAGGCGGCCCGGCGAGGAAAAGAACCTGCACAAGCAGCCAGGCAATTTTAGCCATGCTGCTCTGAAGAATGTTGTCGTTCCCTCTGAAGTTCACAGGGTGATCCGAGGGTTTTACAGCGTTGTCTGGTTACGTTGTTGTTGCGGAAGCCCGGTGATGCCATCAGACGAGAGCAGCTTGAATTCCGCGTTGGTCATCTTGAAAAGTCGCTGACATGAGGCCCAAGGATTCGTTGTCGCACGTCGCATGCCCAGTCAGACCGGGCTTGTTGGGTCCAAGCGGCGGCCCGGCGAGGAAAAGAACCTGCACAAGCAGCCAGGCAATTTTAGCCATGCTGCTCTGAAGAATGTTGCAGTGCCCTCTGAAGTTCACAGGGTGTTACGAGGGTTTTATAGCGTTTGCTTGTGACGTCTTTGTTGCGGAAGCCCGGTGATGCCATCTGACGATAGCAGCTTGAATTCCGCCTTGGTCATCTCCAAAAGTCCCTGACATGAGGCCCAAGCATTCTTTGTCGCACGGCGCATGTCCAGTCAGACCGGGCATGGTGGGTCCAGGCGGCGGCCCGGCGAGGCAAAGAACCTGCACAAGCAGCTAGGCAATTTTAGCCATGCTGCTGTGAAGAATGTTGCCGTGTCCTCTGAAGTTCACAGGGTGATCCGAGTGTTTTATAGCATTGTCTCGTGACGTCGTTTTTGCGGAAGCCCGGTGATGCCATCTGACGATAGCAGCATGAATTCCGCGTTGGTCATCTTGAAAAGTCGCTGACATGAGGCCCAAGCATTCGTTGTCGCACGGCGCATGCCCCCGTCAGACAGGGCTTGGTGGGTCCAGTCGGCGGCCCGGCGAGGCAAAGAACCTGCTCAAGCAGCCAGGCAATTTTAGCCAAACTGCTCTAAAGAATGTTGCCGTGCAATCTAAAGTTCACAGGACGATTCGAGGGTTTTAAAGCGTTGTCTGGTGACGTCGCTGTCGTGGAAGCCCGGTGATGCCACCTGACGATAGCAGCTTGAATTCCGCGTTGGTCATCTTGGAAAGTCGCTGACATGAGGCCCAAGCATTCGTTGTCGCACGGCGCATGCCCAGTCAGACCGGATTTGATGGTACCAGGCGGCGGCCCGGCGAGGCAAAGAACCTGTACAACCAGCCAGGCAATTTTAGCCAGGCTGCTCTGAAGAATGTTGCCGTGCCTTCTAAAGTTCACAGGGCGATTCGAGGGTTTTATAGCGTTGTCTGGTGTCGTCGCTGTCGCGGAAGCCCGGTGATGCCCCCTGACGATAGCAGCTTGAATTCCGCGTTGGTCGTCTTTAAAAGTCGCTGACATGAGGCCCTAGCATTCGTTGTCGCACGGCGCATGCCCAGTCAGACCGGGCTTGATTAGTCCAGACGGTGGCCCGGCGAGGCAAGGAACCTGCACAACCAGCCAGGATATTTTAGCCATGCTGCTCTGAAGAATGTAGCCGTGCCTTCTAAAGTTCACAGGGCGATTCGAGGGTTTTATAGCGTTGTCTTGTGACATGACTGTCGCGGAAGCCCGGTGATGCCATCTGATGATAGCAGCTTGAAATCCGCGTTGGTCATCTTGACAAGTCGCTGACATGAGGCCCTAGGATTCGTTGTCGCACGGCGCATGCCCAGACAGACCGGGCTTGGTGGGTGCAGGCGGCGGCCCGGCGAGGCAAAGAACCTGCACAACAAGCCAGGCAATTTTAGCCATGCTGCTCAGAAGACTTTAGCCGTGCCCTCTGAAGTTCAGAGGGTGATCCGAGGGTTTCATAGCGTTGTCTGTTGACGTCGCTGTCACGGAAGCCCGGTTATGCCACCTGACGATAGCAGCTTGAATTCCGCGTTGGTCATCTTGAAAAGTCGCTGACATGAGGCCCAAGCATTCGTTGACGCACGGCGCATGCCCAGTCAGACCGGGCTTGGTGGGTGCAGGCGGCGGCCCGGCGAGACAAAGAACCTGCACAACCAGCCAGGCAATTTTAGCCATGCTGCTCTGAAGAATGTCGCCGTGCCCTCTAAAGTTCACAGGGCGATTCGAGGGTTTTTTAGCGTTGTCTGGTGACGTCGCTGTCGCGGAAGCCCAGTGATGCCATCTTACGATAAAAGCGTGAGTTCCGCGTTCGTCATCTTGAAAAGTCGCTGACATGAGGCCCAAGCATTCCTTGTCGCACGGCGCATGCCCAGTCAGACCGGGCTTGATTAGTCCAGGCGGTGGCCCGGCGAGGCAAAGAACCTGCACAACCAGCCAGGAAATTTTAGCTTTGCTGCTCTGAAGTATGTTGCTGTGCCCTCTGAAGTTCACAGGGTGATCCGAGGGTTTTATAGCGTTGTCTGGTGACGTCGTTGTCGCGGAAGCCCGCTGATGCCACCTGACGATAGCAGCTTGAATTCCGCGTTGGTCATCTTGAAAAGTCGCTGACTTGAGGTCCAAGCATTCGTTGTCGCACGGCGCATGCCCCCGTCAGACAGGGCTTGATGGGTCCAGTCGGCGGCCCGGCGAGGCAAAGAACATGCTCAAGCAGCCACGCAATTTTAGCGAAACTGCTCTGAAGAATGTTGCCGTGCAATCTAAAGTTCACAGGACGATTCGAGGGTTTTAAAGCATTGTCTGGTGACGTCGCTGTCGTGGAAGCCCGCTGATGCCACCTGACGATAGCAGCTTGAATTCCGCGTTGGTCATCTTGGAAAGTCGCTGACATGAGGCCCAAGCATTCGTTGTCGCACGGCGCATGCCCAGTCAGACCGGGCTTGGTGGGTCCAGGTTTCGGCCCGACGGGGCAAAAAACCTGCACAACCAGCCAGGCAATTTTAGCCATGCTGCTCTGAAGAATGTTGCCGTGCCCTCTAAAGTTAACAGGACGATTCGAGGGTTTTATAGCGTTGTCTGGTGACGTCGCTGTCGCGGAATCCCGGTGATGCCACCTGACGATAGCAGGTTGAATTCCGCGTTGGTCATATTGAAAAGTCGCTGATATGAGACCCAAGCATTCGTTGTCGCACGGCGCATGACCAGTAAGACCGGGCTTGGTGGGTCCAGGCGGCGGCCCGGCGAGGCAAAAAACCTGCACAACCAGCCAGGTAATTTCAGCCATGCTGCCCTGAAGAACGTCGCCGTGCCCTCTAAAGTTCACAGGGCGATTCGAGGGTTTTATAGCGTTGTCTGGTGACGTCGCTGTCGCGGAAGCCCGGTGATGCCACCTTACGATAGCAGCTTGAGTTCCGCGTTGGTCATCTTGAAAAGTCGCTGACATGAGGCCCAAGCATTCGTTGACGCACGGCGCATGCCCAGTCAGACCGGGCTTGATGGGTGCAGGCGGCGGCCCGGCGAGACAAAGAACCTGCAATACCAGCCAGGCAATTTTAGCCATGCTGCTCTGAAGAATGTTGCCGTGGCTTCTGAAGTTCAGAGGGTGATCCGACGGTTTTATAGCGTTGTCTGTTGACGTCGCTGTCACGGAAGGCCGGTTATGCCACCTGACGATAGCAGCTTGAATTCCGCGTTGGTCATCTTGAAAAGTCGCTGACATGAGGCCCAAGCATTCGTTGTCGCACGGCGCATGCCCCCGTCAGACAGGGCTTGGTGGGTCCAGTCGGCGGCCCGGCGAGGCAAAGAACCTGCTCAAGCAGCCAGGCAATTTTAGCCAAACTGCTCTGAAGAATGTTGCCGTGCAATCTAAAGTTCACAGGACGATTCGAGGGTTTTATTGCGTTGTCTGGTGACGTCGCTGTCGTGGAAGCCCGGTGATGCCACCTGACGATAGCAGCTTGAATTCCGCGTTGGTCATCTTGGAAAGTCGCTGACATGAGGCACAAGCATTCGTTGTCGCACGGCGCATGCCCAGTCAGACCGGGTTTGATGGTACCAGGCGGCGGCCCGGCGAGGCAAAGAACCTGCACAAGCAGCCAGGCAATTTTAGCCATGCTGCTCTGAAGAATGTTGCCATGCCCTCTGAAGTTCACAGTGTGATCCGAGGGTTTTATAGCGTTGTCTGGTGACGTCGTTGTCGCGTAAGCCCGGTGATGCCATCTTACAATAGCAGCTTGAATTCCGCGTTGGTCATCTTGAAAAGTCGCTGACATGAGGCCCAAGCATTCGCTGTCGCACGGCGCATGTCCAGTCAGACCGGGCTTGGTGGGTCCAGGCGGCGGCCCGGCGAGGCAAAGAACCTGTACAACCAGCCAGGCAATTTTAGCCAGGCAGCTCTGAAGAATGTTGCCGTGCCTTCTAAAGTTCACAGGGCGATTCGAGGGTTTTATAGCGTTGTCTGGTGACGTCGCTGTCGCGGAATCCAGGTGATGCCACCTGAAGATAGCAGCTTGATTCCGCGTTGGTCATCTTGAAAAGTCGCTGACATGAGGCCAAGCATTCGTTGTCGCATGGCGCATGCCCCAGTCAGACCGGGCTTGGTGGGTCCAGGCGGCGGCCCGGCGAGGCAAAGAACCTGCACAAGCAGCCAGACAATTTTAGCCATGCTGCTCTAAAGAATGTTGCCGTTCCCTCTAAAGTTCCCAGGGCGATTCGAGGGTTTTATAGCGTTGTCTCGTGACGTCGCTGTCGCGGAAGCCCGGTGATGCCACCTTACGATAGCAGCTTGAGTTCCGCGTTTGTCATCTTGAAAAGTCGCTGATATGAGACCCAAGCATTCGTTGTCGCACGGCGCATGACCAGTAAGACCAGGCTTGGTGGGTCCAGGCGGCGGCCCGGCGAGGCAAAAAACCTGCACAACCAGCCAGGTAATTTCAGCCATGCTGCCCTGAAGAACGTCGTCGTGCCATCTGAAGTTCACCTGGCGATTCGAGGGTTTTATAGCGTTGTCTCGTGACGTCGCTGTCGCGGAAGCCCGGTGATGCCACCTTACGATAGCAGCTTTAGTTCCGCGTTGGTCATCTTGAAAAGTCGCTGACATGAGGCCCAAGCATTCCTTGTCGCACGGCGCATTCCCAGTCAGACCGGGCTTGATTGGTCCAGGCGGTGGCCCGGCGAGGCAAAGAACCTGCACAACCAGCGAGGCAATTTTAGCCATGCTGCTCTGAAGAATGTTCCCAAGGATCGCTAGGAGAAAAACAAGACCGACTACAGGAAGCCGCCACCTGCGTAGAAGACTACGTGAAGGAGAGGGGCCTGAAATGCTCGACCGAAAAATCGGAGCTCATCAGAATAGGGAGACACCCTACCCAAGCCCCACTGGACGTCGTCCTCGAGGGACAACCGATCCCGGAGAAAAACATAATCCGCATTCTGGGCATGTGGCTACAGAGTAGCCGCAAATGCAGCCACACCATCACCCTGCTCAGGAAAGCCACGGAACAAGTAGGAAGAATGATCAGCCGAGTATCCCAAAGAAGATACGGAATGAAGGAAGACGACACCCTAAGACTCGTAAACAGCCTAATCGTCAGCAGGGTCACATACTCGCTGCCCTACCACGCAACAACAAAAGCGGAAAGAGAGCAAGCCGACTGTATACTAAGGAAGGCCTACAAGATCGCTCTGCACCTACCCAGGAACACGTCAAATGAAAAATTACTCCAGCTCGGAGTCAGCAACACCTTTGACGAGCTAGCAGAGGCTCAAATGGGTGCGCAATTGACGAGGCTCAGGGGCTCCCCCACAGGAAGGGCGCTCCTAAAAAGGCTAGGTCGGAACGCAAATGGTCTGGCTGACAGATACACAGAAGTTCCAGACGACCTCAGAAGAACTTTCAACGTGGGACCCTTACCTAAAAATATGGATCCCAACCTACACGAAGAAAGGCGGAGAGCCAGGGCCGAACAGATAAACAGAAGGCTAGGCCATTCCGAAAGCACACTAAACACAGACGCTTCTATGTACGCAAGAGCAGAGCAACGCACAGCCGCGGTAGCGGTGGTCAACGGTACAGGGGAAACTATCACCTGCGCTTCAGTAGGGGTGTCAGGGATAGCAGAGGCCGAAGAAATTGCCGTCGCGCTAGCGATAGCCGAAGGCTACAGAAAAGGTCGCTCCCTAAATATCCTAACGGACTCGAAAGAAACATGCAGAAACTATACGAAGGGCAATATCAGCGGCACTGCCCTCAGAATAATCAGCGAGGCGGCAGCCTCAGCTGAAAGAATACCCATACAACATATAATCTGGGTGCCAGCCCACGCAGGCGTAGCAGGAAACGAAAGGGCGGACAGTCTAGCTCGAGGGCTCACTTACCGAGCAGGCTTATCGATCGTCTCGGAGTCACGGCTACTCATATGCGAGGGGGGCTACACAGAGACCCTACAACTATATAGGGGAATCAGAAAGAGATATCCATCACCACACAAAGCACTAAATAGGGAAGAGGCTGTAGGATGGCGTAGGCTACAGACGAACACATTCCCTAACCTACACACATACAACAAGATATCACCAACGCAATTCAGACCAGACTGCCCCTGGTGCGGCAGTACGCCCATACTCTATCACATCACCTGGGAATGCAAGAGAAACATAGCATTCCACAATCAACAAACACCGAGTGCGGAGCAATGGGAGAGCTGTCTCTTCAGCAGCGAGCTTGAGGTCCAGAGGGCCTTGGTAAAGCACGCAACTGAAGCGGCACAACTCAGTGGAGCCCTGGACTGAGGGCCCACTCTTGCTTGAAGACTCAAGTCGCCAGCACCCAAGCAAGACGACCAGGAAGTCTTCATCCCCGCGAACCTGTTGGAAAGAAATAAAAGTTTTCTCTCTCTCTCTCTGAAGAATGTTGCCGTGCCTTCTAAAGTTCACAGGGCGATTCGAGGGTTTTATAGGGTTGTCTTGTGACATGACTGTCGCGGAAGCCCGGTGATGCCATCTGATGATAGCAGCTTGCATTCCTCGTTGGTCATCTTGAAAAGTCGCTGACATGAGGCCCAATCATTCGTTGTCGCACGGCGCATGCCCAGTCAGACCGGGCTTGGTGGGTCCAGGAGGCGGCCCGACGAGGCAAAGAACCTGCACAACCAGCCAGGCAATTTTAGCCATGCTGCTCTGAAGAATGTTGCCGTGCCCTCTAAAGTTCACAGGACGATTCGAGGGTTTTATAGCATTGTCTGGTGACGTCGCTGTTGAGGAAGCCCGGTGATGCCACCTGACGATAGCAGCTTTAATTCCGAGTTGGTCATCTTGAAAAGTCGCTGACATGAGGCCCAAGCATTCGTTGTCGCATGGCGCATGCCCAGTCAGACCGGGCTTGGTAGGTCCAGGCGGCGGCCCGGCGAGGCAAAGAACCTGCAAAACCAGCCAGGTAATTTTAGCCATGCTGCACTGAAGAATGTCGCCGTGCCCTCTGAAGATCAGAGAGTGATCCGAGGGTTTTATAGCGTTGTCTGTTGACGTCGCTGTCACGGAAGCCCGGTTATGCCACCTGACGATAGCAGCTTGAATTCCGCGTTGGTCATCTTGAAAAGTCGCTGACATGAGGCCCAAGCATTCGTTGACGCACGGCGCATGCCCAGTCAGACAGGGCTTGGTGGGTGCAGGCGGCGGCCCGGCGAGACAAAGAACCTGCACAACCAGCCAGGCAATTTTAGCCATGCTGCTCTGAAGAATGTTGCCGTGCCATCTGAAGTTCAGAGGGTGATCCGAGGGTTTTATAGCGTTGTCTGGGGACGTCGCTGTCGCGGAAGCCTGGTTATGCCACCTGACGATAGCAGCTTGAATTCCGCGTTGGTCATCTTGAAAAGGCGCTGACATTAGGCCCAAGGATTCGTTGTCGCACGGCGCATGCCTAGTCAGACCGGGCTTGGTGTGTCCAGGTGGCGGCCCCGCGAGACAAAGAACCTGCAGAAGCAGCCAGGCAATTTTAGCCATGCTGCTCTGAAGAATGTTGCCATACCCTGTGAAGTTCACAGGGTGATCAGAGGATTTTATAGCGTTGTCTGGTGACGTCGCTGTCGCGGAAGCTCGGTGATGCCACCTGACAATAGCAGCTTGAAATCCGCGTTGGTCATATTGAAAAGTCGCTGACATGAGGCCCAAGCTTTCGTTGACGCACGGCGCATGCCCAGTCAGACCGGGCTTGGTGGGAGCAGGCGGCGGCCCGGCGAGACAAAGAACCTGCACAACCAGCCAGGCAATTTTAGCCATGCTGCTCTGGAGATTGTTGCCGTGCCCTCTGAAGTTCAGAGGGTGATCCGAGGGTTTTATAGCGTTTGCTGGTGACGTCTTTGTTGCGGAAGTCCGGTGATGCCATCTGACGATAGCAGCTTGAATTCCGCCATGGTCATCTTGAAAAGTCGCTGACATGAGGCCCAAGCATTCGTTGTCGCACGGCGCCTGTCCTGTCAGACCGGGCATGGTGGGTCCAGGCGGCGGCCCGGCGAGGCAAAGAACCTGCACAAGCAGCCAGGCAATTTTAGCCATGCTGCTCTGAAGAATGTTGCCGTGCCCTCTGAAGTTCACAGGGTGATCCGAGTGTTTTATAGCTTTGTCTCATGACGTCGTTGTTGCGGAAGCCCGGTGATGCCATCTGACGATAGCAGCATGAATTCCGCGTTGGTCATCTTGAAAAGTCGCTGACATGAGGCCCAAGCATTCGTTGTCGCACGGCGCATGCCCCCGTCAGACAGGGCTTGGTGGGTGCAGGCGGCGGCCCGGCGAGACAAAGAACCTGCACAACCAGCCAGGCAATTTTAGCCATGCTGCTCTGAAGAATGTTGCCGTGCCATCTGAAGTTCAGAGGGTGATCCGAGGGTTTTATAGCGTTGTCTGTTGACGTCGCTGTCGCGGAAGCCTGGTTATGCCACCTGACGATAGCAGCTTGAATTCCGCGTTGGCCATCTTGAAAAGGCGCTGACATGAGGCCCAAGGATTCGTTGTCGCACGGCGCATGCCTAGTCAGACCGGGCTTAGTGGGTCCAGGTGGCGGCCCGGCGAGACAAAGAACCTGCAGAAGCAGCCAGGCAATTTTAGCCATGCTGCTCTGAAGAATGTTGCCATGCCCTCTGAAGTTCACAGGGTGACCCGAAGGTTTTATAGCGTTGTCTGGTGACGTCGCTGTCGCGGAAGCCCGGTGATGCCACCTGACGATAGCAGCTTGAATTCCGCGTTGGTCATCTTGAAAAGTCGCTGACATGAGGCCCAAGCTTTCGTTGACGCACGGCGCATGCCCAGTCAGACCGGGCTTGGTGAATGCAGGCGGCGGCCCGGCGATACAAAGAACCTGCACAACCAGCCAGGCAATTTTATCCATGCTGCTCTGAAGAATGTTGCCGTGCCCTCTGAAGTTCAGATTGTGATCCGAGTGCTTTATAGCGTTGTCTCGTGACGTCGTTTTTGCGGAAGCCCGGTGATAGCATCTGACGATAGCGGCATGAATTCCGCGTTGGTCATCTTGAAAAGTCGCTGACATGAGGCCCGGCGAGGCAAAGAACCTGCACAAGCAGCCAGGCAATTTTAGACATGCTGCTCTGAAGAATGTTGCCGTGCCCTCTGAAGTTCACAGGGTGATCCGAGTGTTTTGTAGCGTTGTCTCGTGACGTCGTTGTTGCGGAAGCCCGGTGATGCCATCTGACGATAGCAGCATTAATTCCGCGTTGGTCATCTTGAAAAGTCGCTGACATGAGGCCCAAGCATTCGTTGTCGCACGGCGCATGCCCCCGTCAGACAGGGCTTGGTGGGTCCAGTCGGCGGCCCGGCGAGGCAAAGAACCTGCACAAGCAGCCAGGCAATTTTAGCCATGCTGCTCTGAAGAATGTTGCCATACCCTGTGAAGTTCACAGGGTGATCAGAGGATTTTATAGCGTTGTCTGGTGACGTCGCTGTCGCGGAAGCTCGGTGATGCCACCTGACAATAGCAGCTTGAAATCCGCGTTGGTCATATTGAAAAGTCGCTGACATGAGGCCCAAGCTTTCGTTGACGCACGGCGCATGCCCAGTCAGACCGGGCTTGGTGGGAGCAGGCGGCGGCCCGGCGAGACAAAGAACCTGCACAACCAGCCAGGCAATTTTAGCCATGCTGCTCTGGAGATTGTTGCCGTGCCCTCTGAAGTTCAGAGGGTGATCCGAGGGTTTTATAGCGTTTGCTGGTGACGTCTTTGTTGCGGAAGTCCGGTGATGCCATCTGACGATAGCAGCTTGAATTCCGCCTTGGTCATCTTGAAAAGTCGCTGACATGAGGCCCAAGCATTCGTTGTCGTACGGCGCCTGTCCTGTCAGACCGGGCATGGTGGGTCCAGGCGGCGGCCCGGTGAGGCAAAGAACCTGCACAAGCAGCCAGGCAATTTTAGCCATGCTGCTCTGAAGAATGTTGCCGTGCCCTCTGAAGTTCACAGGGTGATCCGAGTGTTTTATAGCTTTGTCTCATGACGTCGTTGTTGCGGAAGCCCGGTGATGCCATCTGACGATAGCAGCATGAATTCCGCGTTGGTCATCTTGAAAAGTCGCTGACATGAGGCCCAAGCATTCGTTGTCGCACGGCGCATGCCCCCGTCAGACAGGGCTTGGTGGGTGCAGGCGGCGGCCCGGCGAGACAAAGAACCTGCACAACCAGCCAGGCAATTTTAGCCATGCTGCTCTGAAGAATGTTGCCGTGCCATCTGAAGTTCAGAGGGTGATCCGAGGGTTTTATAGCGTTGTCTGGGGACGTCGCTGTCGCGGAAGCCTGGTTATGCCACCTGACGATAGCAGCTTGAATTCCGCGTTGGCCATCTTGAAAAGGCGCTGACATGAGGCCCAAGGATTCGTTGTCGCACGGCGCATGCCTAGTCAGACCGGGCTTAGTGGGTCCAGGTGGCGGCCCGGCGAGACAAAGAACCTGCAGAAGCAGCCAGGCAATTTTAGCCATGCTGCTCTGAAGAATGTTGCCATGCCCTCTGAAGTTCACAGGGTGACCCGAAGGTTTTATAGCGTTGTCTGGTGACGTCGCTGTCGCGGAAGCCCGGTGATGCCACCTGACGATAGCAGCTTGAATTCCGCGTTGGTCATCTTGAAAAGTCGCTGACATGAGGCCCAAGCTTTCGTTGACGCACGGCGCATGCCCAGTCAGACCGGGCTTGGTGAATGCAGGCGGCGGCCCGGCGATACAAAGAACCTGCACAACCAGCCAGGGAATTTTATCCATGCTGCTCTGAAGAATGTTGCCGTGCCCTCTGAAGTTCAGATTGTGATCCGAGTGCTTTATAGCGTTGTCTCGTGACGTCGTTTTTGCGGAAGCCCGGTGATAGCATCTGACGATAGCGGCATGAATTCCGCGTTGGTCATCTTGAAAAGTCGCTGACATGAGGCCCGGCGAGGCAAAGAACCTGCACAAGCAGCCAGGCAATTTTAGACATGCTGCTCTGAAGAATGTTGCCGTGCCCTCTGAAGTTCACAGGGTGATCCGAGTGTTTTGTAGCGTTGTCTCGTGACGTCGTTGTTGCGGAAGCCCGGTGATGCCATCTGACGATAGCAGCATTAATTCCGCGTTGGTCATCTTGAAAAGTCGCTGACATGAGGCCCAAGCATTCGTTGTCGCACGGCGCATGCCCCCGTCAGACAGGGCTTGGTGGGTCCAGTCGGCGGCCCGGCGAGGCAAAGAACCTGCACAAGCAGCCAGGCAATTTTAGCCATGCTGCTCTGAAGAATGTTGCCGTGCAATCTAAAGTTCACAGGACGATTCGAGGGTTTTAAAGCGTTGTCTGGTGACGTCGCTGTCGTGGAAGCCCGGTGATGCCACCTGACGATAGCAGCTTGAATTCCGCGTTGGTCATCTTGGAAAGTCGCTGACATGAGGCCCAAGCATTCGCTGTCGCACGGCGCATGTCCAGTCAGACCGGGCTTTGTGGGTCCAGGCGGCGGCCCGGCGAGGCAAAGAACCTGTACAACCAGCCAGGCAATTTTAGCCAGGCTGCTCTGAAGAATGTTGCCGTGCCTTCTAAAGTTCAGACGGTGATCCGAGGGTTTTATAGCGTTGTCTGGTGACGTCGCTGTCGCGGAAGCCCGGTGATGCCCCCTGACGATAGCAGCTTGAATTCCGCGTTGGTCATCTTGGAAAGTCGCTGACATGAGGCACAAGCATTCGTTGTCGCACGGCGCATGCCCAGTCAGACCGGGTTTGATGGTACCAGGCGGCGGCCCGGCGAGGCAAAGAACCTGCACAAGCAGCCAGGCAATTTTAGCCATGCTGCTCTGAAGAATGTTGCCATGCCCTCTGAAGTTCACAGTGTGATCCGAGGGTTTTATAGCGTTGTCTGGTGACGTCGTTGTCGCGTAAGCCCGGTGATGCCATCTTACAATAGCAGCTTGAATTCCGCGTTGGTCATCTTGAAAAGTCGCTGACATGAGGCCCAATCATTCGTTGTCGCACGGCGCATGCCCAGTCAGACCGGGCTTGGTGGGTCCAGGAGGCGGCCCGACGAGGCAAAGAACCTGCACAACCAGCCAGGCAATTTTAGCCAGGCTGCTCTGAAGAATGTTGCCGTGCCTTCAAAAGTTCACAGGGCGATTCGAGGGTTTTATAGCGTTGTCTGGTGACGTCGCTGTCGCGGAATCCAGGTGATGCCACCTGAAGATAGCAGCTTGATTCCGCGTTGGTCATCTTGAAAAGTCGCTGACATAAGGCCAAGCATTCGTTGTCGCATGGCGCATGCCCCCGTCAGACCGGGCTTGGTGGGTCCAGGCGGCGGCCCGGCGAGGCAAAGAACCTGCACAAGCAGCCAGGCAATTTTAGCCATGCTGCTCTGAAGAATGTTGCCGTGCAATCTAAAGTTCACAGGACGATTCGAGGGTTTTAAAGCGTTGTCTGGTGACGTCGCTGTCGTGGAAGCCCGGTGATGCCACCTGACGATAGCAGCTTGAATTCCGCGTTGGTCATCTTGGAAAGTCGCTGACATGAGGCCCAAGCATTCGCTGTCGCACGGCGCATGTCCAGTCAGACCGGGCTTTGTGGGTCCAGGCGGCGGCCCGGCGAGGCAAAGAACCTGTACAACCAGCCAGGCAATTTTAGCCAGGCTGCTCTGAAGAATGTTGCCGTGCCTTCTAAAGTTCAGAGGGTGATCCGAGGGTTTTATAGCGTTGTCTCGGGACGTCGCTGTCGCGGAAGCCCGGTTATGCCACCTGACGATAGCAGCTTGAATTCCACGTTGGTCATCTTGAAAAGTCGCTGACATGAGGCCCAAGCATTCGTTGTCGCACGGCGCATGCCCCCGTCAGACAGGGCTTGGTGGGTCCAGTCGGCGGCCCGGCGAGGCAAAGAACCTGCACAAGCAGCCAGGCAATTTTAGCCATGCTGCTCTGAAGAATGTTGCCGTGCAATCTAAAGTTCACAGGACGATTCGAGGGTTTTAAAGCATTGTCTGGTGACGTCGCTGTCGTGGAAGCCCGCTGATGCCACCTGACGATAGCAGCTTGAATTCCGCGTTGGTCATCTTGGAAAGTCGCTGACATGAGGCCCAAGCATTCGTTGTCGCACGGCGCATGCCCAGTCAGACCGGGCTTGGTGGGTCCAGGTTTCGGCCCGACGGGGCAAAAAACCTGCACAACCAGCCAGGCAATTTTAGCCATGCTGCTCTGAAGAATGTTGCCGTGCCCTCTAAAGTTAACAGGACGATTCGAGGGTTTTATAGCGTTGTCTGGTGACGTCGCTGTCGCGGAATCCCGGTGATGCCACCTGACGATAGCAGGTTGAATTCCGCGTTGGTCATATTGAAAAGTCGCTGATATGAGACCCAAGCATTCGTTGTCGCACGGCGCATGACCAGTAAGACCGGGCTTGGTGGGTCCAGGCGGCGGCCCGGCGAGGCAAAAAACCTGCACAACCAGCCAGGTAATTTCAGCCATGCTGCCCTGAAGAACGTCGCCGTGCCCTCTAAAGTTCACAGGGCGATTCGAGGGTTTTATAGCGTTGTCTGGTGACGTCGCTGTCGCGGAAGCCCGGTGATGCCACCTTACGATAGCAGCTTGAGTTCCGCGTTGGTCATCTTGAAAAGTCGCTGACATGAGGCCCAAGCATTCGTTGACGCACGGCGCATGCCCAGTCAGACCGGGCTTGGTGGGTGCAGGCGGCGGCCCGGCGAGACAAAGAACCTGCAAAACCAGCCAGGCAATTTTAGCCATGCTGCTCTGAAGAATGTTGCCGTGGCTTCTGAAGTTCAGAGGGTGATCCGACGGTTTTATAGCGTTGTCTGTTGACGTCGCTGTCACGGAAGGCCGGTTATGCCACCTGACGATAGCAGCTTGAATTCCGCGTTGGTCATCTTGAAAAGTCGCTGACATGAGGCCCAAGCATTCGTTGTCGCACGGCGCATGCCCCCGTCAGACAGGGCTTGGTGGGTCCAGTCGGCGGCCCGGCGAGGCAAAGCACCTGCTCAAGCAGCCAGGCAATTTTAGCCAAACTGCTCTGAAGAATGTTGCCGTGCAATCTAAAGTTCACAGGACGATTCGAGGGTTTTATTGCGTTGTCTGGTGACGTCGCTGTCGTGGAAGCCCGGTGATGCCACCTGACGATAGCAGCTTGAATTCCGCGTTGGTCATCTTGGAAAGTCGCTGACATGAGGCACAAGCATTCGTTGTCGCACGGCGCATGCCCAGTCAGACCGGGTTTGATGGTACCAGGCGGCGGCCCGGCGAGGCAAAGAACCTGCACAAGCAGCCAGGCAATTTTAGCCATGCTGCTCTGAAGAATGTTGCCGTGCAATCTAAAGTTCACAGGACGATTCGAGGGTTTTAAAGCGTTGTCTGGTGACGTCGCTGTCGTGGAAGCCCGGTGATGCCACCTGACGATAGCAGCTTGAATTCCGCGTTGGTCATCTTGGAAAGTCGCTGACATGAGGCCCAAGCATTCGCTGTCGCACGGCGCATGTCCAGTCAGACCGGGCTTTGTGGGTCCAGGCGGCGGCCCGGCGAGGCAAAGAACCTGTACAACCAGCCAGGCAATTTTAGCCAGGCTGCTCTGAAGAATGTTGCCGTGCCTTCTAAAGTTCAGAGGGTGATCCGAGGGTTTTATAGCGTTGTCTCGGGACGTCGCTGTCGCGGAAGCCCGGTTATGCCACCTGACGATAGCAGCTTGAATTCCGCGTTGGTCATCTTGAAAAGTCGCTGACATGAGGCCCAAGCATTCGTTGTCGCACGGCGCATGCCCCCGTCAGACAGGGCTTGGTGGGTCCAGTCGGCGGCCCGGCGAGGCAAAGAACCTGCACAAGCAGCCAGGCAATTTTAGCCATGCTGCTCTGAAGAATGTTGCCGTGCAATCTAAAGTTCACAGGACGATTCGAGGGTTTTAAAGCATTGTCTGGTGACGTCGCTGTCGTGGAAGCCCGCTGATGCCACCTGACGATAGCAGCTTGAATTCCGCGTTGGTCATCTTGGAAAGTCGCTGACATGAGGCCCAAGCATTCGTTGTCGCACGGCGCATGCCCAGTCAGACCGGGCTTGGTGGGTCCAGGTTTCGGCCCGACGGGGCAAAAAACCTGCACAACCAGCCAGGCAATTTTAGCCATGCTGCTCTGAAGAATGTTGCCGTGCCCTCTAAAGTTAACAGGACGATTCGAGGGTTTTATAGCGTTGTCTGGTGACGTCGCTGTCGCGGAATCCCGGTGATGCCACCTGACGATAGCAGGTTGAATTCCGCGTTGGTCATATTGAAAAGTCGCTGATATGAGACCCAAGCATTCGTTGTCGCACGGCGCATGACCAGTAAGACCGGGCTTGGTGGGTCCAGGCGGCGGCCCGGCGAGGCAAAAAACCTGCACAACCAGCCAGGTAATTTCAGCCATGCTGCCCTGAAGAACGTCGCCGTGCCCTCTAAAGTTCACAGGGCGATTCGAGGGTTTTATAGCGTTGTCTGGTGACGTCGCTGTCGCGGAAGCCCGGTGATGCCACCTTACGATAGCAGCTTGAGTTCCGCGTTGGTCATCTTGAAAAGTCGCTGACATGAGGCCCAAGCATTCGTTGACGCACGGCGCATGCCCAGTCAGACCGGGCTTGGTGGGTGCAGGCGGCGGCCCGGCGAGACAAAGAACCTGCAAAACCAGCCAGGCAATTTTAGCCATGCTGCTCTGAAGAATGTTGCCGTGGCTTCTGAAGTTCAGAGGGTGATCCGACGGTTTTATAGCGTTGTCTGTTGACGTCGCTGTCACGGAAGGCCGGTTATGCCACCTGACGATAGCAGCTTGAATTCCGCGTTGGTCATCTTGAAAAGTCGCTGACATGAGGCCCAAGCATTCGTTGTCGCACGGCGCATGCCCCCGTCAGACAGGGCTTGGTGGGTCCAGTCGGCGGCCCGGCGAGGCAAAGCACCTGCTCAAGCAGCCAGGCAATTTTAGCCAAACTGCTCTGAAGAATGTTGCCGTGCAATCTAAAGTTCACAGGACGATTCGAGGGTTTTATTGCGTTGTCTGGTGACGTCGCTGTCGTGGAAGCCCGGTGATGCCACCTGACGATAGCAGCTTGAATTCCGCGTTGGTCATCTTGGAAAGTCGCTGACATGAGGCACAAGCATTCGTTGTCGCACGGCGCATGCCCAGTCAGACCGGGTTTGATGGTACCAGGCGGCGGCCCGGCGAGGCAAAGAACCTGCACAAGCAGCCAGGCAATTTTAGCCATGCTGCTCTGAAGAATGTTGCCATGCCCTCTAAAGTTCACAGTGTGATCCGAGGGTTTTATAGCGTTGTCTGGTGACGTCGTTGTCGCGTAAGCCCGGTGATGCCATCTTACAATAGCAGCTTGAATTCCGCGTTGGTCATCTTGAAAAGTCGCTGACATGAGGCCCAAGCATTCGCTGTCGCACGGCGCATGTCCAGTCAGACCGGGCTTGGTGGGTCCAGGCGGCGGCCCGGCGAGGCAAAGAACCTGTACAACCAGCCAGGCAATTTTAGCCAGGCTGCTCTGAAGAATGTTGCCGTGCCTTCTAAAGTTCACAGGGCGATTCGAGGGTTTTATAGCGTTGTCTGGTGACGTCGCTGTCGCGGAATCCAGGTGATGCCACCTGAAGATAGCAGCTTGATTCCGCGTTGGTCATCTTGAAAAGTCGCTGACATAAGGCCAAGCATTCGTTGTCGCATGGCGCATGCCCCAGTCAGACCGGGCTTGGTGGGTCCAGGCGGCGGCCCGGCGAGGCAAAGAACCTGCACAAGCAGCCAGACAATTTTAGCCATGCTGCTCTGAAGAATGTTGCCGTTCCCTCTAAAGTTCCCAGGGCGATTCGAGGGTTTTATAGCGTTGTCTCGTGACGTCGCTGTCGCGGAAGCCCGGTGATGCCACCTTACGATAGCAGCTTGAGTTCCGCGTTTGTCATCTTGAAAAGTCGCTGATATGAGACCCAAGCATTCGTTGTCGCACGGCGCATGACCAGTAAGACCGGGCTTGGTGGGTCCAGGCGGCGGCCCGGCGAGGCAAAAAACCTGCACAACCAGCCAGGTAATTTCAGCCATGCTGCCCTGAAGAACGTCGCCGTGCCATCTGAAGTTCACCGGGCGATTCGAGGGTTTTATAGCGTTGTCTCGTGACGTCGCTGTCGAGAAAGCCCGGTGATGCCACCTGACAATAGCAGCTTGAAATCCGCGTTGGTCATATTTAAAAGTCGCTGACATGAGGCCCAAGCTTTCGTTGACGCACGGCGCATGCCCAGTCAGACCGGGCTTGGTGGGTGCAGGCGGCGGCCCGGCGAGACAAAGAACCTGCACAACCAGCCAGGCAATTTTAGCCATGCTGCTCTGGAGATTGTTGCCGTGCCCTCTGAAGTTCAGAGGGTGATCCGAGGGTTTTATAGCGTTTGCTGGTGACGTCTTTGTTGCGGAAGTCCGGTGATGCCATCTGACGATAGCAGCTTGAATTCCGCCTTGGTCATCTTGAAAAGTCGCTGACATGAGGCCCAAGCATTCGTTGTCGCACGGCGCATGTCCTGTCAGACCGGGCATGGTGGGTCCAGGCGGCGGCCCGGCGAGGCAAAGAACCTGCACAAGCAGCCAGGCAATTTTAGCCATGCTGCTCTGAAGAATGTTGCCGTGCCCTCTGAAGTTCACAGGGTGATCCGAGTGTTTTATAGCGTTGTCTCATGACGTCGTTGTTGCGGAAGCCCGGTGATGCCATCTGACGATAGCAGCATGAATTCCGCGTTGGTCATCTTGAAAAGTCGCTGACATGAGGCCCAAGCATTCGTTGTCGCACGGCGCATGCCCCCGTCAGACCGGGCTTGGTGGGTGCAGGCGGCGGCCCGGCGAGACAAAGAACCTGCACAACCAGCCAGGCAATTTTAGCCATGCTGCTCTGAAGAATGTTGCCGTGCCATCTGAAGTTCAGAGGGTTATCCGAGGGTTTTATAGCGTTGTCTGGGGACGTCGCTGTCGCGGAAGCCTGGTTATGCCACCTGACGATAGCAGCTTGAATTCCGCGTTGGCCATCTTGAAAAGGCGCTGACATGAGGCCCAAGGATTCGTTGTCGCACGGCGCATGCCTAGTCAGACCGGGCTTAGTGGGTCCAGGTGGCGGCCCGGCGAGACAAAGAACCTGCAGAAGCAGACAGGCAATTTTAGCCATGCTGCTCTGAAGAATGTTGCCATGCCCTCTGAAGTTCACAGGGTGACCCGAAGGTTTTATAGCGTTGTCTGGTGACGTCGCTGTCGCGGAAGCCCGGTGATGCCACCTGACGATAGCAGCTTGAATTCCGCGTTGGTCATCTTGAAAAGTCGCTGACATGAGGCCCAAGCTTTCGTTGACGCACGGCGCATGCCCAGTCAGACCGGGCTTGGTGAATGCAGGCGGCGGCCCGGCGATACAAAGAACCTGCACAACCAGCCAGGCAATTTTATCCATGCTGCTCTGAAGAATGTTGCCGTGCCCTCTGAAGTTCAGATTGTGATCCGAGTGCTTTATAGCGTTGTCTCGTGACGTCGTTTTTGCGGAAGCCCGGTGATAGCATCTGACGATAGCGGCATGAATTCCGCGTTGGTCATCTTGAAAAGTCGCTGACATGAGGCCCGGCGAGGCAAAGAACCTGCACAAGCAGCTAGGCAATTTTAGACATGCTGCTCTGAAGAATGTTGCCGTGCCCTCTGAAGTTCACAAGGTGATCCGAGTGTTTTGTAGCGTTGTCTCGTGACGTCGTTGTTGCGGAAGCCCGGTGATGCCACCTGACGATAGCAGCTTGAATTCCGCGTTGGTCATCTTGGAAAGTCGCTGACATGAGGCCCAAGCATTCGCTGTCGCACGGCGCATGTCCAGTCAGACCGGGCTTTGTGGGTCCAGGCGGCGGCCCGGCGAGGCAAAGAACCTGTACAACCAGCCAGGCAATTTTAGCCAGGCTGCTCTGAAGAATGTTGCCGTGCCTTCTAAAGTTCAGAGGGTGATCCGAGGGTTTTATAGCGTTGTCTCGGGATGTCGCTGTCGCGGAAGCCCGGTTATGCCACCTGACGATAGCAGCTTGAATTCCGCGTTGGTAATCTTGAAAAGTCGCTGACATGAGGCCCAAGCATTCGTTCACGCACGGCGCATGCCCAGTCAGACCGGGCTTGGTGGGTGCAGGCGGCGGCCCGGCGAGACAAAGAACCTGCACAACCAGCCAGGCAATTTTAGCCATGCTGCTCTGAAGAATGTTGCCGTGGCTTCTGAAGCTCAGAGGGTGAGCAGAGGGTTTTATAGCGTTGTCTGGTGACGTCGCTGTCGCGGAAGCCCGGTGATGCCCCCTGACGATAGCAGCTTGAATTCCGCGTTGGTCGTCTTTAAAAGTCGCTGACATGAGACCCTAGCATTCGTTGTCGCACGGCGCATGCCCAGTCAGACCGGGCATGGTGGGTCAAGCCGGCGGCTCGGCGAGACCAAGAACCTGCACAACCAGCCAGGCAATTTTAGCCATGCTGCTCTGAAGAATGTTGCCGTGCCATCTGAAGTTCAGAGGGTGATCCGAGGGTTTTATAGCGTTGTCTGGGGACGTCGCTGTCGCGGAAGCCTGGTTATGCCACCTGACGATAGCAGCTTGAATTCCGCGTTGGTCATCTTGAAAAGGCGCTGACATTAGGCCCAAGGATTCGTTGTCGCACGGCGCATGCCTAGTCAGACCGGGCTTGGTGGGTCCAGGTGGCGGCCCCGGGAGACAAAGAACCTGCAGAAGCAGCCAGGCAATTTTAGCCATGCTGCTCTGAAGAATGTTGCCGTGCCATCTGAAGTTCAGAGGGTGATCCGAGGGTTTTATAGCGTTGTCTGGGGACGTCGCTGTCGCGGAAGCCTGGTTATGCCACCTGACGATAGCAGCTTGAATTCCGCGTTGGTCATCTTGAAAAGGCGCTGACATTAGGCCCAAGGATTCGTTGTCGCACGGCGCATGCCTAGTCAGACCGGGCTCGGTGGGTCCAGGTGGCGGCCCCGCGATACAAAGAACCTGCAGAAGCAGCCAGGCAATTTTAGCAATGCTGCTCTGAAGAATGTCGCCATGCCCTGTGAAGTTCACAGGATGTTCAGAGGGCTTTATAGCGTTGTCTCGTGACGTCGCTGTCGCGGAAACCCGGTGATGCCACCTGACAATAGCAGCTTTAAATCCGCGTTGGTCATCTTGAAAAGTCGCTGACATGAGGCCCAAGCTTTCGTTGACGCACGGCGCATGCCCAGTCAGACCGGGCTTGGTGGGTGCAGGCGGCGGCCCGGCGAGACAAAGAACCTGCACAAGCAGCCAGGCAATTTTAGCCATGCTCCTCTGAAGAATGTTGCCGTGCCCTCTGAAGTTCACAGGGTGATCCGAGTGTTTTATAGCGTTGTCTCATGACGTCGTTGTTGCGGAAGCCCGGTGATGCCATCTGACGATAGCAGCATGAATTCCGCGTTGGTCATCTTGAAAAGTCGCTGACATGAGGCCCAAGCATTCGTTGTCGCACGGCGCATGCCCCCGTCAGACCGGGCTTGGTGGGTCCAGGCGGCGGCCCGGCGAGGCAAAAAACCTGGACAACCAGCCAGGTAATTTCAGCCATGCTGCCCTGAAGAACGTCGCCGTGCCCTCTAAAGTTCACAGGGCGATTCGAGGGTTTTATAGCGTTGTCTGGTGACGTCGCTGTCGCGGAAGCCCGGTGATGCCACCTTACGATAGCAGCTTGAGTTCCGCGTTGGTCATCTTGAAAGGTCGCTGACATGAAGCCCAAGCATTCCTTGTCGCACTCCGCATGCCCAGTCAGACCGGGCTTGATTGGTCCAGACGGTGGCCCGGCGAGGCAAAGAACCTGCACAACCAGCCGGGCAATTTTAGCCATGCTGCTCTGAAGAATGTTGCCGTGGCTTCTAAAGTTCACAGGGCGATTCGAGGGTTTTATAGCGTTGTCTTGTGACATGACTGTCGCGGAAGCCCGGTGATGCCATCTGATGATAGCAGCTTGAATTCCGCGTTGGTCATCTTGACAAGTCGCTGACATGAGGCCCTAGGATTCGTTGTCGCACGGCGCATGCCCCAGTCAGACCGGGCTTGGTGGGTGCAGGCGGCAGCCCGGCGAGACAAAGAACCTGCACAACCAGCCAGGCAATTTTAGCCATGCTGCTCTGAAGAATGTTGCCGTGCCATCTGAAGTTCAGAGGGTGATCCGGGGGTTTTATAGCGTTGTCTGGGGACGTCGCTGTCGCGGAAGCCTGGTTATGCCACCTGACGATAGCAGCTTGAATTCCGCGTTGGTCATCTTGAAAAGGCGCTGACATAAGGCCCAAGGATTCTTTGTCGCACGGCGCATGCCTAGTCAGACCGGGCTTGGTGGGTCCAGGTGGCGGCCCGGCGAGGCAAAGAACCTGCACAACCAGCCGGGCAATTTTAGCCATGCTGCTCTGAAGAATGTTGCCGTGCCTTCTAAAGTTCACAGGGCGATTCGAGGGTTTTATAGCGTTGTCTTGTGACATGACTGTCGCGGAAGCCCGGTGATGCCATCTGATGATAGCAGCTTGAATTCCGCGTTGGTCATCTTGACAAGTCGCTGACATGAGGCCCTAGGATTCGTTGACGCACGGCGCATGCCCAGTCAGACCGGGCTTGGTGGGTCCAGGTGGCGGCCCGGCGAGACAAAGAACCTGCAGACGCAGCCAGGCAATTTTAGCCATGCTGCTCTGAAGAATGTTGCCATGCCCTCTGAAGTTCACAGGGTGATCTTAGGGTTTTATAGCGTTGTCTGGTGACGTCGCTGTTGCGGAAGCCTGTTGATGCCACCTGACGATAGCAGCTTGAATTCCGCGTTGGTCATCTTGAAAAGTCGCTGACATGAGGCCCAAGCTTTCGTTGACGCAGGGGGCATGCCCAGTCAGACCGGGCTTGGTGGGTGCAGGCGGCGGCCCGGCGAGACAAAGAACCTGCACAACCAGCCAGGCAATTTTATCCATACTGCTCTGAAGAATGTTGCCGTGCCCTCTGAAGTTCACAGGGTGATCCGAGTGTTTTGTAGCGTTGTCTCCTGACGTCGTTGTTGCGGAAGCCCGGTGATACCATCTGACGATAGCAGCATGAATTCCGCGTTGGTCATCTTGAAAAGTCGCTGACATGAGGCCCAAGCAATCGTTGTCGCACGGCGCATGCCCCTGTCAGACCGGGCTGGGTGGGTCCAGGCGGAGGCCCGGCGAGGCAAAAAACCTGCACAACCAGCCAGGTAATTTCAGCCATGCTGCCCTGAAGAACGTTGCCGTGCCCTCTAAAGTTCACAGGGCGATTCGAGGGTTTTATAGCGTTGTCTGGTGACGTCGCTATCGCGGAAGCGCGGTGATGCCATCTGACAATAGCAGCTTGAATTCCGCGTTGGTCATCTTGAAAAGTCGCTGACATGAGGCCCGGCGAGGCAAAGAACCTGCACAAGCAGCCAGGCAATTTTAGCCATGCTGCTCTGAAGAATGTTGCCGTGCCCTCTGAAGTTCACAGTGTGATCCGAGGGTTTTATAGCGTTGTCTGGTGACGTCGTTGTCACGTAAGCCCGGTGATGCCATCTGACAATAGCAGCTTGAATTCCGCGTTGGTCATCTTGAAAAGTCGCTGACATGAGGCCCAAGCATTCGCTGTCGCACGGCGCATGTCCAGTCAGACCGGGCTTGGTGGGTCCAGGCGGCGGCCCGGCGAGGCAAAGAACCTGTACAACCAGCCAGGCAATTTTAGCCAGGCTGCTCTGAAGAATGTTGCCGTGCCTTCTAAAGTTCAGAGGGTGATCCGAGGGTTTTATAGCGTTGTCTGGGGACGTCGCTGTCGCGGAAGCCTGGTTATGCCACCTGATGATAGCAGCTTGAATTCCGCGTTGGTCATCTTGAAAAGGCGCTGACATGAGGCCCAAGGATTCGTTGTCGCACGGCGCATGCCTAGTCAGACCGGGCTTGGTGGGTCCAGGTGGCGGCCCGGCGAGACAAAGAACCTGCAGACGCAGCCAGGCAATTTTAGCCATGCTGCTCTGAAGAATGTTGCCATGCCCTCTGAAGTTCACAGGGTGATCTTAGGGTTTTATAGCGTTGTCTGGTGACGTCGCTGTTGCGGAAGCCTGTTGATGCCACCTGACGATAGCAGCTTGAATTCCGCGTTGGTCATCTTGAAAAGTCGCTGACATGAGGCCCAAGCTTTCGTTGACGCAGGGGGCATGCCCAGTCAGACCGGGCTTGGTGGGTGCAGGCGGCGGCCCGGCGAGACAAAGAACCTGCACAACCAGCCAGGCAATTTTATCCATACTGCTCTGAAGAATGTTGCCGTGCCCTCTGAAGTTCACAGGGTGATCCGAGTGTTTTGTAGCGTTGTCTCCTGACGTCGTTGTTGCGGAAGCCCGGTGATGCCATCTGACGATAGCAGCATGAATTCCGCGTTGGTCATCTTGAAAAGTCGCTGACATGAGGCCCAAGCAATCGTTGTCGCACGGCGCATGCCCCTGTCAGACCGGGCTGGGTGGGTCCAGGCGGAGGCCCGGCGAGGCAAAAAACCTGCACAACCAGCCAGGTAATTTCAGCCATGCTGCCCTGAAGAACGTTGCCGTGCCCTCTAAAGTTCACAGGGCGATTCGAGGGTTTTATAGCGTTGTCTGGTGACGTCGCTATCGCGGAAGCGCGGTGATGCCACCTTACGATAGCAGTTTGAGTTCCGCGTTGGTCATCTTGAAAAGTCGCTGACATGAAGCCCAAGCATTCCTTGTCGCACGGCGCATGCCCAGTCAGACCGGGCTTGATTGGTCCAGACGGTGGCCCGGCGAGGCAAAGAACCTGCACAACCAGCCGGGCAATTTTAGCCATGCTGCTCTGAAGAATGTTGCCGTGCCTTCTAAAGTTCACAGGGCGATTCGAGGGTTTTATAGCGTTGTCTTGTGACATGACTGTCGCGGAAGCCCGGTGATGCCATCTGATGATAGCAGCTTGAATTCCGCGTTGGTCATCTTGACAAGTCGCTGACATGAGGCCCTAGGATTCGTTGTCGCACGGCGCATGCCCAGTCAGACCGGGCTTGGTGGGTGCAGGCGGCAGCCCGGCGAGACAAAGAACCTGCACAACCAGCCAGGCAATTTTAGCCATGCTGCTCTGAAGAATGTTGCCGTGGCTTCTGAAGTTCAGAGGGTGATCCGAGGGTTTTATAGCGTTGTCTGTAGACGTCGCTGTCACGGAAGCCCGGTTATGCCACCTGACGATAGCAGCTTGAATTCCGCGTTGGTCATCTTGAAAAGTCGCTGACATGAGGCCCAAGCATTCGTTGACGCACGGCGCATGCCCAGTCAGACTGGGCTTGGTGGGTGCAGGCGGCGGCCCGGCGAGACAAAGAACCTGCACAACCAGCCAGGCAATTTTAGCCATGGTGCTCTGAAGAATGTTGCCGTGCCCTCTGAAGTTCACAGTGTGATCCGAGTGTTTTGTAGCGTTGTCTCGTGACGTCGTTGTTGCGGAAGCCCGGTGATGCCATCTGACGATAGCAGCATGAATTCCGCGTTGGTCATCTTGAAAAGTCGCTGACATGAGGCCCAAGCATTCGTTGTCGCACGGCGCATGCCCCCGTCAGACCAGGCTTGGTGGGTCCAGGCAGAGGCCCGGCGAGGCAAAAAACCTGCACAACCAGCCAGGTAATTTCAGCCATGCTGCCCTGAAGAACGTCGCTGTGCCCTCTAAAGTTCACAGGGCGATTCGAGGGTTTTATAGCGTTGTCTGGTGACGTCGCTCTCGCGGAAGCCCGGTGATGCCACCTTACGATAGCAGCTTGAGTTCCGCGTTGGTCATCTTGAAAAGTCGCTGACATGAAGCCCAAGCATTCCTTGTCGCACGGCGCATGCCCAGTCAGACCGGGCTTGATTGGTCCAGACGGTGGCCCGGCGAGGCAAAGAACCTGCACAACCAGCCAGGCAATTTTAGCCATGCTGCTCTGAAGAATGTTGCCGTGCCTTCTAAAGTTCACAGGGTGATCCGAGGGTTTTATAGCGTTGTCTGGTGACGTCGCTGTCGCGGAAGCCCGGTGATGCCACCTGACGATAGCAGCTTGAATTCCGCGTTGGTCATCTTGAAAAGTCGCTGACATGAGGCCCAAGCTTTCGTTGACGAACGGCGCATGCCCAGTCAGACCGGGCTTGGTGGGTGCAGGCGGCGGCCCGGCGAGACAAAGAACCTGACAACCAGCCAGGCAATTTTAGCCATGCTGCTCTGAAGAATGTTGCCGTGCCCTCTGAAGTTCAGAGGGTGATCCGAGGGTTTTATAGCGTTGTCTGTTGACGTCGCTGTCACGGAAGCCCGGTTATGCCACCTGACGATAGCAGCTTGAATTCCGAGTTGGTCATCTTGAAAAGTCGCTGACATGAGGCCTAAGCATTCGTTGACGCACGGCGCATGCCCAGTCAGACCGGGCTTGTTGGGTGCAGGCGTCGGCCCGGCGAGACAAAGAACCTGCACAACCAGCCAGGCAATTTTAGCCATGCTGCTCTGAAGAATGTTGCCGTGGCTTCTGAAGTTCAGAGGGTTATCAGAGGGTTTTATAGCGTTGTCTCGTGACGTCGTTGTTGCGGAAGCCCGGTGATGCCATCTGACGATAGCAGCATGAATTCCGCGTTGGTCATCTTGAAAAGTCGCTGACATGAGGCGCGGCGAGGCAAAGAACCTGCACAAGCAGCCAGGCAATTTTAGCCATGCTGCTCTGAAGAATGTTGCCGTGCCCTCTGATGTTCACAGGGTGATCCGAGTGTTTTGTAGCGTTGTCTCGTGACGTCGTTGTTGCGGAAGCCCGGTGATGCCATCTGACGATAGCAGCATGAATTCCGCGTTGGTCATCTTGAAAAGTCGCTGACATGAGGCCCAAGCATTCGATGTCGCACGGCGCATGCCCCCGTCAGACAGGGCTTGGTGGGTCCAGTCGGCGGCCCGGCGAGGCAAAGAACTTGCACAAGCAGCCAGGCAATTTTAGCCAAACTGCTCTGAAGAATGTTGCCGTGCAATCTAAAGTTCACAGGACGATTCGAGGGTTTTAAAGCGTTGTCTGGTGACGTCGCTGTCGTGGAAGCCCGGTGATGCCACCTGACATAGCAGCTTGAATTCCGCGTTGGTCATCTTGGAAAGTCGCTGACATGAGGCACAAGCATTCGTTGTCGCACGGCGCATGCCCAGTCAGACCGCGTTTGTTGGTACCAGGCGGCGGCCCGGCGAGATAAAGAACCTGCACAAGCAGCCAGGCAATTTTAGCCTTGCTGCTCTGAAGAATGTTGCCGTGCCCTCTGAAGTTCACAGTGTGATCCGAGGGTTTTATAGCGTTGTCTGGCGACGTTGTTGTCGCGTAAGCCCGGTGATGCCATCTGACGATAGCAGCTTGAATTCCGCGTTGGTCATATTGAAAAGTCGCTGACATGAGGCCCAAGCATTCGTTGTCGCATGGCGCATGCCCCATTCAGACCGGGCTGGGTGGGTCCAGGCGGCGGCCCGGCGAGGCAAAGAACTTGCACAAGCAGCCAGGCAATTTTAGCCATGCTGCTCTGAAGAATGTTGCCGTTCCCTCTAAAGTTCCCAGGGCGATTCGAGGGTTTTATACCGTTGTCTGGTGACGTCGCTGTTGCGGAAGCCCGGTGATGCCATCTGACGATAGCAGCTTGAATTCCGCGTTGGTCATATTGAAAAGTCGCTGACATGAGGCCCAAGCATTCGTTGTCGCATGGCGCATGCCCCATTCAGACCGGGCTTGGTGGGTCCAGGCGGCGGCCCGGCGAGGCAAAAAACCTGCACAACCAGCCAGGTATTTTCAGCCATGCTGCCCTGAAGAACGTCGCCGTGCCCTCTGAAGTTCAGAGGGTGATCCGAGGGTTTTATAGCGTTTGCTGGTGACGTCGCTGTCGCGGAAGCCCGGTGATGCCATCTTACGATAAAAGCGTGAGTTCCGCGTTGGTCATCTTGAAATGTCGCTGACATGAGGCCCAAGCATTCCTTGTCGCACAGCGCATGCCCAGTCAGACCGGGCTTGATTAGTCCAGGCGGTGGCCCGGAGAGGCAAAGAACCTGCACAACCAGCCAGGCAATTTTAGCCTTGCTGCTCTGAAGTATGTTGCCGTGCCCTCTGAAGTTCACAGGGTGATCCGAGGGTTTTATAGCGTTGTCTGGTGACGTCTTTGTCGCGGAAGCCCGCTGATGCCACCTGACGATAGGAGCTTGAATTCCGCGTTGGTCATCTTGAAAAGTCGCTGACATGAGGCCCAAGCATTCGTTGTCGCACGGCGCATGCCCCCATCAGACAGGGCTTGGTGGGTCCAGTCGGCGGCCCGGCGAGGCAAACAACCTGCTCAAGCAGCCAGGCAATTTTAGCAAAACTGCTCTGAAGACTTTAGCCGTGCCCTCTGAAGTTCAGAGGGTGATCCGAGGGTTTTATAGCGTTGTCTGTTGACGTCGCTGTCACGGAAGCCCGGTTATGCCACCTGACGATAGCAGCTTGAATTCCGAGTTGGTCATCTTGAAAAGTCGCTGACATGAGGCCTAAGCATTCGTTGACGCACGGCGCATGCCCAGTCAGACCGGGCTTGTTGGGTGCAGGCGGCGGCCCGGCGAGACAAAGAACCTGCACAACCAGCCAGGCAATTTTAGCCATGCTGCTCTGAAGAATGTTGCCGTGGCTTCTGAAGTTCAGAGGGTTATCAGAGGGTTTTATAGCGTTGTCTGGTTACGTTGTTGTTGCGGGAGCTCGGTGATGCCATCAGACGAGAGCAGCTTGAATTCCGCGTTGGTCATCTTGAAAAGTCGCTGACATGAGGCCCAAGGATTCGTTGTCGCACGGCGCATGCCCCGTCAGACCGGGCTTGTTGGGTTTAGGCGGCGGCCCGGCGAGGAAAAGAACCTGCACAAGCAGCCAGGCAATTTTAGCCATGCTGCTCTGAAGAATGTTGCAGTGCCCTCTGAAGTTCACAGGGTGTTCCGAGGGTTTTATAGCGTTTGCTGGTGACGTCTTTGTTGCGGAAGCCCGGTGATGCCATCTGACGATAGCAGCTTGAATTCCGCCTTGGTCATCTTGAAAAGTCGCTGACAAGAGGCCCAACGATTCGTTGTCGCACGGCGCATGTCCTGTCAGACCGGGCATGGTGGGTCCAGGCGGCGGCCCGGCGAGGCAAAGAACCTGCACAAGCAGCCAGGCAATTTTAGCCATGCTGCTCTGAAGAATTTTGCCGTGCCCTGTGAAGTTCACAGGGTGATCCGAGTGTTTTATAGCGTTGTCTCGTGACGTCGTTGTTGCGGAAGCCCGGTGATGCCATCTGACGATAGCAGCATGAATTCCGCGTTGGTCATCTTGAAAAGTCGCTGACATGAGGCGCGGCGAGGCAAAGAACCTGCACAAGCAGCCAGGCAATTTTAGCCATGCTGCTCTGAAGAATGTTGCCGTGCCCTCTGATGTTCACAGGGTGATCCGAGTGTTTTGTAGCGTTGTCTCGTGACGTCGTTGTTGCGGAAGCCCGGTGATGAAATCTGACGATAGCAGCATGAATTCCGCGTTGGTCATCTTGAAAAGTCGCTGACATGAGGCCCAAGCATTCGATGTCGCACGGCGCATGCCCCCGTCAGACAGGGCTTGGTGGGTCCAGTCGGCGGCCCGGCGAGGCAAAGAACTTGCACAAGCAGCCAGGCAATTTTAGCCAAACTGCTCTGAAGAATGTTGCCGTGCAATCTAAAGTTCACAGGACGATTCGAGGGTTTTAAAGCGTTGTCTGGTGACGTCGCTGTCGTGGAAGCCCGGTGATGCCACCTGACGATAGCAGCTTGAATTCCGCGTTGGTCATCTTGGAAAGTCGCTGACATGAGGCACAAGCATTCGTTGTCGCACGGCGCATGCCCAGTCAGACCGCGTTTGTTGGTACCAGGCGGCGGCCCGGCGAGATAAAGAACCTGCACAAGCAGCCAGGCAATTTTAGCCATGCTGCTCTGAAGAATGTTGCCGTGCCCTCTGAAGTTCACAGTGTGATCCGAGGGTTTTATAGCGTTGTCTGGCGACGTTGTTGTCGCGTAAGCCCGGTGATGCCATCTGACGATAGCAGCTTGAATTCCGCGTTGGTCATATTGAAAAGTCGCTGACATGAGGCCCAAGCATTCGTTGTCGCATGGCGCATGCCCCATTCAGACCGGGCTTGGTGGGTCCAGGCGGCGGCCCGGCGAGGCAAAGAACTTGCACAAGCAGCCAGGCAATTTTAGCCATGCTGCTCTGAAGAATGTTGCCGTTCCCTCTAAAGTTCACAGGGCGATTCGAGGGTTTTATACCGTTGTCTGGTGACGTCGCTGTTGCTGAAGCCCGGTTATGCCCCCTGACGATAGCAGCTTGAATTCCGCGTTGGTCATATTGAAAAGTCGCTGATATGAGACCCAAGCATTCGTTGTCGCACGGCGCATGACCAGTAAGACCGGGCTTGGTGGGTCCAGGCGGCGGCCCGGCGAGGCAAAAAACCTGCACAACCAGCCAGGTATTTTCAGCCATGCTGCCCTGAAGAACGTCGCCGTGCCCTCTAAAGTTCACCGGGCGATTCGAGGGTTTTATAGCGTTGTCTGGTGACGTCGCTGTCGCGGAAGCCCGGTGATGCCACCTGACGATAGCAGCTTGAATTCCGCGTTGGTCATCTTGGAAAGTCGCTGACATGAGGCCCAAGCATTCCTTGTCGCACGGCGCATGCCCAGTCAGACCGGGCTTGATTGGTCCAGGCGGTGGCCCGGCGAGGCAAAGAACCTGCACAACCAGCAAGGCAATTTTAGCCATGCTGCTCTGAAGAATATTGCAGTGCCCTCTGAAGTTCACAGGGTGTTCCGAGGGTTTTATAGCGTTTGCTGGTGACGTCGCTGTCGCGGAAGCCCGGTGATGCCATCTTACGATAAAAGCGTGAGTTGCGCGTTGGTCATTTTGAAAAGTCGCTGACATGAGGCCCAAGCATTCCTTGTCGCACGGCGCATGCCCAGTCAGACCGGGCTTGATTAGTCCAGGCGGTGGCCCGGCGAGGCAAAGAACCTGCACAACCATCCAGGCAATTTTAGCCTCGCTGCTCTGAAGTATGTTGCCGTGCCCTCTGAAGTTCACAGGGTGATCCGAGGGTTTTATAGCGTTGTCTGGTGAAGTCGTTGTCGCGGAAGCCCGCTGATGCCACCTGACGATAGCAGCTTGAATTCCGCGTTGGTCATCTTGAAAAGTCGCTGACATGAGGTCCAAGCATACGTTGTCGCACGGCGCATGCCCCCGTCAGACAGGGCTTGATGGGTCCCGTCGGCGGCTTGGCGAGGCAAAGAACCTGCTCAAGCAGCCAGGCAATTTTAGCCAAACTACACTGAAGAATGTTGCCGTGCAATCTGAAGTTCACAGGACGATTCGAGGGTTTTAAACCGTTGTCTGGTGACGTCGCTGTCGTGGAAGCCCGGTGATGCCACCTGACGATAGCAGCTTGAATTCCGCGTTGGTCATCTTGGAAAGTCGCTGACATGAGGCCCAAGCATTCGTTGTCGCACGGCGCATGCCCAGTCAGACCGGGTTTGATGGTACCAGGCGGCGGCCCGGCGAGGCAAAGAACCTGTACAACCAGCCAGGCAAATTTAGCCATGCTGCTCTGAAGAATGTTGCCGTGCCCTCTGAAGTTCAGAGGTTGATCCGAGGGTTTTATAGCGTTGTCTGATGACGTCGCTGTCGCGGAAGCCCGGTTATGCCACCTGACGATAGCAGCTTGAATTCCGCGTTGGTCATCTTGAAAAGGCGCTGACATGAGGCCCAAGCATTCGTTGACGCACGCCGTATGCCCAGTCAGACCGGGCTTTGTGGGTGCAGGCGGCGGCCCGGCGAGACATAGAACCTGCACGAGCAGCCAGGCAATTTTAGCCATGCTCCTCTGAAGAATGTTGCCGTGCCCTCTGAAGTTCACAGGGTGATCCGAGTGTTTTGTAGCGTTGTCTCGTGACGTCGTTGTTGCGGAAGCACGGTGATGCCATCTGACGATGGCAGCATGAATTCCGCATTGGTCATCTTGAAAAGTCGCTGACAAGAGGCCCAAGCATTCGTTGTCGCACGGCGCATGCCCCAGTCAGACCGGGCTTGATTGGTCCAGACGGTGGCCCGGCGAGGCAAAGAACCTGCACAACCAGCCAGGCAATTTTAGCCATGCTGCTCTCAAGAATGTTGCCGTGCCTTCTAAAGTTCACAGGGCGATTCGAGGGTTTTATAGCGTTGTCTTGTGACATGACTGTCGCGGATGCCCGGTGATGCCATCTGATGATAGCAGCTTGAATTCCGCGTTGGTCATCTTGACAAGTCGCTGACATGAGGCCCTAGGATTCGTTGTCGCACGGCGCATGCCCAGACAGACCGGGCTTGGTGGGTGCAGGCGGCGGCCCGGCGAGGCAAAGAACCTGCACAACAAGCCAGGCAATTTTAGCCATGCTGCTCAGAAGACTTTAGCCGTGCCCTCTGAAGTTCAGAGGGTCATCCGAGGGATTTATGGCGTTGTCTGTTGACGTCGCTGTCACGGAAGCCCGGTTATGCCACCTGACGATAGCAGCTTGAATTCCGCGTTGGTCATCTTGAAAAGTCGCTGACATGAGGCCCAAGCATTCGTTGACGCACGGCGCATGCCCCAGTCAGACCGGGCTTGGTGGGTGCAGGCGGCAACCCGGCGAGACAAAGAACCTGCACGACCAGCCAGGCAATTTTAGCCATGCTGCTCTGAAGAATGTTGCCGTGGCTTCTGAAGTTCAGAGGGTGATCAGAGGGTTTTATAGCGTTGTCTGGTGACGTCGCTGTCGCGGAAGCCCGGTGATGCCCCTTGACGATAGCAGCTTGAATTCCGTTTTGGTCGTCTTTAAAAGTCGCTGACATGAGGCCCTAGCATTCGTTGTCGCACGGCGCATGCCCCGTCAGACCGGGCATGGTGGGTCAAGCCGGCGGGTCGGCGAGACAAAGAACCTGCACAACCAGCCAGGCAATTTTAGCCATGCTGCTCTGAAGAATGTTGCCGTGCCATTTGAAGTTCAGAGGGTGATCCGAGGGTTTTATAGCGTTGTCTGGGGACGTCGCTGTCGCGGAAGCCTGGTTATGCCACCTGACGATAGCAGCTTGAATTCCGCGTTGGTCATCTTGAAAAGGCGCTGACATGAGGCCCAAGGATTCGTTGTCGCACGGCGCATGCCTAGTCAGACCGGGCTTGGTGGGTCCAGGTGGCGGCCCGGCGAGACAAAGAACCTGCAGAAGCACTAGGCAATTTTAGCCATGCTGCTCTGAAGAATGTTGCCATGCCCTCTGAAGTTCACAGGGTGATCCGAGGGTTTTATAGCGTTGTCTGGTGACGTCGCTATCGCGGAAGCCCGGTGATGCCACCTGACGATAGCAGCTTGAATTCCGCGTTGGTCATCTTGAAAAGTCGCTGACATGAGGCCCAAGCTTTCGTTGACGCACGGCGCATGCCCAGTCAGACCGGGCTTGGTGGGTGCAGGCGGCGGCCCGGCGAGACAAAAAACCTGCACAACCAGCCAGGCAATTTTATCCATGCTGCTCTGAAGAATGTTGCCGTGCCCTCTGAAGTTCACAGGGTGATCCGAGTGTTTTGTAGCGTTGTCTCGTGACGTCGTTGTTGCGGAAGCCCGGTGATGCCATCTGACGATAGCAGCATGAATTCCGCGTTGGTCATCTTGAAAAGTCGCTGACATGACGCCCAAGCATTCCTTGTCGCACGGCGCATGCCCCCGTCAGACCGGGCTTGGTGGGTCCAGGCGGAGGCCCGGCGAGGCAAAAAACCTGCACAACCAGCCAGGTAATTTCAGCCATGCTGCCCTGAAGAACGTGGCCGTGCCCTCTAAAGTTCACAGGGCGATTCGAGGGTTTTATATCGTTCTCTGGTGACGTCGCTGTCGCGGAAGCCCGGTGATGCCACCTTACGATAGCAGCTTGAGTTCCGTGTTGGTCATCTTGAAAATTCGCTGACATGAAGCCCGGCGAGGCAAAGAACCTGCACACGCAGCCAGGCATTTTTAGCCATGCTGGTCTGAAGAATGTTGCCGTGCCCTCTGAAGTTCACAGGGTGATCCGAGTGTGTTGTAGCGTTGTCTCGTGACGTCGTTGTTGCGGAAGCCCGGTGATGCCATCTGACGATAGCAGCTTGAATTCCGCGTTGGTCATCTTGAAAAGTCGCTGACATGACGCCCAAGCATTCGTTGTCGCACGGCGCATGCCCAGTCAGACCGGGCTTGATGGTCCAGGCGGCGGCCCGGCGAGGCAAAGAACCTGCACAACCAGCCAGGCAATTTTAGCCATGCTGCTCTGAAGAATGTTGCCGTGCCCTCTGAAGTTCACAGGGTGATCCGAGGGTTTTATAGCGTTGTCTGGTGACGTCGCTGTCGCGGAAGCCCGGTGATGCCATCTGACGATAGCAGCTTGAATTCCGCGTTGGTCATCTTGAAAAGTCGCTGACATGAGGCCCAAGCATTCGTTGTCGCACGGCGCATGCCCAGTCAGACCGGGCTTGGTGGGTCCAGGCGGCGGCCCGGCGAGGCAAAGAACCTGCACAACCAGCCAGGTAATTTTAGCCATGCTGCTCTGAAGAATGTTGCCGTGCCCTCTAAAGTTCACAGGGCGATTCGAGGGTTTTATAGCGTTGTCTGGTGACGTCGCTGTCGCGGAAGCCCGGTGATGCCACCTGACGATAGCAGCTTGAATTCCGCGTTGGTCATCTTGAAAAGTCGCTGACATGAGGCCCAAGCATTCGTTGTCGCACGGCGCATGCCCCCGTCAGACTGGGCTTGGTGGGTCCAGTCGGCGGCCCGGCGAGGCAAAGAACCTGCTCAAGCAGCCAGGCAATTTTAGCCAAACTGCTCTGAAGAATGTTGCCGTACAATCTAAAGTTCACAGGACGATTCGAGGGTTTTAAAGCGTTGTCTGGTGACGTCGCTGTCGTGGAAGCCTGGTGATGCCACCTGACGATAGCAGCTTGAATTCCGCGTTGGTCATCTTGGAAAGTCGCTGACATGAAGGCCAAGCATTCGTTGTCGCACGGCGCATGCCCAGTCAGACCGGGTTTGATGGTACCAGGCGGCGGCCCGGCGAGGCAAAGAACCTGCACAAGCAGCCAGGCAATTTTAGCCATGCTGCTCTGAAGAATGTTGCCGTGCCCTCTGAAGTTCACAGTGTGATCCGAGGGTTTTATAGCGTTGTCTGGTGACGTCGTTGTCGCGTAAGCCCGGTGATGCCATCTGACAATAGAAGCTTGAATTCCGCGTTGGTCATCTTGAAAAGTCGCTGACATGAGGCCCAAGCATTCGCTGTCGCTCGGCGCATGTCCAGTCAGACCGGGCTTGGTGGGTCCAGGCGGCGGCCGCGCGAGGCAAAGAACCTATTCAACCAGCCAGGAAATTTTAGCCAGGCTGCTCTGAAGAATGTTGCCGTGCCTTCTAAAGTTCACAGGGCGATTCGAGGGTTTTATAGCGTTGTCTCGTGACGTCGTTGTTGTGGAAGCCCGGTGATGCCATCTGACGATAGCAGCATGAATTCCGCGTTGGTCATCTTGAAAAGTCGCAGACATGAGGCCCAAGCATTCGTTGTCGCACGGCGCATGCCCCCGTCATACAGGGCTTGGTGGGTCCAGTCGGCGGCCCGGCGAGGCAAAGAACCTGCTCAAGCAACCAGGCAATTTTAGCCAAACTGCTCTGAAGAATGTTGCCGTGCAATCTAAAGTTGACAGGACGATTCGAGGGTTTTAAAGCGTTGTCTGGTGACGTCGCTGTCGTGGAAGCCCGTTGATGCCACTGATGATAGCAGCTTGAATTCCGCGTTGGTCATCTTGAAAAGTCGCTGACATGAGGCCCAATCATTCGTTGTCGCACGGCGCATGCCCAGTCAGACCGGGCTTGGTGGGTCCAGGCGGCGGCCCAACGAGGCAAAGAACCTGCACAACCAGCCAGGCAATTTTAGCCATGCTGCTCTGAAGAATGTTGCCGTGCCCTCTAAAGTTCACAGGACGATTCGAGGGTTTTATAGCGTTGTCTGGTGACGTCGCTGTCGAGGAAGCCCGGTGATGCCACCTGAAGATAGCAGCTTGAATTCCGCGTTGGTCATCTCTAAAAGTCGCTGACATGAGGCCCAAGCATTCGTTGTCGCACGGCGCATGCCCCAGTCAGACCGGGCTTGGTGGGTCCAGGCGGCGGCCCGGCGAGGCAAAGAACCTGCACAAGCACCCAGGCAATTTTAGCCATGCAGCTCTGAAGAATGTTGCCGTGGCTTCTGATGTTCAGAGGGTGATCAGAGGGTTTTATAGCGTTGTCTTGTGCGTCGCTGTCGCGGAAGCCCAGTGATGCCATCTTACGATAAAAGCGTGAGTTCCGCGTTGGTCATCTTGAAAAGTCGCTGACATGATTCCCAAGCATTCCTTGTCGCATGGCGCATGCCCAGTCAGACCGGGCTTGATTAGTCCAGGCGGTTGCCCGGCGAGGCAAAGAACCTGCACAACCAGCCAGGAAATTTTAGCCTTGCTGCTCTGAAGTATGTTGCTGGGCCCTCTGAAGTTCACAGTGTGATCCGAGGGTTTTATAGCGTTGTCTGGCGACGTCGTTGTCGCGGAAGCCCGCTGATGCCACCTGACGATAGCAGCTTGAATTCCGCGTTGGTCATCTTGAAAAGTCGCTGACTTGAGGTCCAAGCATTCGTTGTCGCACGGCGCATGCCCCCGTCAGACAGGGCTTGATGGGTCCAGTCGGCGGCCCGGCGAGGCAAAGAACCTGCCCAAGCAGCCAGGCAATTTTAGCGAAACTCCTCTGAAGAATGTTGCCGTGCAATCTAGAGTTCACAGGACGATTCGAGGGTTTTAAAGCGTTGTCTGGTGACGTCGCTGTCGTGGAAGCCCGGTGATGCCACCGGACGATAGCAGCTTGAATTCCGCGTTGGTCATCTTGAAAAGTCGCTGACTTGAGGTCCAAGCATTCGTTGTCGCACGGCGCATGCCCCCGTCAGACCGGGCTTGATGGGTCCAGGCGGCGGCCCGGCGAGGCAAAGAACCTGTACAACCAGCCAGGCAATTTTAGCCAGGCTGCTCTGAAGAATGTTGCCGTGCCTTCTAAAGTTCACAGGGCGATTCGAGGGTTTTATAGCGTTGTCTGGTGACGTCGCTGTCGCGGAAGCCCGGTGATCCCATCTGATGATAGCAGCTTGAATTCCGCGTTGGTCATCTTGGTAAGTCGCTGACATGAGGCCAAGTATTCGTTGTCGCACGGCGCATGCCCATTCAGACCGGGCTTGGTGGGTCCAGGTGGCGGCCCGACGGGGCAAAGAACCTGCACAACCAGCCAGGCAATTTTAGCCATGCTGCCCTGAAGAACGTCGCCGTGCCCTCTAAAGTTCACAGGGCGATTCGAGGGTTTTATAGCGTTGTCTGGTGACGTCGCTGTCGCGGAAGCCCGGTGATGCCACCTTACGATAGCAGCTTGAGTTCCGCGTTGGTCATCTTGAAAAGTCGCTGACATGAAGCCCAAGCATTCCTTGTCGCACGGCGCACGCCCAGTCAGACCGGGCTTGATTGGTCCAGACGGTGGCCCGGCGAGGCAAAGAACCTGCACAACCAGGCAGGCAATTTTAGCCATGCTGCTCTGAAGAATGTTGCCGTGCCTTCTAAAGTTCACAGGGCGATTCGAGGGTTTTATAGCGTTGTCTTGTGACATGACTGTCGCGGAAGCCCGGTGATGCCATCTGATGATAGCAGCTTGAATTCCGCGTTGGTCATCTTGAAAAGTCGCTGACATGAGGCCCTAGGATTCGTTGTCGCACGGCGCATGCCCAGAGAGACCGGGCTTGGTGGGTGCAGGCGGCGGCCCGGCGATGCAAATAACCTGCACAACAAGCCAGGCAATTTTAGCCATGCTTCTCAGAAGACTTTAGCCGTGCCCTCTGAAGTTCAGAGGGTGATCCGAGGGTTTTATAGCGTTGTCTGTTGACGTCGCTGTCGCGGAAGCCCGGTGATGCCACCTGACGATAGCAGCTTGAGTTCCGCGTTGGTCATCTTGAAAAGTCGCTGACATGAAGCCCAAGCATTCCTTGTCGCACGGCGCACGCCCAGTCAGACAGGGCTTGGTGGGTCCAGTCGGCGGTCCGGCGAGGCAAAGAACCTGATCAAGCAGCCAGGCAATTTTAGCCAAACTGCTCTGAAGAATGTTGCCGTGCAATCTAAAGTTCACAGGACGATTCGAGGGTTTTAGAGCGTTGTCTGGTGACGTCGCTGTCGTGGAAGCCCGGTGATGCCACCTGACGATAGCAGCTTGAATTCCGCGTTGGTCAGCTTGGAAAGGCGCTGATATGAGACCCAAGCATTCGTTGTCGCACGGCGCATGACCAGTAAGACCGGGCTTGGTGGGTCAAGGCGGCGGCCCGGCGAGGCAAAAAACCTGCACAACCAGCCAGGTAATTTCAGCCATGCTGCTCTGAAGAATGTTGCCGTGCCTTCCAAAGTTCACAGGGCGATTCGAGGGTTTTATAGCGTTGTCTGGTGACGTCGCTGTCGAGGAAGCCCGGTGATGCCACCTGAAGATAGCAGCTTGAATTCCGCGTTGGTCATCTCTAAAAGTCGCTGACATGAGGCCCAAGCATTCGTAGTCGCACGGCGCATGCCCCACTCAGACCGGGCTTGGTGGGTCCAGGCGGCGGCCCGGCGAGGCAAAGAACCTGCACAAGCACCCAGGCAATTTTAGCCATGCTGCTCTGAAGAATGTTGCCGTGCCCTCTAACGTTCCCAGAGCGATTCAAGGGTTTTATAGCGTTGTCTGGTGGCGTCGCTGTCGCGGAAGCCCAGTGATGCCATCTTACGATAAAAGCGTGAGTTCCGCGTTGGTCATCTTGAAAAGTCGCTGACATGAGGCCCAAGCATTCCTTGTCGCACGGCGCATGCCCAGTCAGACCGGGATTGATTAGTCCAGGCGGTGGCCCGGCGAGGCAAAGAACCTGCACAACCAGCCAGGAAATTTTAGCCTTGCTGCTCTGAAGTATGTTGCTGTGCCCTCTGAAGTTCACAGGGTGATCCGAGGGTTTTATAGCGTTGTCTGGTGACGTCGTTGTCGCGGAAGCCCGCTGATGCCACCTGACGATAGCAGCTTGAATTCCGCGTTGGTCATCTTGAAAAGTCGCTGACATGAGGCCCAAGCATTCCTTGTCGCACGGCGCATGCCCAGTCAGACCGGGCTTGATTAGTCCAGGCGGTGGCCCGGCGAGGCAAAGAACCTGCACAAGCACCCAGGCAATTTTAGCCATGCTGCTCTGAAGAATGTTGCCGTGCCCTCTAACGTTCCCAGAGCGATTCAAGGGTTTTATAGCGTTGTCTGGTGACGTCGCTGTCGCGGAAGCCCAGTGATGCCATCTTACGATAAAAGCGTGAGTTCCGCATTGGTCATCTTGAAAAGTCGCTGACATGAGGCCCAAGCATTCCTTGTCGCACGGCGCATGCCCACTCAGACCGGGCTTGATTAGTCCAGGCGGTGGCCCGGCGAGGCAAAGAACCTGCACAACCAGCCAGGAAATTTTAGCCTTGCTGCTCTGAAGTATGTTGCCGTGCCCTCTAAAGTTAACAGGACGATTCGAGGGTTTTATAGCGTTGTCTGGTGACGTCGCTGTCGCGGAATCCCGGTGATGCCACCTGACGATAGCAGCTTGAATTCCGCGTTGGTCATTTTGAAAAGTCGCTGATATGAGACCCAAGCATTCGTTGTCGCACGGCGCATGACCAGTAAGACCGGGCTTGGTGGGTCCAGGCGGCGGCCCGGCGAGGCAAAAACCTGCACATTCAGCCAGGTAATTTCAGCCATGCTGCCCTGAAGAACGTCGCCGTGCCCTCTAAAGTTCACAGGGCGATTCGAGGGTTTTATAGCGTTGTCTGGTGACGTCGCTGTCGCGGAAGCCCGGTGATGCCACCTTACGATAGCAGCTTGAGTTCCGCGTTGGTCATCTTGAAAAGTCGCTGACAAGAGGCCCAAGCATTCCTTGTCGCACGGCGCACGCCCAGTCAGACCGGGCTTGATTGGTCCAGACGGTGGCCCGGCGAGGCAAAGAACCTGCAAAACCAGCCAGGTAATTTCAGCCATGCTGCCCTGAAGAACGTCGCCGTGCCCTCTAAAGTTCAGCGGGCGATTCGAGGGTTTTATAGCGTTGTCTGTTGACGTCGCTGTCACGGAAGCCCGGTTATGCCACCTGACGATAGCAGCTTGAATTCCGCGTTGGTCATCTTGAAAAGTCGCTGACATGAGGCCCAAGCATTCGTTGACGCACGGCGCATGCCCAGTCAGACCGGGCTTGGTGGGTGCAGGCGGCGGCCCGGCGAGACAAAGAACCTGCACAACCAGCCAGGCAATTTTAGCCATGCTGCTCTGAAGAATGTTGCCGTGGCTTCTGACGTTCAGAGGGTGATCAGAGGGTTTTATAGCGTTGTCTGGTGACGTCGCTGTCGCGGAAGCCCGGTGATGCCCCCTGACGATAGCAGCTTGAATTCCGCGTTGGTCGTCTTTAAAAGTCGCTGACATGAGGCCCTAGCATTCGTTGTCGCACGGCGCATGCCCAGTCAGACCGGGCATGGTGGGTCAAGCCGGCGGCTCGGCGAGACAAAGAACCTGCACAACCAGCCAGGCAATTTTAGCCATGCTGCTCTGAAGAATGTTGCCGTGCCATCTGAAGTTCAGAGGGTGATCCGAAGGTTTTATAGCGTTGTCTGGGGACGTCGCTGTCGCGGAAGCCTGGTTATGCCACCTGACGATAGCAGCTTGAATTCCGCGTTGGTCATCTTGAAAAGGCGCTGACATGAGGCCCAAGGATTCGTTGTCGCACGGCGCATGCCTAGTCAGACCGGGCTTGGTGGGTCCAGGCGGCGGCCCGGCGAGGAAAAGAACCTGCACAAGCAGCCAGGCAATTTTAGCCATGCTGCTCTGAAGAATGTTGCCGTGCCCTCTAAAGTTCACAGGGCGATTCGAGGGTTTTATAGCGTTGTCTGGTGACGTCGCTGTCGCGGAAGCCCGGTTATGCCACCTGACGATAGCAGCTTGAATTCCGCGTTGGTCATCTTGAAAAGTCGCTGACATGAGAGCCCAAGCATTCGTTGTCGCACGGCGCATGCCCAGTCAGACCGGGCTTGGTGGGTGCAGGCGGCGGCCCGGCGAGGCAAAGAACCTGCTCAAGCAGCCAGGCAATTTTAGCCAAACTGCTCTGAAGAATGTTGCCGTGCAATCTAAAGTTCACAGGACGATTCGAGGGTTTTAAAGCGTTGTCTGGTGACGTCGCTGTCGTGGAAGCCCGGTGATGCCACCTGACGATAGCAGCTTGAATTCCGCGTTGGTCATCTTGAAAAGTCGCTGACATGAGGCCCTAGCATTCGTTGTCGCACGGCGCATGCCCAGTCAGACCGGGCTTGGTGGGTCAAGCCGGCGGCCCGGCGAGGAAAAGAACCTGCACAACCAGCCAGGCAATTTTAGCCATGCTGCTCTGAAGAATGTTGCCGTGCCATCTGAAGTTCAGAGGGTGATCCGGGGGTTTTATAGCGTTGTCTGGGGACGTCGCTGTCGCGGAAGCCTGGTTATGCCACCTGACGATAGCAGCTTGAATTCCGCGTTGGTCATCTTGAAAAGGCGCTGACATGAGGCCCAAGGATTCGTTGTCGCACGGCGCATGCCTAGTCAGACCGGGCTTGGTGGGTCCAGGTGGCGGCCCGGCGAGGCAAAGAACCTGCACAACCAGCCGGGCAATTTTAGCCATGCTGCTCTGAAGAATGTTGCCGTGCCTTCTAAAGTTCACAGGGCGATTCGAGGGTTTTATAGCGTTGTCTTGTGACATGACTGTCGCGGAAGCCCGGTGATGCCATCTGATGATAGCAGCTTGAATTCCGCGTTGGTCATCTTGACAAGTCGCTGACATGAGGCCCTAGGATTCGTTGACGCACGGCGCATGCCCAGTCAGACCGGGCTTGGTGGGTGCAGGCGGCGGCCCGGCGAGACAAAGAACCTGCACAACCAGCCAGGCAATTTTAGCCATGCTGCTCTGAAGAATGTTGCCGTGCCCTCTGAAGTTCAGAGGGTGATCCGAGGGTTTTATAGCGTTGTCTGGTGACGTCGCTGTCGCGGAAGCCCGGTGATGCCACCTGACGATAGCAGCTTGAATTCCGCGTTGGTCATCTTGAAAAGTCGCTGACATGAGGCCCAAGCATTCGTTGTCGCACGGCGCATGCCCCCGTCAGACAGGGCTTGGTGGGTCCAGTCGGCGGCCCGGCGAGGCAAAGAACCTGCACAAGCAGCCAGGCAATTTTAGCCATGCTGCTCTGAAGAATGTTGCCGTGCCCTCTGAAGTTCACAGGGTGATCCGAGTGTTTTGTAGCGTTGTCTCCTGACGTCGTTGTTGCGGAAGCCCGGTGATGCCATCTGACGATAGCAGCATGAATTCCGCGTTGGTCATCTTGAAAAGTCGCTGACATGAGGCCCAAGCATTCGTTGTCGCACGGCGCATGCCCCCGTCAGACAGGGCTTGGTGGGTCCAGTCGGCGGCCCGGCGAGGCAAAGAACCTGCACAAGCAGCCAGGCAATTTTAGCCATGCTGCTCTGAAGAATGTTGCCGTGCCCTCTGAAGTTCACAGTGTGATCCGAGGGTTTTATAGCGTTGTCTGGTGACGTCGTTGTCACGTAAGCCCGGTGATGCCATCTGACAATAGCAGCTTGAATTCCGCGTTGGTCATCTTGAAAAGTCGCTGACATGAGGCCCAAGCATTCGCTGTCGCACGGCGCATGTCCAGTCAGACCGGGCTTGGTGGGTCCAGGCGGCGGCCCGGCGAGGCAAAGAACCTGTACAACCAGCCAGGCAATTTTAGCCAGGCTGCTCTGAAGAATGTTGCCGTGCCTTCTAAAGTTCAGAGGGTGATCCGAGGGTTTTATAGCGTTGTCTGGGGACGTCGCTGTCGCGGAAGCCTGGTTATGCCACCTGACGATAGCAGCTTGAATTCCGCGTTGGTCATCTTGAAAAGGCGCTGACATGAGGCCCAAGGATTCGTTGTCGCACGGCGCATGCCCAGTCAGACCGGGCTTGGTGGGTCCAGGTGGCGGCCCGGCGAGACAAAGAACCTGCAGACGCAGCCAGGCAATTTTAGCCATGCTGCTCTGAAGAATGTTGCCATGCCCTCTGAAGTTCACAGGGTGATCTTAGGGTTTTATAGCGTTGTCTGGTGACGTCGCTGTTGCGGAAGCCTGTTGATGCCACCTGACGATAGCAGCTTGAATTCCGCGTTGGTCATCTTGAAAAGTCGCTGACATGAGGCCCAAGCTTTCGTTGACGCAGGGGGCATGCCCAGTCAGACCGGGCTTGGTGGGTGCAGGCGGCGGCCCGGCGAGCAAAGAACCTGCACAACCAGCCAGGCAATTTTATCCATACTGCTCTGAAGAATGTTGCCGTGCCCTCTGAAGTTCACAGGGTGATCCGAGTGTTTTGTAGCGTTGTCTCCTGACGTCGTTGTTGCGGAAGCCCGGTGATGCCATCTGACGATAGCAGCATGAATTCCGCGTTGGTCATCTTGAAAAGTCGCTGACATGAGGCCCAAGCAATCGTTGTCGCACGGCGCATGCCCCTGTCAGACCGGGCTGGGTGGGTCCAGGCGGAGGCCCGGCGAGGCAAAAAACCTGCACAACCAGCCAGGTAATTTCAGCCATGCTGCCCTGAAGAACGTTGCCGTGCCCTCTAAAGTTCACAGGGCGATTCGAGGGTTTTATAGCGTTGTCTGGTGACGTCGCTATCGCGGAAGCGCGGTGATGCCACCTTACGATAGCAGTTTGAGTTCCGCGTTGGTCATCTTGAAAAGTCGCTGACATGATGCCCAAGCATTCCTTGTCGCACGGCGCATGCCCAGTCAGACCGGGCTTGATTGGTCCAGACGGTGGCCCGGCGAGGCAAAGAACCTGCACAACCAGCCGGGCAATTTTAGCCATGCTGCTCTGAAGAATGTTGCCGTGCCTTCTAAAGTTCACAGGGCGATTCGAGGGTTTTATAGCGTTGTCTTGTGACATGACTGTCGCGGAAGCCCGGTGATGCCATCTGATGATAGCAGCTTGAATTCCGCGTTGGTCATCTTGACAAGTCGCTGACATGAGGCCCTAGGATTCGTTGTCGCACGGCGCATGCCCAGTCAGACCGGGCTTGGTGGGTGCAGGCGGCAGCCCGGCGAGACAAAGAACCTGCACAACCAGCCAGGCAATTTTAGCCATGCTGCTCTGAAGAATGTTGCCGTGGCTTCTGAAGTTCAGAGGGTGATCCGAGGGTTTTATAGCGTTGTCTGTAGACGTCGCTGTCACGGAAGCCCGGTTATGCCACCTGACGATAGCAGCTTGAATTCCGCGTTGGTCATCTTGAAAAGTCGCTGACATGAGGCCCAAGCATTCGTTGACGCACGGCGCATGCCCCGTCAGACTGGGCTTGGTGGGTGCAGGCGGCGGCCCGGCGAGACAAAGAACCTGCACAACCAGCCAGGCAATTTTAGCCATGGTGCTCTGAAGAATGTTGCCGTGCCCTCTGAAGTTCACAGTGTGATCCGAGTGTTTTGTAGCGTTGTCTCGTGACGTCGTTGTTGCGGAAGCCCGGTGATGCCATCTGACGATAGCAGCATGAATTCCGCGTTGGTCATCTTGAAAAGTCGCTGACATGAGGCCCAAGCATTCGTTGTCGCACGGCGCATGCCCCCGTCAGACAGGGCTTGGTGGGTCCAGTCGGCGGCCCGGCGAGGCAAAGAACCTGCACAAGCAGCCAGGCAATTTTAGCCATGCTGCTCTGAAGAATGTTGCCGTGCCCTCTGAAGTTCACAGTGTGATCCGAGGGTTTTATAGCGTTGTCTGGTGACGTCGTTGTCGCGTAAGCCCGGTGATGCCATCTGACGATAGCAGCATGAATTCCGCGTTGGTCATCTTGAAAAGTCGCTGACATGAGGCCCAAGCATTCGTTGTCGCACGGCGCATGCCCCCGTCAGACCAGGCTTGGTGGGTCCAGGCAGAGCCCCGGCGAGGCAAAAAACCTGCACAACCAGCCAGGTAATTTCAGCCATGCTGCCCTGAAGAACGTCGCTGTGCCCTCTAAAGTTCACAGGGCGATTCGAGGGTTTTATAGCGTTGTCTGGTGACGTCGCTCTCGCGGAAGCCCGGTGATGCCACCTTACGATAGCAGCTTGAGTTCCGCGTTGGTCATCTTGAAAAGTCGCTGACATGAAGCCCAAGCATTCCTTGTCGCACGGCGCATGCCCAGTCAGACCGGGCTTGATTGGTCCAGACGGTGGCCCGGCGAGGCAAAGAACCTGCACAACCAGCCAGGCAATTTTAGCCATGCTGCTCTGAAGAATGTTGCCGTGCCTTCTAAAGTTCACAGGGTGATCCGAGGGTTTTATAGCGTTGTCTGGTGACGTCGCTGTCACGGAAGCCCGGTGATGCCACCTGACGATAGCAGCTTGAATTCCGCGTTGGTCATCTTGAAAAGTCGCTGACATGAGGCCCAAGCTTTCGTTGACGAACGGCGCATGCCCAGTCAGACCGGGCTTGGTGGGTGCAGGCGGCGGCCCGGCGAGACAAAGAACCTGACAACCAGCCAGGCAATTTTAGCCATGCTGCTCTGAAGAATGTTGCCGTGCCCTCTGAAGTTCAGAGGGTGATCCGAGGGTTTTATAGCGTTGTCTGTTGACGTCGCTGTCACGGAAGCCCGGTTATGCCACCTGACGATAGCAGCTTGAATTCCGAGTTGGTCATCTTGAAAAGTCGCTGACATGAGGCCTAAGCATTCGTTGACGCACGGCGCATGCCCAGTCAGACCGGGCTTGTTGGGTGCAGGCGGCGGCCCGGCGAGACAAAGAACCTGCACAACCAGCCAGGCAATTTTAGCCATGCTGCTCTGAAGAATGTTGCCGTGGCTTCTGAAGTTCAGAGGGTTATCAGAGGGTTTTATAGCGTTGTCTCGTGACGTCGTTGTTGCGGAAGCCCGGTGATGCCATCTGACGATAGCAGCATGAATTCCGCGTTGGTCATCTTGAAAAGTCGCTGACATGAGGCGCGGCGAGGCAAAGAACCTGCACAAGCAGCCAGGCAATTTTAGCCATGCTGCTCTGAAGAATGTTGCCGTGCCCTCTGATGTTCACAGGGTGATCCGAGTGTTTTGTAGCGTTGTCTCGTGACGTCGTTGTTGCGGAAGCCCGGTGATGCCATCTGACGATAGCAGCATGAATTCCGCGTTGGTCATCTTGAAAAGTCGCTGACATGAGGCCCAAGCATTCGATGTCGCACGGCGCATGCCCCCGTCAGACAGGGCTTGGTGGGTCCAGTCGGCGGCCCGGCGAGGCAAAGAACTTGCACAAGCAGCCAGGCAATTTTAGCCAAACTGCTCTGAAGAATGTTGCCGTGCAATCTAAAGTTCACAGGACGATTCGAGGGTTTTAAAGCGTTGTCTGGTGACGTCGCTGTCGTGGAAGCCCGGTGATGCCACCTGACGATAGCAGCTTGAATTCCGCGTTGGTCATCTTGGAAAGTCGCTGACATGAGGCACAAGCATTCGTTGTCGCACGGCGCATGCCCAGTCAGACCGCGTTTGTTGGTACCAGGCGGCGGCCCGGCGAGATAAAGAACCTGCACAAGCAGCCAGGCAATTTTAGCCATGCTGCTCTGAAGAATGTTGCCGTGCCCTCTGAAGTTCACAGTGTGATCCGAGGGTTTTATAGCGTTGTCTGGCGACGTTGTTGTCGCGTAAGCCCGGTGATGCCATCTGACGATAGCAGCTTGAATTCCGCGTTGGTCATATTGAAAAGTCGCTGACATGAGGCCCAAGCATTCGTTGTCGCATGGCGCATGCCCCATTCAGACCGGGCTTGGTGGGTCCAGGCGGCGGCCCGGCGAGGCAAAGAACTTGCACAAGCAGCCAGGCAATTTTAGCCATGCTGCTCTGAAGAATGTTGCCGTTCCCTCTAAAGTTCCCAGGGCGATTCGAGGGTTTTATACCGTTGTCTGGTGACGTCGCTGTTGCGGAAGCCCGGTTATGCCCCCTGACGATAGCAGCTTGAATTCCGCGTTGGTCATATTGAAAAGTCGCTGATATGAGACCCAAGCATTCGTTGTCGCACGGCGCATGACCAGTAAGACCGGGCTTGGTGGGTCCAGGCGGCGGCCCGGCGAGGCAAAAAACCTGCACAACCAGCCAGGTATTTTCAGCCATGCTGCCCTGAAGAACGTCGCCGTGCCCTCTGAAGTTCAGAGGGTGATCCGAGGGTTTTATAGCGTTGTCTGATGACGTCGCGGTCGCGGAAGCCCGGTTATACCACCTGACGATAGCTGCTTGAATTCCGCGTTGGTCATCTTGAAAAGGCGCTGACATGAGGCCCAAGCATTCGTTGACGCACGGCGTATGCCCAGTCAGACCGGGCTTTGTGGGTGCAGGCGGCAGCCCGGCGAGACAAAGAACCTGCACAAGCAGCCAGGCAATTTTAGCCATGCTGCTCTGAAGAATGTTGCCGTGACCTCTGAAGTTCACAGGGTGTTCCGAGGGATTTATAGCGTTTGCTGGTGACGTCGCTGTCGCGGAAGCCCGGTGATGCCATCTTACGATAAAAGCGTGAGTTCCGCGTTGGTCATCTTGAAATGTCGCTGACATGAGGCCCAAGCATTCCTTGTCGCACAGCGCATGCCCAGTCAGACCGGGCTTGATTAGTCCAGGCGGTGGCCCGGAGAGGCAAAGAACCTGCACAACCAGCCAGGCAATTTTAGCCTTGCTGCTCTGAAGTATGTTGCCGTGCCCTCTGAAGTTCACAGGGTGATCCGAGGGTTTTATAGCGTTGTCTGGTGACGTCTTTGTCGCGGAAGCCCGCTGATGCCACCTGACGATAGGAGCTTGAATTCCGCGTTGGTCATCTTGAAAAGTCGCTGACATGAGGCCCAAGCATTCGTTGTCGCACGGCGCATGCCCCCATCAGACAGGGCTTGGTGGGTCCAGTCGGCGGCCCGGCGAGGCAAACAACCTGCTCAAGCAGCCAGGCAATTTTAGCAAAACTGCTCTGAAGACTTTAGCCGTGCCCTCTGAAGTTCAGAGGGTGATCCGAGGGTTTTATAGCGTTGTCTGTTGACGTCGCTGTCACGGAAGCCCGGTTATGCCACCTGACGATAGCAGCTTGAATTCCGAGTTGGTCATCTTGAAAAGTCGCTGACATGAGGCCTAAGCTATTGTTGACGCACGGCGCATGCCCAGTCAGACCGGGCTTGTTGGGTGCAGGCGGCGGCCCGGCGAGACAAAGAACCTGCACAACCAGCCAGGCAATTTTAGCCATGCTGCTCTGAAGAATGTTGCCGTGGCTTCTGAAGTTCAGAGGGTTATCAGAGGGTTTTATAGCGTTGTCTGGTTACGTTGTTGTTGCGGGAGCTCGGTGATGCCATCAGACGAGAGCAGCTTGAATTCCGCGTTGGTCATCTTGAAAAGTCGCTGACATGAGGCCCAATGATTCGTTGTCGCACGGCGCATGCCCCGTCAGACCGGGCTTGTTGGGTTTAGGCGGCGGCCCGGCGAGGAAAAGAACCTGCACAAGCAGCCAGGCAATTTTAGCCATGCTGCTCTGAAGAATGTTGCAGTGCCCTCTAAAGTTCACAGGGTGTTCCGAGGGTTTTATAGCGTTTGCTGGTGACGTCTTTGTTGCGGAAGCCCGGTGATGCCATCTGACGATAGCAGCTTGAATTCCGCCTTGGTCATCTTGAAAAGTCGCTGACAAGAGGCCCAACGATTCGTTGTCGCACGGCGCATGTCCTGTCAGACCGGGCATGGTGGGTCCAGGCGGCGGCCCGGCGAGGCAAAGAACCTGCACAAGCAGCCAGGCAATTTTAGCCATGCTGCTCTGAAGAATTTTGCCGTGCCCTGTGAAGTTCACAGGGTGATCCGAGTGTTTTATAGCGTTGTCTCGTGACGTCGTTGTTGCGGAAGCCCGGTGATGCCATCTGACGATAGCAGCATGAATTCCGCGTTGGTCATCTTGAAAAGTCGCTGACATGAGGCGCGGCGAGGCAAAGAACCTGCACAAGCAGCCAGGCAATTTTAGCCATGCTGCTCTGAAGAATGTTGCCGTGCCCTCTGATGTTCACAGGGTGATCCGAGTGTTTTGTAGCGTTGTCTCGTGACGTCGTTGTTGCGGAAGCCCGGTGATGCCATCTGACGATAGCAGCATGAATTCCGCGTTGGTCATCTTGAAAAGTCGCTGACATGAGGCCCAAGCATTCGATGTCGCACGGCGCATGCCCCCGTCAGACAGGGCTTGGTGGGTCCAGTCGGCGGCCCGGCGAGGCAAAGAACTTGCACAAGCAGCCAGGCAATTTTAGCCAAACTGCTCTGAAGAATGTTGCCGTGCAATCTAAAGTTCACAGGACGATTCGAGGGTTTTAAAGCGTTGTCTGGTGACGTCGCTGTCGTGGAAGCCCGGTGATGCCACCTGACGATAGCAGCTTGAATTCCGCGTTGGTCATCTTGGAAAGTCGCTGACATGAGGCACAAGCATTCGTTGTCGCACGGCGCATGCCCAGTCAGACCGCGTTTGTTGGTACCAGGCGGCGGCCCGGCGAGATAAAGAACCTGCACAAGCAGCCAGGCAATTTTAGCCATGCTGCTCTGAAGAATGTTGCCGTGCCCTCTGAAGTTCACAGTGTGATCCGAGGGTTTTATAGCGTTGTCTGGCGACGTTGTTGTCGCGTAAGCCCGGTGATGCCATCTGACGATAGCAGCTTGAATTCCGCGTTGGTCATATTGAAAAGTCGCTGACATGAGGCCCAAGCATTCGTTGTCGCATGGCGCATGCCCCATTCAGACCGGGCTTGGTGGGTCCAGGCGGCGGCCCGGCGAGGCAAAGAACTTGTACAAGCAGCCAGGCAATTTTAGCCATGCTGCTCTGAAGAATGTTGCCGTTCCCTCTAAAGTTCACAGGGCGATTCGAGGGTTTTATACCGTTGTCTGGTGACGTCGCTGTTGCGGAAGCCCGGTTATGCCCCCTGACGATAGCAGCTTGAATTCCGCGTTGGTCATATTGAAAAGTCGCTGATATGAGACCCAAGCATTCGTTGTCGCACGGCGCATGACCAGTAAGACCGGGCTTGGTGGGTCCAGGCGGCGGCCCGGCGAGGCAAAAAACCTGCACAACCAGCCAGGTATTTTCAGCCATGCTGCCCTGAAGAACGTCGCCGTGCCCTCTAACGTTCACCGGGCGATTCGAGGATTTTATAGCGTTGTCTGGTGACGTCGCTGTCGCGGAAGCCCGGTGATGCCACCTGACGATAGCAGCTTGAATTCCGCGTTGGTCATCTTGGAAAGTCGCTGACATGAGGCCCAAGCATTCCTTGTCGCACGGCGCATGCCCAGTCAGACCGGGCTTGATTGGTCCAGGCGGTGGCCCGGCGAGGCAAAGAACCTGCACAACCAGCAAGGCAATTTTAGCCATGCTGCTCTGAAGAATATTGCAGTGCCCTCTGAAGTTCACAGGGTGTTCCGAGGGTTTTATAGCGTTTGCTGGTGACGTCGCTGTCGCGGAAGCCCGGTGATGCCATCTTACGATAAAAGCGTGAGTTGCGCGTTGGTCATTTTGAAAAGTCGCTGACATGAGGCCCAAGCATTCCTTGTCGCACGGCGCATGCCCAGTCAGACCGGGCTTGATTAGTCCAGGCGGTGGCCCGGCGAGGCAAAGAACCTGCACAACCATCCAGGCAATTTTAGCCTCGCTGCTCTGAAGTATGTTGCCGTGCCCTCTGAAGTTCACAGGGTGATCCGAGGGTTTTATAGCGTTGTCTGGTGAAGTCGTTGTCGCGGAAGCCCGCTGATGCCACCTGACGATAGCAGCTTGAATTCCGCGTTGGTCATCTTGAAAAGTCGCTGACATGAGGCCCAAGCATTCGTTGTCGCACGGCGCATGCCTCCGTCAGACAGGGCTTGGTGGGTCCAGTCGGCGGCCCGGCGAGGCAAAGAACCTGCTCAAGCAGCCAGGCAATTTTAGCCTTGCTGCTCTGAAGTATGTTGCCGTGCCCTCTGAAGTTCACAGGGTGATCCGAGGGTTTTATAGCGTTGTCTGGTGACGTCGTTGTCGCGGAAGCCCGCTGATGCCACCTGACGATAGCAGCTTGAATTCCGCGTTGGTCATCTTGAAAAGTCGCTGACATGAGGTCCAAGCATACGTTGTCGCACGGCGCATGCCCCCGTCAGACAGGGCTTGATGGGTCCCGTCGGCGGCTTGGCGAGGCAAAGAACCTGCTCAAGCAGCCAGGCAATTTTAGCCAAACTACACTGAAGAATGTTGCCGTGCAATCTAAAGTTCACAGGACGATTCGAGGGTTTTAAACCGTTGTCTGGTGACGTCGCTGTCGTGGAAGCCCGGTGATGCCACCTGACGATAGCAGCTTGAATTCCGCGTTGGTCATCTTGGAAAGTCGCTGACATGAGGCCCAAGCATTCGTTGTCGCACGGCGCATGCCCAGTCAGACCGGGTTTGATGGTACCAGGCGGCGGCCCGGCGAGGCAAAGAACCTGTACAACCAGCCAGGCAAATTTAGCCATGCTGCTCTGAAGAATGTTGCCGTGCCCTCTGAAGTTCAGAGGTTGATCCGAGGGTTTTATAGCGTTGTCTGATGACGTCGCTGTCGCGGAAGCCCGGTTATGCCACCTGACGATAGCAGCTTGAATTCCGCGTTGGTCATCTTGAAAAGGCGCTGACATGAGGCCCAAGCATTCGTTGACGCACGCCGTATGCCCAGTCAGACCGGGCTTTGTGGGTGCAGGCGGCGGCCCGGCGAGACATAGAACCTGCACGAGCAGCCAGGCAATTTTAGCCATGCTCCTCTGAAGAATGTTGCCGTGCCCTCTGAAGTTCACAGGGTGATCCGAGTGTTTTGTAGCGTTGTCTCGTGACGTCGTTGTTGCGGAAGCACGGTGATGCCATCTGACGATGGCAGCATGAATTCCGCATTGGTCATCTTGAAAAGTCGCTGACAAGAGGCCCAAGCATTCGTTGTCGCACGGCGCATGCCCCCGTCAGACCGGGCTTGGTGGGTCCAGGCGGCGGCCCGGCGAGGCAAAAAACCTGCGCAACCAGCCAGGTAATTTCCGCCATGCTGCCCTGAAGAACGTCGCCGTGCCCTCTAAAGTTCACAGGGCGATTCGAGGGTTTTATAGAGATTGTCTGGTGACGTCGCTGTCGTGGAAGCCCGGCGATGCCACCTTACGATAGCAGCTTGAGTTCCGCGTTGGTCATCTTGAAAAGTCGCTGACATGAAGCCCAAGCATTCCTTGTCGCACGGCGCATGCCCCAGTCAGACCGGGCTTGATTGGTCCAGACGGTGGCCCGGCGAGGCAAAGAACCTGCACAACCAGCCAGGCAATTTTAGCCATGCTGCTCTGAAGAATGTTGCCGTGCCTTCTAAAGTTCACAGGGCGATTCGAGGGTTTTATAGCGTTGTCTTGTGACATGACTGTCGCGGATGCCCGGTGATGCCATCTGATGATAGCAGCTTGAATTCCGCGTTGGTCATCTTGACAAGTCGCTGACATGAGGCCCTAGGATTCGTTGTCGCACGGCGCATGCCCAGACAGACCGGGCTTGGTGGGTGCAGGCGGCGGCCCGGCGAGGCAAAGAACCTGCACAACAAGCCAGGCAATTTTAGCCATGCTGCTCAGAAGACTTTAGCCGTGCCCTCTGAAGTTCAGAGGGTCATCCGAGGGATTTATGGCGTTGTCTGTTGACGTCGCTGTCACGGAAGCCCGGTTATGCCACCTGACGATAGCAGCTTGATTTCCGCGTTGGTCATCTTGAAAAGTCGCTGACATGAGGCCCAAGCATTCGTTGACGCACGGCGCATGCCCAGTCAGACCGGGCTTGGTGGGTGCAGGCGGCAACCCGGCGAGACAAAGAACCTGCACGACCAGCCAGGCAATTTTAGCCATGCTGCTCTGAAGAATGTTGCCGTGGCTTCTGAAGTTCAGAGGGTGATCAGAGGGTTTTATAGCGTTGTCTGGTGACGTCGCTGTCGCGGAAGCCCGGTGATGCCCCTTGACGATAGCAGCTTGAATTCCGTTTTGGTCGTCTTTAAAAGTCGCTGACATGAGGCCCTAGCATTCGTTGTCGCACGGCGCATGCCCCGTCAGACCGGGCATGGTGGGTCAAGCCGGCGGGTCGGCGAGACAAAGAACCTGCACAACCAGCCAGGCAATTTTAGCCATGCTGCTCTGAAGAATGTTGCCGTGCCATTTGAAGTTCAGAGGGTGATCCGAGGGTTTTATAGCGTTGTCTGGGGACGTCGCTGTCGCGGAAGCCTGGTTATGCCACCTGACGATAGCAGCTTGAATTCCGCGTTGGTCATCTTGAAAAGGCGCTGACATGAGGCCCAAGGATTCGTTGTCGCACGGCGCATGCCTAGTCAGACCGGGCTTGGTGGGTCCAGGTGGCGGCCCGGCGAGACAAAGAACCTGCAGAAGCACTAGGCAATTTTAGCCATGCTGCTCTGAAGAATGTTGCCATGCCCTCTGAAGTTCACAGGGTGATCCGAGGGTTTTATAGCGTTGTCTGGTGACGTCGCTATCGCGGAAGCCCGGTGATGCCACCTGACGATAGCAGCTTGAATTCCGCGTTGGTCATCTTGAAAAGTCGCTGACATGAGGCCCAAGCTTTCGTTGACGCACGGCGCATGCCCAGTCAGACCGGGCTTGGTGGGTGCAGGCGGCGGCCCGGCGAGACAAAAAACCTGCACAACCAGCCAGGCAATTTTATCCATGCTGCTCTGAAGAATGTTGCCGTGCCCTCTGAAGTTCACAGGGTGATCCGAGTGTTTTGTAGCGTTGTCTCGTGACGTCGTTGTTGCGGAAGCCCGGTGATGCCATCTGACGATAGCAGCATGAATTCCGCGTTGGTCATCTTGAAAAGTCGCTGACATGACGCCCAAGCATTCCTTGTCGCACGGCGCATGCCCAGTCAGACCGAGCTTGATTGGTCCAGACGGTGGCCCGGCGAGGCAAAGAACCTGCACAACCAGCCAAGCAATTTTAGCCATGCTGCTCTGAAGAATGTTGCCGTGCCTTCTAAAGTTCACAGGGCGATTCGAGGGTTTTATAGCGTTGTCTTGTGACATGACTGTCGCGGAAGCCCGGTGATGCCATCTGATGATAGCAGCTTGAATTCCGCGTTGGTCATCTTGACAAGTCGCTGACATGAGGCCCTAGGATTCGTTGTCGCACGGCGCATGCCCAGACAGACCGGGCTTGGTGGGTGCAGGCGGCGGCCCGGCGAGGCAAAGAACCTGCACAACAAGCCAGGTAATTTTAGCCATGCTGCTCAGAAGACTTTAGCCGTGCCCTCTGAAGTTCAGAGGGTGATCCGAGGGTTTTCTAGCGTTGTCTGTTGACGTCGCTGTCACGGAAGCCCGGTTATGCCACCTGACGTTAGCAGCTTGAATTCCGCGTTGGTCGTCTTTAAAAGTCGCTGATATGAGACCCAAGCATTCGTTGTCGCACGGCGCATGACCAGTAAGACCGGGCTTGGTGGGTCCAGGCGGCGGCCCGGCGAGGCAAAAAACCTGCACAACCAGCCAGGTAATTTCAGCCATGCTGCCCTGAAGAACGTCGCCGTGCCCTCTAAAGTTCACAGGGCGATTCGAGGGATTTATAGCGTTGTCTGGTGACGTCGCTGTCGCGGAAGCCCGGTGATGCCACCTTACGATAGCAGCTTGAGTTCCGCGTTGGTCATCTTGAAAAGTCGCTGACATGAAGCCCAAGCATTCGTTGTCGCACGGCGCATGCCCCCGTCAGACTGGGCTTGGTGGGTCCAGTCGGCGGCCCGGCGAGGCAAAGAACCTGCTCAAGCAGCCAGGCAATTTTAGCCAAACTGCTCTGAAGAATGTTGCCGTACAATCTAAAGTTCACAGGACGATTCGAGGGTTTTAAAGCGTTGTCTGGTGACGTCGCTGTCGTGGAAGCCTGGTGGTGCCACCTGACGATAGCAGCTTGAATTCCGCGTTGGTCATCTTGGAAAGTCGCTGACATGAAGGCCAAGCATTCGTTGTCGCACGGCGCATGCCCAGTCAGACCGGGTTTGATAGTACCAGGCGGCGGCCCGGCGAGGCAAAGAACCTGCACAAGCAGCCAGGCAATTTTAGCCATGCTGCTCTGAAGAATGTTGCCGTGCCCTCTGAAGTTCACAGTGTGATCCGAGGGTTTTATAGCGTTGTCTGGTGACGTCGTTGTCGCGTAAGCCCGGTGATGCCATCTGACAATAGAAGCTTGAATTCCGCGTTGGTCATCTTGAAAAGTCGCTGACATGAGGCCCAAGCATTCGCTGTCGCTCGGCGCATGTCCAGTCAGACCGGGCTTGGTGGGTCCAGGCGGCGGCCGCGCGAGGCAAAGAACCTATTCAACCAGCCAGGAAATTTTAGCCAGGCTGCTCTGAAGAATGTTGCCGTGCCTTCTAAAGTTCACAGGGCGATTCGAGGGTTTTATAGCGTTGTCTGGTGACGTCGCTGTGGCGGAATCCAGGTGATGCCACCTGAAGATAGCAGCTTGATTCCGCGTTGGTCATCTTGAAAAGTCGCTGACATGAGGCCAAGCACTCGTTGTCGCATGGCGCATGCCCCAGTCAAACCGGGCTTGGTGGGACCAGGCGGCGGCCCGCCGAGGCAAAGAACCTGCACAAGCAGCCAGGCAGTTTTAGCCATGCTGCTCTGAAGAATGTTGCCGTTCCCTCTAAAGTTCAGAGGGTGATCCGAGGGTTTTATAGCGTTGTCTGGGGATGTCGCTGTCGCGGAAGCCTGGTTATGCCACCTGATGATAGCAGCTTGAATTCCGCGTTGGTCATCTTGAAAAGGCGCTGACATTAGGCCCAAGGATTCGTTGTCGCACGGCGCATGCCTAGTCAGACCGGGCTTGGTGGGTCCAGGTGGCGGCCCGGCGAGACAAATAACCTGCAGAAGCAGCCAGGCAATTTTTGCCATGCTGCTCTGAAGAATGTTGCCGTGCCCTCTGAAGTTCAGAGGGTGATCCGAGGGTTTTATAGCGTTGTCTGATGACGTCGCTGTCGCGGAAGCCCGGTTATGCCACCTAACGATAGCAGCTTGAATTCCGCGTTGGTCATCTTGAAAAGGCGCTGACATGAGGCCCAAGCATTCGTTGACGCACGCCGTATGCCCAGTCAGACCGGGCTTTGTGGGTGCAGGCGGCGGCCCGGCGAGACAAAGAACCTGAACAAGCAGCCAGGCAATTTTAGCCATGCTGCTCTGAAGAATGTTGCCGTGACCTCTGAAGTTCAGAGGGTGATCCGAGTGTTTTATAGCGTTGTCTCGTGACGTCTTTGTTGCGGAAGCCCGGAGATGCCATCTGACGATAGCAGCATGAATTTCGCGTTGGTCATCTTGAAAAGTCGCTGACATGAGGCCCGGCGAGGCAAAGAACCTGCACAAGCAGCCAGGCAATTTTAGCCATGCTGCTCTGAAGAAGTTTGCCGTGCCCTCTGAAGTTCACAGGGTGATCCGAGTGTTTTGTAGCGTTGTCTCGTGACGTCGTTGTTGTGGAAGCCCGGTGATGCCATCTGACGATAGCAGCATGAATTCCGCGTTGGTCATCTTGAAAAGTCGCAGACATGAGGCCCAAGCATTCGTTGTCGCACGGCGCATGCCCCCGTCATACAGGGCTTGGTGGGTCCAGTCGGCGGCCCGGCGAGGCAAAGAACCTGCTCAAGCAACCAGGCAATTTTAGCCAAACTGCTCTGAAGAATGTTGCCGTGCAATCTAAAGTTGACAGGACGATTCGAGGGTTTTAAAGCGTTGTCTGGTGACGTCGCTGTCGTGGAAGCCCGTTGATGCCATCTGATGATAGCAGCTTGAATTCCGCGTTGGTCATCTTGAAAAGTCGCTGACATGAGGCCCAATCATTCGTTGTCGCACGGCGCATGCCCAGTCAGACCGGGCTTGGTGGGTCCAGGCGGCGGCCCAACGAGGCAAAGAACCTGCACAACCAGCCAGGCAATTTTAGCCATGCTGCTCTGAAGAATGTTGCCGTGCCCTCTAAAGTTCACAGGACGATTCGAGGGTTTTATAGCGTTGTCTGGTGACGTCGCTGTCGAGGAAGCCCGGTGATGCCACCTGAAGATAGCAGCTTGAATTCCGCGTTGGTCATCTCTAAAAGTCGCTGACATGAGGCCCAAGCATTCGTTGTCGCACGGCGCATGCCCCAGTCAGACCGGGCTTGGTGGGTCCAGGCGGCGGCCCGGCGAGGCAAAGAACCTGCACAAGCACCCAGGCAATTTTAGCCATGCAGCTCTGAAGAATGTTGCCGTGGCTTCTGATGTTCAGAGGGTGATCAGAGGGTTTTATAGCGTTGTCTTGTGCGTCGCTGTCGCGGAAGCCCAGTGATGCCATCTTACGATAAAAGCGTGAGTTCCGCGTTGGTCATCTTGAAAAGTCGCTGACATGATTCCCAAGCATTCCTTGTCGCATGGCGCATGCCCAGTCAGACCGGGCTTGATTAGTCCAGGCGGTTGCCCGGCGAGGCAAAGAACCTGCACAACCAGCCAGGAAATTTTAGCCTTGCTGCTCTGAAGTATGTTGCTGGGCCCTCTGAAGTTCACAGTGTGATCCGAGGGTTTTATAGCGTTGTCTGGCGACGTCGTTGTCGCGGAAGCCCGCTGATGCCACCTGACGATAGCAGCTTGAATTCCGCGTTGGTCATCTTGAAAAGTCGCTGACTTGAGGTCCAAGCATTCGTTGTCGCACGGCGCATGCCCCCGTCAGACAGGGCTTGATGGGTCCAGTCGGCGGCCCGGCGAGGCAAAGAACCTGCTCAAGCAGCCAGGCAATTTTAGCGAAACTCCTCTGAAGAATGTTGCCGTGCAATCTAGAGTTCACAGGACGATTCGAGGGTTTTAAAGCGTTGTCTGGTGACGTCGCTGTCGTGGAAGCCCGGTGATGCCACCGGACGATAGCAGCTTGAATTCCGCGTTGGTCATCTTGGAAAGTCGCTGACATGAGGCCCAAGCATTCGTTGTCTCACGGCGCATGCCCAGTCAGACCGGGTTTGATGGTACCAGGCGGCGGCCCGGCGAGGCAAAGAACCTGTACAACCAGCCAGGCAATTTTAGCCAGGCTGCTCTGAAGAATGTTGCCGTGCCTTCTAAAGTTCACAGGGCGATTCGAGGGTTTTATAGCGTTGTCTGGTGACGTCGCTGTCGCGGAAGCCCGGTGATCCCATCTGATGATAACAGCTTGAATTCCGCGTTGGTCATCTTGGTAAGTCGCTGACATGAGGCCAAGTATTCGTTGTCGCACGGCGCATGCCCATTCAGACCGGGCTTGGTGGGTCCAGGTGGCGGCCCGACGGGGCAAAGAACCTGCACAACCAGCCAGGCAATTTTAGCCATGCTGCCCTGAAGAACGTCGCCGTGCCCTCTAAAGTTCACAGGGCGATTCGAGGGTTTTATAGCGTTGTCTGGTGACGTCGCTGTCGCGGAAGCCCGGTGATGCCACCTTACGATAGCAGCTTGAGTTCCGCGTTGGTCATCTTGAAAAGTCGCTGACATGAAGCCCAAGCATTCCTTGTCGCACGGCGCACGCCCAGTCAGACCGGGCTTGATTGGTCCAGACGGTGGCCCGGCGAGGCAAAGAACCTGCACAACCAGGCAGGCAATTTTAGCCATGCTGCTCTGAAGAATGTTGCCGTGCCTTCTAAAGTTCACCGGGCGATTCGAGGGTTTTATAGCGTTGTCTTGTGACATGACTGTCGCGGAAGCCCGGTGATGCCATCTGATGATAGCAGCTTGAATTCCGCGTTGGTCATCTTGAAAAGTCGCTGACATGAGGCCCTAGGATTCGTTGTCGCACGGCGCATGCCCAGAGAGACCGGGCTTGGTGGGTGCCGGCGGCGGCCCGGCGATGCAAATAACCTGCACAACAAGCCAGGCAATTTTAGCCATGCTTCTCAGAAGACTTTAGCCGTGCCCTCTGAAGTTCAGAGGGTGATCCGAGGGTTTTATAGCGTTGTCTGTTGACGTCGCTGTCACGGAAGCCCGGTTATGCCACCTGACGATAGCAGCTTGAATTCCGCGTTGGTCATCTTGAAAATTCGCTGACATGAAGCCCAAGCATTCGTTGTCGCACGGCGCATGCCCCTGTCAGACAGGGCTTGGTGGGTCCAGTCGGCGGTCCGGCGAGGCAAAGAACCTGATCAAGCAGCCAGGCAATTTTAGCCAAACTGCTCTGAAGAATGTTGCCGTGCAATCTAAAGTTCACAGGACGATTCGAGGGTTTTAAAGCGTTGTCTGGTGACGTCGCTGTCGTGGAAGCCCGGTGATGCCACCTGACGATAGCAGCTTGAATTCCGCGTTGGTCAGCTTGGAAAGGCGCTGATATGAGACCCAAGCATTCGTTGTCGCACGGCGCATGACCAGTAAGACCGGGCTTGGTGGGTCAAGGCGGCGGCCCGGCGAGGCAAAAAACCTGCACAACCAGCCAGGTAATTTCAGCCATGCTGCTCTGAAGAATGTTGCCGTGCCTTCCAAAGTTCACAGGGCGATTCGAGGGTTTTATAGCGTTGTCTGGTGACGTCGCTGTCGAGGAAGCCCGGTGATGCCACCTGAAGATAGCAGCTTGAATTCCGCGTTGGTCATCTCTAAAAGTCGCTGACATGAGGCCCAAGCATTCGTAGTCGCACGGCGCATGCCCCACTCAGACCGGGCTTGGTGGGTCCAGGCGGCGGCCCGGCGAGGCAAAGAACCTGCACAAGCACCCAGGCAATTTTAGCCATGCTGCTCTGAAGAATGTTGCCGTGCCCTCTAACGTTCCCAGAGCGATTCAAGGGTTTTATAGCGTTGTCTGGTGGCGTCGCTGTCGCGGAAGCCCAGTGATGCCATCTTACGATAAAAGCGTGAGTTCCGCGTTGGTCATCTTGAAAAGTCGCTGACATGAGGCCCAAGCATTCCTTGTCGCACGGCGCATGCCCAGTCAGACCGGGATTGATTAGTCCAGGCGGTGGCCCGGCGAGGCAAAGAACCTGCACAACCAGCCAGGAAATTTTAGCCTTGCTGCTCTGAAGTATGTTGCTGTGCCCTCTGAAGTTCACAGGGTGATCCGAGGGTTTTATAGCGTTGTCTGGTGACGTCGTTGTCGCGGAAGCCCGCTGATGCCACCTGACGATAGCAGCTTGAATTCCGCGTTGGTCATCTTGAAAAGTCGCTGACATGAGGCCCAAGCATTCCTTGTCGCACGGCGCATGCCCAGTCAGACCGGGCTTGATTAGTCCAGGCGGTGGCCCGGCGAGGCAAAGAACCTGCACAAGCACCCAGGCAATTTTAGCCATGCTGCTCTGAAGAATGTTGCCGTGCCCTCTAACGTTCCCAGAGCGATTCAAGGGTTTTATAGCGTTGTCTGGTGACGTCGCTGTCGCGGAAGCCCAGTGATGCCATCTTACGATAAAAGCGTGAGTTCCGCATTGGTCATCTTGAAAAGTCGCTGACATGAGGCCCAAGCATTCCTTGTCGCACGGCGCATGCCCACTCAGACCGGGCTTGATTAGTCCAGGCGGTGGCCCGGCGAGGCAAAGAACCTGCACAACCAGCCAGGAAATTTTAGCCTTGCTGCTCTGAAGTATGTTGCCGTGCCCTCTAAAGTTAACAGGACGATTCGAGGGTTTTATAGCGTTGTCTGGTGACGTCGCTGTCGCGGAATCCCGGTGATGCCACCTGACGATAGCAGCTTGAATTCCGCGTTGGTCATTTTGAAAAGTCGCTGATATGAGACCCAAGCATTCGTTGTCGCACGGCGCATGACCAGTAAGACCGGGCTTGGTGGGTCCAGGCGGCGGCCCGGCGAGGCAAAAAGCTGCACATTCAGCCAGGTAATTTCAGCCATGCTGCCCTGAAGAACGTCGCCGTGCCCTCTAAAGTTCACAGGGCGATTCGAGGGTTTTATAGCGTTGTCTGGTGACGTCGCTGTCGCGGAAGCCCGGTGATGCCACCTTACGATAGCAGCTTGAGTTCCGCGTTGGTCATCTTGAAAAGTCGCTGACAAGAGGCCCAAGCATTCCTTGTCGCACGGCGCACGCCCAGTCAGACCGGGCTTGATTGGTCCAGACGGTGGCCCGGCGAGGCAAAGAACCTGCAAAACCAGCCAGGTAATTTCAGCCATGCTGCCCTGAAGAACGTCGCCGTGCCCTCTAAAGTTCAGCGGGCGATTCGAGGGTTTTATAGCGTTGTCTGTTGACGTCGCTGTCACGGAAGCCCGGTTATGCCACCTGACGATAGCAGCTTGAATTCCGCGTTGGTCATCTTGAAAAGTCGCTGACATGAGGCCCAAGCATTCGTTGACGCACGGCGCATGCCCAGTAAGACCGGGCTTGGTGGGTGCAGGCGGCGGCCCGGCGAGACAAAGAACCTGCACAACCAGCCAGGCAATTTTAGCCATGCTGCTCTGAAGAATGTTGCCGTGGCTTCTGACGTTCAGAGGGTGATCAGAGGGTTTTATAGCGTTGTCTGGTGACGTCGCTGTCGCGGAAGCCCGGTGATGCCCCCTGACGATAGCAGCTTGAATTCCGCGTTGGTCGTCTTTAAAAGTCGCTGACATGAGGCCCTAGCATTCGTTGTCGCACGGCGCATGCCCAGTCAGACCGGGCATGGTGGGTCAAGCCGGCGGCTCGGCGAGACAAAGAACCTGCACAACCAGCCAGGCAATTTTAGCCATGCTGCTCTGAAGAATGTTGCCGTGCCATCTGAAGTTCAGAGGGTGATCCGAAGGTTTTATAGCGTTGTCTGGGGGCGTCGCTGTCGCGGAAGCCTGGTTATGCCACCTGACGATAGCAGCTTGAATTCCGCGTTGGTCATCTTGAAAAGGCGCTGACATGAGGCCCAAGGATTCGTTGTCGCACGGCGCATGCCTAGTCAGACCGGGCTTGGTGGGTCCAGGCGGCGGCCCGGCGAGGAAAAGAACCTGCACAAGCAGCCAGGCAGTTTTAGCCATGCTGCTCTGAAGAATGTTGCCGTTCCCTCTAAAGTTCCCAGGGCGATTCGAGGGTTTTATAGCGTTGTCTGGTGACGTCGCTGTTGCGGAAGCCCGGTTATGCCACCTGACGATAGCAGCTTGAATTCCGCGTTGGTCATATTGAAAAGTCGCTGATATGAGACCCAAGCATTCGTTGTCGCACGGCGCATGACCAGTAAGACCGGGCTTGGTGGGTGCAGGCGGCGGCCCGGCGAGGCAAAGAACCTGCTCAAGCAGCCACGCAATTTTAGCGAAACTGCTCTGAAGAATGTTGCCGTGCAATCTAAAGTTCACAGGACGATTCGAGGGTTTTAAAGCGTTGTCTGGTGACGTCGCTGTCGTGGAAGCCCGGTGATGCCACCTGACGATAGCAGCTTGAATTCCGCGTTGGTCGTCTTTAAAAGTCGCTGACATGAGGCCCTAGCATTCGTTGTCGCACGGCGCATGCCCAGTCAGACCGGGCATGGTGGGTCAAGCCGGCGGCTCGGCGAGGAAAAGAACCTGCACAAGCAGCCAGGCAATTTTAGCCATGCTGCTCAGAAGAATGTTGCCGTGCCATCTGAAGTTCAGATGGTGATCCGAGGGTTTTATAGCGTTGTCTGGGGATGTCGCTGTCGCGGAAGCCTGGTTATGCCACCTGACGATAGCAGCTTGAATTCCGCGTTGGTCATCTTGAAAAGGCGCTGACATGAGGCCCAAGGATTCGTTGTCGCACGGCGCATGCCTAGTCAGACAGGGCTTGGTGGGTCCAGGCGGCGGCCCGGCGAGGAAAAGAACCTGCACAAGCAGCCAGGCAATTTTAGCCATGCTGCTCAGAAGACTTTAGCTGTGCCCTCTGAAGTTCAGAGGGTGATCCGAGGGTTTTATAGCGTTGTCTGTTGACGTCGCTGTCACGGAAGCCCGGTTATGCCACCTGACGATAGCAGCTTGAATTCCGCGTTGGTCATCTTGAAAAGTCGCTGACATGAGGCCCAAGCATTCGTTGTCGCACGGCGCATGCCCCCGTCAGACAGGGCTTGGTGGGTCCAGTCGGCGGCCCGGCGAGGCAAAGAACCTGCTCAAGCAGCCAGGCAATTTTAGCCAAACTGCTCTGAAGAATGTTGCCGTGCAATCTAAAGTTCACAGGACGATTCGAGGGTTTTAAAGCGTTGTCTGGTGACGTCGCTGTCGTGGAAGCCCGGTGATGCCACCTGACGATAGCAGCTTGAATTCCGCGTTGGTCATCTTGAAAAGTCGCTGACATGAGGCCCAAGCATTCGTTGTCGCACGGCGCATGCCCCCGTCAGACAGGGCTTGGTGGGTCCAGTCGGCGGCCCGGCGAGGCAAAGAACCTGCTCAAGCAGCCAGGCAATTTTAGCCAAACTGCTCTGAAGAATGTTGCCGTGCAATCTAAAGTTCACAGGACGATTCGAGGGTTTTAAAGCGTTGTCTGGTGACGGCGCTGTCGTGGAAGCCCGGTGATGCCACCTGACGATAGCAGCTTGAATTCCGCGTTGGTCAGCTTGGAAAGGCGCTGATATGAGACCCAAGCATTCGTTGTCGCACGGCGCATGACCAGTAAGACCGGGCTTGGTGGGTCAAGGCGGCGGCCCGGCGAGGCAAAAAACCTGCACAACCAGCCAGGTAATTTCAGCCATGCTGCTCTGAAGAATGTTGCCGTGCCTTCCAAAGTTCACAGGGCGATTCGAGGGTTTTATAGCGTTGTCTGGTGACGTCGCTGTCGAGGAAGCCCGGTGATGCCACCTGAAGATAGCAGCTTGAATTCCGCGTTGGTCATCTCTAAAAGTCGCTGACATGAGGCCCAAGCATTCGTAGTCGCACGGCGCATGCCCCACTCAGACCGGGCTTGGTGGGTCCAGGCGACGGCCCGGCGAGGCAAAGAACCTGCACAAGCACCCAGGCAATTTTAGCCATGCTGCTCTGAAGAATGTTGCCGTGCCCTCTAACGTTCCCAGAGCGATTCAAGGGTTTTATAGCGTTGTCTGGTGGCGTCGCTGTCGCGGAAGCCCAGTGATGCCATCTTACGATAAAAGCGTGAGTTCCGCGTTGGTCATCTTGAAAAGTCGCTGACATGAGGCCCAAGCATTCCTTGTCGCACGGCGCATGCCCAGTCAGACCGGGATTGATTAGTCCAGGCGGTGGCCCGGCGAGGCAAAGAACCTGCACAACCAGCCAGGAAATTTTAGCCTTGCTGCTCTGAAGTATGTTGCTGTGCCCTCTGAAGTTCACAGGGTGATCCGAGGGTTTTATAGCGTTGTCTGGTGACGTCGTTGTCGCGGAAGCCCGCTGATGCCACCTGACGATAGCAGCTTGAATTCCGCGTTGGTCATCTTGAAAAGTCGCTGACATGAGGCCCAAGCATTCCTTGTCGCACGGCGCATGCCCAGTCAGACCGGGCTTGATTAGTCCAGGCGGTGGCCCGGCGAGGCAAAGAACCTGCACAAGCACCCAGGCAATTTTAGCCATGCTGCTCTGAAGAATGTTGCCGTGCCCTCTAACGTTCCCAGAGCGATTCAAGGGTTTTATAGCGTTGTCTGGTGACGTCGCTGTCGCGGAAGCCCAGTGATGCCATCTTACGATAAAAGCGTGAGTTCCGCATTGGTCATCTTGAAAAGTCGCTGACATGAGGCCCAAGCATTCCTTGTCGCACGGCGCATGCCCACTCAGACCGGGCTTGATTAGTCCAGGCGGTGGCCCGGCGAGGCAAAGAACCTGCACAACCAGCCAGGAAATTTTAGCCTTGCTGCTCTGAAGTATGTTGCCGTGCCCTCTAAAGTTAACAGGACGATTCGAGGGTTTTATAGCGTTGTCTGGTGACGTCGCTGTCGCGGAATCCCGGTGATGCCACCTGACGATAGCAGCTTGAATTCCGCGTTGGTCATTTTGAAAAGTCGCTGATATGAGACCCAAGCATTCGTTGTCGCACGGCGCATGACCAGTAAGACCGGGCTTGGTGGGTCCAGGCGGCGGCCCGGCGAGGCGAAAAGCTGCACATTCAGCCAGGTAATTTCAGCCATGCTGCCCTGAAGAACGTCGCCGTGCCCTCTAAAGTTCACAGGGCGATTCGAGGGTTTTATAGCGTTGTCTGGTGACGTCGCTGTCGCGGAAGCCCGGTGATGCCACCTTACGATAGCAGCTTGAGTTCCGCGTTGGTCATCTCTAAAAGTCGCTGACATGAGGCCCAAGCATTCGTAGTCGCACGGCGCATGCCCCACTCAGACCGGGCTTGGTGGGTCCAGGCGACGGCCCGGCGAGGCAAAGAACCTGCACAAGCACCCAGGCAATTTTAGCCATGCTGCTCTGAAGAATGTTGCCGTGCCCTCTAACGTTCCCAGAGCGATTCAAGGGTTTTATAGCGTTGTCTGGTGGCGTCGCTGTCGCGGAAGCCCAGTGATGCCATCTTACGATAAAAGCGTGAGTTCCGCGTTGGTCATCTTGAAAAGTCGCTGACATGAGGCCCAAGCATTCCTTGTCGCACGGCGCATGCCCAGTCAGACCGGAATTGATTAGTCCAGGCGGTGGCCCGGCGAGGCAAAGAACCTGCACAACCAGCCAGGAAATTTTAGCCTTGCTGCTCTGAAGTATGTTGCTGTGCCCTCTGAAGTTCACAGGGTGATCCGAGGGTTTTATAGCGTTGTCTGGTGACGTCGTTGTCGCGGAAGCCCGCTGATGCCACCTGACGATAGCAGCTTGAATTCCGCGTTGGTCATCTTGAAAAGTCGCTGACATGAGGCCCAAGCATTCCTTGTCGCACGGCGCATGCCCAGTCAGACCGGGCTTGATTAGTCCAGGCGGTGGCCCGGCGAGGCAAAGAACCTGCACAAGCACCCAGGCAATTTTAGCCATGCTGCTCTGAAGAATGTTGCCGTGCCCTCTAACGTTCCCAGAGCGATTCAAGGGTTTTATAGCGTTGTCTGGTGACGTCGCTGTCGCGGAAGCCCAGTGATGCCATCTTACGATAAAAGCGTGAGTTCCGCATTGGTCATCTTGAAAAGTCGCTGACATGAGGCCCAAGCATTCCTTGTCGCACGGCGCATGCCCACTCAGACCGGGCTTGATTAGTCCAGGCGGTGGCCCGGCGAGGCAAAGAACCTGCACAACCAGCCAGGAAATTTTAGCCTTGCTGCTCTGAAGTATGTTGCCGTGCCCTCTAAAGTTAACAGGACGATTCGAGGGTTTTATAGCGTTGTCTGGTGACGTCGCTGTCGCGGAATCCCGGTGATGCCACCTGACGATAGCAGCTTGAATTCCGCGTTGGTCATTTTGAAAAGTCGCTGATATGAGACCCAAGCATTCGTTGTCGCACGGCGCATGACCAGTAAGACCGGGCTTGGTGGGTCCAGGCGGCGGCCCGGCGAGGCAAAAAGCTGCACATTCAGCCAGGTAATTTCAGCCATGCTGCCCTGAAGAACGTCGCCGTGCCCTCTAAAGTTCACAGGGCGATTCGAGGGTTTTATAGCGTTGTCTGGTGACGTCGCTGTCGCGGAAGCCCGGTGATGCCACCTTACGATAGCAGCTTGAGTTCCGCGTTGGTCATATTGAAAAGTCGCTGACAAGAGGCCCAAGCATTCCTTGTCGCACGGCGCACGCCCAGTCAGACCGGGCTTGATTGGTCCAGACGGTGGCCCGGCGAGGCAAAGAACCTGCAAAACCAGCCAGGTAATTTCAGCCATGCTGCCCTGAAGAACGTCGCCGTGCCCTCTAAAGTTCACCGGGCGATTCGAGGGTTTTATAGCGTTGTCTGTTGACGTCGCTGTCACGGAAGCCCGGTTATGCCACCTGACGATAGCAGCTTGAATTCCGCGTTGGTCATCTTGAAAAGTCGCTGACATGAGGCCCAAGCATTCGTTGACGCACGGCGCATGCCCAGTAAGACCGGGCTTGGTGGGTGCAGGCGGCGGCCCGGCGAGACAAAGAACCTGCACAACCAGCCAGGCAATTTTAGCCATGCTGCTCTGAAGAATGTTGCCGTGGCTTCTGACGTTCAGAGGGTGATCAGAGGGTTTTATAGCGTTGTCTGGTGACGTCGCTGTCGCGGAAGCCCGGTGATGCCCCCTGACGATAGCAGCTTGAATTCCGCGTTGGTCGTCTTTAAAAGTCGCTGACATGAGGCCCTAGCATTCGTTGTCGCACGGCGCATGCCCAGTCAGACCGGGCATGGTGGGTCAAGCCGGCGGCTCGGCGAGACAAAGAACCTGCACAACCAGCCAGGCAATTTTAGCCATGCTGCTCTGAAGAATGTTGCCGTGCCATCTGAAGTTCAGAGGGTGATCCGAAGGTTTTATAGCGTTGTCTGGGGGCGTCGCTGTCGCGGAAGCCTGGTTATGCCACCTGACGATAGCAGCTTGAATTCCGCGTTGGTCATCTTGAAAAGGCGCTGACATGAGGCCCAAGGATTCGTTGTCGCACGGCGCATGCCTAGTCAGACCGGGCTTGGTGGGTCCAGGCGGCGGCCCGGCGAGGAAAAGAACCTGCACAAGCAGCCAGGCAGTTTTAGCCATGCTGCTCTGAAGAATGTTGCCGTTCCCTCTAAAGTTCCCAGGGCGATTCGAGGGTTTTATAGCGTTGTCTGGTGACGTCGCTGTTGCGGAAGCCCGGTTATGCCACCTGACGATAGCAGCTTGAATTCCGCGTTGGTCATATTGAAAAGTCGCTGATATGAGACCCAAGCATTCGTTGTCGCACGGCGCATGACCAGTAAGACCGGGCTTGGTGGGTGCAGGCGGCGGCCCGGCGAGGCAAAGAACCTGCTCAAGCAGCCACGCAATTTTAGCGAAACTGCTCTGAAGAATGTTGCCGTGCAATCTAAAGTTCACAGGACGATTCGAGGGTTTTAAAGCGTTGTCTGGTGACGTCGCTGTCGTGGAAGCCCGGTGATGCCACCTGACGATAGCAGCTTGAATTCCGCGTTGGTCGTCTTTAAAAGTCGCTGACATGAGGCCCTAGCATTCGTTGTCGCACGGCGCATGCCCAGTCAGACCGGGCATGGTGGGTCAAGCCGGCGGCTCGGCGAGGAAAAGAACCTGCACAAGCAGCCAGGCAATTTTAGCCATGCTGCTCAGAAGAATGTTGCCGTGCCATCTGAAGTTCAGATGGTGATCCGAGGGTTTTATAGCGTTGTCTGGGGATGTCGCTGTCGCGGAAGCCTGGTTATGCCACCTGACGATAGCAGCTTGAATTCCGCGTTGGTCATCTTGAAAAGGCGCTGACATGAGGCCCAAGGATTCGTTGTCGCACGGCGCATGCCTAGTCAGACAGGGCTTGGTGGGTCCAGGCGGCGGCCCGGCGAGGAAAAGAACCTGCACAAGCAGCCAGGCAATTTTAGCCATGCTGCTCAGAAGACTTTAGCTGTGCCCTCTGAAGTTCAGAGGGTGATCCGAGGGTTTTATAGCGTTGTCTGTTGACGTCGCTGTCACGGAAGCCCGGTTATGCCACCTGACGATAGCAGCTTGAATTCCGCGTTGGTCATCTTGAAAAGTCGCTGACATGAGGCCCAAGCATTCGTTGTCGCACGGCGCATGCCCCCGTCAGACAGGGCTTGGTGGGTCCAGTCGGCGGCCCGGCGAGGCAAAGAACCTGCTCAAGCAGCCAGGCAATTTTAGCCAAACTGCTCTGAAGAATGTTGCCGTGCAATCTAAAGTTCACAGGACGATTCGAGGGTTTTAAAGCGTTGTCTGGTGACGTCGCTGTCGTGGAAGCCCGGTGATGCCACCTGACGATAGCAGCTTGAATTCCGCGTTGGTCATCTTGAAAAGTCGCTGACATGAGGCCCAAGCATTCGTTGTCGCACGGCGCATGCCCCCGTCAGACAGGGCTTGGTGGGTCCAGTCGGCGGCCCGGCGAGGCAAAGAACCTGCTCAAGCAGCCAGGCAATTTTAGCCAAACTGCTCTGAAGAATGTTGCCGTGCAATCTAAAGTTCACAGGACGATTCGAGGGTTTTAAAGCGTTGTCTGGTGACGGCGCTGTCGTGGAAGCCCGGTGATGCCACCTGACGATAGCAGCTTGAATTCCGCGTTGGTCAGCTTGGAAAGGCGCTGATATGAGACCCAAGCATTCGTTGTCGCACGGCGCATGACCAGTAAGACCGGGCTTGGTGGGTCAAGGCGGCGGCCCGGCGAGGCAAAAAACCTGCACAACCAGCCAGGTAATTTCAGCCATGCTGCTCTGAAGAATGTTGCCGTGCCTTCCAAAGTTCACAGGGCGATTCGAGGGTTTTATAGCGTTGTCTGGTGACGTCGCTGTCGAGGAAGCCCGGTGATGCCACCTGAAGATAGCAGCTTGAATTCCGCGTTGGTCATCTCTAAAAGTCGCTGACATGAGGCCCAAGCATTCGTAGTCGCACGGCGCATGCCCCACTCAGACCGGGCTTGGTGGGTCCAGGCGACGGCCCGGCGAGGCAAAGAACCTGCACAAGCACCCAGGCAATTTTAGCCATGCTGCTCTGAAGAATGTTGCCGTGCCCTCTAACGTTCCCAGAGCGATTCAAGGGTTTTATAGCGTTGTCTGGTGGCGTCGCTGTCGCGGAAGCCCAGTGATGCCATCTTACGATAAAAGCGTGAGTTCCGCGTTGGTCATCTTGAAAAGTCGCTGACATGAGGCCCAAGCATTCCTTGTCGCACGGCGCATGCCCAGTCAGACCGGGATTGATTAGTCCAGGCGGTGGCCCGGCGAGGCAAAGAACCTGCACAACCAGCCAGGAAATTTTAGCCTTGCTGCTCTGAAGTATGTTGCTGTGCCCTCTGAAGTTCACAGGGTGATCCGAGGGTTTTATAGCGTTGTCTGGTGACGTCGTTGTCGCGGAAGCCCGCTGATGCCACCTGACGATAGCAGCTTGAATTCCGCGTTGGTCATCTTGAAAAGTCGCTGACATGAGGCCCAAGCATTCCTTGTCGCACGGCGCATGCCCAGTCAGACCGGGCTTGATTAGTCCAGGCGGTGGCCCGGCGAGGCAAAGAACCTGCACAAGCACCCAGGCAATTTTAGCCATGCTGCTCTGAAGAATGTTGCCGTGCCCTCTAACGTTCCCAGAGCGATTCAAGGGTTTTATAGCGTTGTCTGGTGACGTCGCTGTCGCGGAAGCCCAGTGATGCCATCTTACGATAAAAGCGTGAGTTCCGCATTGGTCATCTTGAAAAGTCGCTGACATGAGGCCCAAGCATTCCTTGTCGCACGGCGCATGCCCACTCAGACCGGGCTTGATTAGTCCAGGCGGTGGCCCGGCGAGGCAAAGAACCTGCACAACCAGCCAGGAAATTTTAGCCTTGCTGCTCTGAAGTATGTTGCCGTGCCCTCTAAAGTTAACAGGACGATTCGAGGGTTTTATAGCGTTGTCTGGTGACGTCGCTGTCGCGGAATCCCGGTGATGCCACCTGACGATAGCAGCTTGAATTCCGCGTTGGTCATTTTGAAAAGTCGCTGATATGAGACCCAAGCATTCGTTGTCGCACGGCGCATGACCAGTAAGACCGGGCTTGGTGGGTCCAGGCGGCGGCCCGGCGAGGCGAAAAGCTGCACATTCAGCCAGGTAATTTCAGCCATGCTGCCCTGAAGAACGTCGCCGTGCCCTCTAAAGTTCACAGGGCGATTCGAGGGTTTTATAGCGTTGTCTGGTGACGTCGCTGTCGCGGAAGCCCGGTGATGCCACCTTACGATAGCAGCTTGAGTTCCGCGTTGGTCATCTCTAAAAGTCGCTGACATGAGGCCCAAGCATTCGTAGTCGCACGGCGCATGCCCCACTCAGACCGGGCTTGGTGGGTCCAGGCGACGGCCCGGCGAGGCAAAGAACCTGCACAAGCACCCAGGCAATTTTAGCCATGCTGCTCTGAAGAATGTTGCCGTGCCCTCTAACGTTCCCAGAGCGATTCAAGGGTTTTATAGCGTTGTCTGGTGGCGTCGCTGTCGCGGAAGCCCAGTGATGCCATCTTACGATAAAAGCGTGAGTTCCGCGTTGGTCATCTTGAAAAGTCGCTGACATGAGGCCCAAGCATTCCTTGTCGCACGGCGCATGCCCAGTCAGACCGGGATTGATTAGTCCAGGCGGTGGCCCGGCGAGGCAAAGAACCTGCACAACCAGCCAGGAAATTTTAGCCTTGCTGCTCTGAAGTATGTTGCCGTGCCCTCTAAAGTTAACAGGACGATTCGAGGGTTTTATAGCGTTGTCTGGTGACGTCGCTGTCGCGGAATCCCGGTGATGCCACCTGACGATAGCAGCTTGAATTCCGCGTTGGTCATTTTGAAAAGTCGCTGATATGAGACCCAAGCATTCGTTGTCGCACGGCGCATGACCAGTAAGACCGGGCTTGGTGGGTCCAGGCGGCGGCCCGGCGAGGCGAAAAGCTGCACATTCAGCCAGGTAATTTCAGCCATGCTGCCCTGAAGAACGTCGCCGTGCCCTCTAAAGTTCACAGGGCGATTCGAGGGTTTTATAGCGTTGTCTGGTGACGTCGCTGTCGCGGAAGCCCGGTGATGCCACCTTCCGATAGCAGCTTGAGTTCCGCGTTGGTCATCTTGAAAAGTCGCTGACAAGAGGCCCAAGCATTCCTTGTCGCACGGCGCACGCCCAGTCAGACCGGGCTTGATTGGTCCAGACGGTGGCCCGGCGAGGCAAAGAACCTGCAAAACCAGCCAGGTAATTTCAGCCATGCTGCCCTGAAGAACGTCGCCGTGCCCTCTAAAGTTCACCGGGCGATTCGAGGGTTTTATAGCGTTGTCTGTTGACGTCGCTGTCACGGAAGCCCGGTTATGCCACCTGACGATAGCAGCTTGAATTCCGCGTTGGTCATCTTGAAAAGTCGCTGACATGAGGCCCAAGCATTCGTTGACGCACGGCGCATGCCCAGTAAGACCGGGCTTGGTGGGTGCAGGCGGCGGCCCGGCGAGACAAAGAACCTGCACAACCAGCCAGGCAATTTTAGCCATGCTGCTCTGAAGAATGTTGCCGTGGCTTCTGACGTTCAGAGGGTGATCAGAGGGTTTTATAGCGTTGTCTGGTGACGTCGCTGTCGCGGAAGCCCGGTGATGCCCCCTGACGATAGCAGCTTGAATTCCGCGTTGGTCGTCTTTAAAAGTCGCTGACATGAGGCCCTAGCATTCGTTGTCGCACGGCGCATGCCCAGTCAGACCGGGCATGGTGGGTCAAGCCGGCGGCTCGGCGAGACAAAGAACCTGCACAACCAGCCAGGCAATTTTAGCCATGCTGCTCTGAAGAATGTTGCCGTGCCATCTGAAGTTCAGAGGGTGATCCGAAGGTTTTATAGCGTTGTCTGGGGGCGTCGCTGTCGCGGAAGCCTGGTTATGCCACCTGACGATAGCAGCTTGAATTCCGCGTTGGTCATCTTGAAAAGGCGCTGACATGAGGCCCAAGGATTCGTTGTCGCACGGCGCATGCCTAGTCAGACCGGGCTTGGTGGGTCCAGGCGGCGGCCCGGCGAGGAAAAGAACCTGCACAAGCAGCCAGGCAATTTTAGCCATGCTGCTCAGAAGACTTTAGCCGTGCCCTCTGAAGTTCAGAGGGTGATCCGAGGGTTTTATAGCGTTGTCTGTTGACGTCGCTGTCACGGAAGCCCGGTTATGCCACCTGACGATAGCAGCTTGAATTCCGCGTTGGTCATCTTGAAAAGTCGCTGACATGAGGCCCAAGCATTCGTTGTCGCACTTCGCATGCCCCCGTCAGACAGGGCTTGGTGGGTCCAGTCGGCGGCCCTGCGAGGCAATGAACCTGCTCAAGCAGCCAGGCAATTTTAGCCAAACTGCTCTGAAGAATGCTGCCGTGCAATCTAAAGTTCACAGGACGATTCGAGGGTTTTAAAGCGTTGTCTGGTGACGTCGCTGTCGTGGAAGCCCGGTGATGCCACCTGACGATAGCAGCTTGAATTCCGCGTTGGTCATCTTGGAAAGTCGCTGACATGATTCACAAGCATTCGTTGTCACACGGCGCATGCCCAGTCAGACCGGGTTTGATGGTACCAGGCGGCGGCCCGGCGAGGCAAAGAACCTGCACAAGCAGCCAGGCAATTTTAGACATGCTGCTCTGAAGAATGTTGCCGTGCCCTCTGAAGTTCACAATGTGATCCGAGGGTTTTATAGCGTTGTCTGGTGACGTCGTTGTCGCGTAAGCCCGGTGATGCCATCTGACAATAGCAGGTTGAATTCCGCGTTGGTCATCTTGAAAAGTCGCTGACATGAGGCCCAAGCATTCGCTGTCGCACGGCGCATGTCCAGTCAGACCGGGCTTGGTGGGTCCAGGCGGCGGCCCGGCGAGGCAAAGAACCTGTACAACCAGCCAGGCAATTTTAGCCAGGCTGCTCTGAAGAATGTTGCCGTGCCTTCTAAAGTTCACAGGGCGATTCGAGGGTTTTATAGCGTTGTCTGGTGACGTCGCTGTCGCGGAATCCAGGTGATGCCACCTGAAGATAGCAGCTTGAATTCCGCGTTGGTCATATTGAAAAGTCGCTGACATGAGGCCCAAGCATTCGTTGTCGCACGGCGCATGCCCCCGTCAGACAGGGCTTGGTGGGTCCAGTCGGCGGCCCGGCGAGGCAAAGAACCTGCACAAGCAGCCAGGCAGTTTTAGCCATGCTGCTCTGAAGAATGTTGCCGTTCCCTCTAAAGTTCCCAGGGCGATTCGAGGGTTTTATAGCGTTGTCTGGTGACGTCGCTGTTGCGGAAGCCCGGTTATGCCACCTGACGATAGCAGCTTGAATTCCGCGTTGGTCATATTGAAAAGTCGCTGATATGAGACCCAAGCATTCGTTGTCGCACGGCGCATGACCAGTAAGACCGGGCTTGGTGGGTGCAGGCGGCGGCCCGGCGAGGCAAAGAACCTGCTCAAGCAGCCACGCAATTTTAGCGAAACTGCTCTGAAGAATGTTGCCGTGCAATCTAAAGTTCACAGGACGATTCGAGGGTTTTAAAGCGTTGTCTGGTGACGTCGCTGTCGTGGAAGCCCGGTGATGCCACCTGACGATAGCAGCTTGAATTCCGCGTTGGTCGTCTTTAAAAGTCGCTGACATGAGGCCCTAGCATTCGTTGTCGCACGGCGCATGCCCAGTCAGACCGGGCATGGTGGGTCAAGCCGGCGGCTCGGCGAGGAAAAGAACCTGCACAAGCAGCCAGGCAATTTTAGCCATGCTGCTCAGAAGAATGTTGCCGTGCCATCTGAAGTTCAGATGGTGATCCGAGGGTTTTATAGCGTTGTCTGGGGATGTCGCTGTCGCGGAAGCCTGGTTATGCCACCTGACGATAGCAGCTTGAATTCCGCGTTGGTCATCTTGAAAAGGCGCTGACATGAGGCCCAAGGATTCGTTGTCGCACGGCGCATGCCTAGTCAGACAGGGCTTGGTGGGTCCAGGCGGCGGCCCGGCGAGGAAAAGAACCTGCACAAGCAGCCAGGCAATTTTAGCCATGCTGCTCAGAAGACTTTAGCTGTGCCCTCTGAAGTTCAGAGGGTGATCCGAGGGTTTTATAGCGTTGTCTGTTGACGTCGCTGTCACGGAAGCCCGGTTATGCCACCTGACGATAGCAGCTTGAATTCCGCGTTGGTCATCTTGAAAAGTCGCTGACATGAGGCCCAAGCATTCGTTGTCGCACGGCGCATGCCCCCGTCAGACAGGGCTTGGTGGGTCCAGTCGGCGGCCCGGCGAGGCAAAGAACCTGCTCAAGCAGCCAGGCAATTTTAGCCAAACTGCTCTGAAGAATGTTGCCGTGCAATCTAAAGTTCACAGGACGATTCGAGGGTTTTAAAGCGTTGTCTGGTGACGTCGCTGTCGTGGAAGCCCGGTGATGCCACCTGACGATAGCAGCTTGAATTCCGCGTTGGTCATCTTGAAAAGTCGCTGACATGAGGCCCAAGCATTCGTTGTCGCACGGCGCATGCCCCCGTCAGACAGGGCTTGGTGGGTCCAGTCGGCGGCCCGGCGAGGCAAAGAACCTGCTCAAGCAGCCAGGCAATTTTAGCCAAACTGCTCTGAAGAATGTTGCCGTGCAATCTAAAGTTCACAGGACGATTCGAGGGTTTTAAAGCGTTGTCTGGTGACGGCGCTGTCGTGGAAGCCCGGTGATGCCACCTGACGATAGCAGCTTGAATTCCGCGTTGGTCATCTTGGAAAGTCGCTGACATGATTCACAAGCATTCGTTGTCGCACGGCGCATGCCCAGTCAGACCGGGTTTGATGGTACCAGGCGGCGGCCCGGCGAGGCAAAGAACCTGCACAAGCAGCCAGGCAATTTTAGACATGCTGCTATGAAGAATGTTGCCGTGCCCTCTGAAGTTCACAGTGTGATCCGAGGGTTTTATAGCGTTGTCTGGTGACGTCGTTGTCGCGTAAGCCCGGTGATGCCATCTGACAATAGCAGGTTGAATTCCGCGTTGGTCATCTTGAAAAGTCGCTGACATGAGGCCCAAGCATTCGCTGTCGCACGGCGCATGTCCAGTCAGACCGGGCTTGGTGGGTCCAGGCGGCGGCCCGGCGAGGCAAAGAACCTGTACAACCAGCCAGGCAATTTTAGCCAGGCTGCTCTGAAGAATGTTGCCGTGCCTTCTAAAGTTCACAGGGCGATTCGAGGGTTTTATAGCGTTGTCTGGTGACGTCGCTGTCGCGGAATCCAGGTGATGCCACCTGAAGATAGCAGCTTGATTCCGCGTTGGTCATCTTGAAAAGTCGCTGACATGAGGCCAAGCATTCGTTGTCGCATGGCGCATGCCCCAGTCAAACCGGGCTTGGTGGGTCCAGGCGGCGGCCCGGCGAGGCAAAGAACCTGCACAAGCAGCAAGCAATTTTAGCCATCCTGCTCTGAAGAATGTTGCCGTTCCCTCTAAAGTTCCCAGGGCGATTCGAGCGTTTTAGAGCGTTGTCTGGTGACGTCGCTGTTGCGCAAGCCCGGTTATGCCACCTGACGATAGCAGCTTGAATTCCGCTTTGGTCATATTGAAAAGTCGCTGATATGAGACCCAAGCATTCGTTGTAGCACGGCGCATGACCAGTAAGACCGGGCTTGGTGGGTCAAGGCGGCGGCCCGGCGAGGCAAAAAACCTGCACAAACAGCCAGGTAATTTCAGCCATGCTGCCCTGAAGAACGTCGCCGTGCCCTCTAAAGTTCACCGGGCAATTCGAGGGTTTTATAGCGTTGTCTTGTGACATGACTGTCGCGGAAGCCCGGTGATGCCATCTGATGATAGCAGCTTGAATTCCGCGTTGGTCATCTTGACAAGTCGCTGACATGAGGCCCTAGGATTCGTTGTCGCACGGCGCATGCCCAGACAGACCAGGCTTGGTGGGTGCAGGCGGCGGCCCGGCGAGGCAAAGAACCTGCACAACAAGCCAGGCAATTTTAGCCATGCTGCTCAGAAGACTTTAGCCGTGCCCTCTAAAGTTCAGAGGGTGATCCGAGGGTTTTATAGCGTTGTCTTTTGATGTCGCTGTCGTGGAAGCCCGGTGATGCCATCTGATGATAGCAGCTTGAATTCCGCGTTGGTCATCTTGACAAGTCGCTGACATGAGGCCCTAGGATTCGTTGTCGCACGGCGCATGCCTAGACAGACCGGGCTTGGTGGGTGCAGGCGGCGGCCCGGCGAGACAAAAAACCTGCACAACCAGCCAGGCAATTTTAGCCATGCTGCTCTGAAGAATGTTGCCGTGGCTTCTGAAGTTCAGAGGGTGATCAGAGGGTTTTATAGCGTTGTCTGGTGTCGTCGCTGTCGCGGAAGCCCGGTGATGCCCCCTGACGATAGCAGCTTGAATTCCGCGTTGGTCGTCTTTAAAAGTCGCTGACATGAGGCCCTAGCATTCGTTGTCGCACGGCGCATGCCCAGTCAGACCGGGCATGGTGGGTCAAGCCGACGGCTCGGCGAGACAAAGAACCTGCACAACCAGCCAGGCAATTTTAGCCATGCTGCTCTGAAGAATGTTGCCGTGCCATCTGAAGTTCAGAGGGTGATCCGAGGGTTTTATAGCGTTGTCTGGGGACGTCGCTGTCGCGGAAGCCTCGTTATGCCACCTGACGATAGCAGCTTGAATTGCGCGTTGGTCATCTTGAAAAGGCGCTGACATGAGGCCCAAGGATTCGTTGTCGCACGGCGCATGTCTTGTCAGACCGGGCTTGGTGGGTCCAGGAGGCGGCCCGGCGAGGAAAAGAACCTGCACAAGCAGCCAGGCAATTTTAGCCATGCTGCTCTGAAGAATGTTGTCGTTCCCTCTGAAGTTCACAGGGTGATCCGAGGGTTTTACAGCGTTGTCTGGTTACGTTGTTGTTGCGGAAGCCCGGTGATGCCATCAGACGAGAGCAGCTTGAATTCCGCGTTGGTCATCTTGAAAAGTCGCTGACATGAGGCCCAAGGATTCGTTGTCGCACGTCGCATGCCCAGTCAGACCGGGCTTGTTGGGTCCAAGCGGCGGCCCGGCGAGGAAAAGAACCTGCACAAGCAGCCAGGCAATTTTAGCCATGCTGCTCTGAAGAATGTTGCAGTGCCCTCTGAAGTTCACAGGGTGTTACGAGGGTTTTATAGCGTTTGCTTGTGACGTCTTTGTTGCGGAAGCCCGGTGATGCCATCTGACGATAGCAGCTTGAATTCCGCCTTGGTCATCTTCAAAAGTCGCTGACATGAGGCCCAAGCATTCTTTGTCGCACGGCGCATGTCCAGTCAGACCAAGTTTGATGGTACCAGGCGGCGGCCCGGCGAGGCAAAGAACCTGTACAACCAGCAGGGCAATTTTAGCCAGGCTGCTCTGAAGAATGTTGCCGTGCCTTCTAAAGTTCACAGGGCGATTCGAGGGTTTTATAGCGTTGTCTGGTGACGTCGCTATCGCGGAAGCCCGGTGATCCCATCTGATGATAGCAGCTTCAATTCCGCGTTGGTCATCTTGATATGTCGCTGACATGAGGCCAAGTATTCGTTGTCGCACGGCGCATGCCCAGTCAGACCGGGCTTGGTGAGTCCAGGCGGCGGCCCGGCGAGGCAAAAAACCTGCACAACCAGCCAGGTAATTTCAGCCATGCTGCCCTGAAGAACGTCGGCGTGCCCTCTAAAGTTCACAGGGCGATTCGAGGGTTTTATAGCGTTGTCTGGTGACGTCGCTGTCGCGGAAGCCCGGAGATGCCACCTTACGATAGCAGCTTGAGTTCCGCGTTGGTCATCTTGAAAAGTCGCTGACATGAGGCCCAAGCATTCCTTGTCGCACGGCGCATGCCCAGACAGACCGGGCTTGGTGGGTGCAGGCGGCGGCCCGGCGAGACAAAGAACCTGCACAACCAGCCAGGCAATTTTAGCCATGCTGCTCTGAAGAATGTTGCCGTGGCTTCTGAAGTTCAGAGGGTGATCAGAGGGTTTTATATCGTTGTCTGGTGTCGTCGCTGTCGCGGAAGCCCGTGATGCCCCCTGACGATAGCAGCTTGAATTCCGCGTTGGTCGTCTTTAAAAGTCGCTGACATGAGGCCCTAGCATTCGTTGTCGCACGGCGCATGCCCAGTCAGACCGGGCATGGTGGGTCAAGCCGACGGCTCGGCGAGACAAAGAACCTGCACAACCAGCCAGGCAATTTTAGCCATGCTGCTCTGAAGAATGTTGCCGTGCCATCTGAAGTTCAGAGGGTGATCCGAGGGTTTTATAGCGTTGTCTGGGGACGTCGCTGTCGCGGAAGCCTCGTTATGCCACCTGACGATAGCAGCTTGAATTCCGCGTTGGTCATCTTGAAAAGGCGCTGACATGAGGCCCAAGGATTCGTTGTCGCACGGCGCATGTCTTGTCAGACCGGGCTTGGTGGGTCCAGGAGGCGGCCCGGCGAGGAAAAGAACCTGCACAAGCAGCCAGGCAATTTTAGCCATGCTGCTCTGAAGAATGTTGTCGTTCCCTCTGAAGTTCACAGGGTGATCCGAGGGTTTTACAGCGTTGTCTGGTTACGTTGTTGTTGCGGAAGCCCGGTGATGCCATCAGACGAGAGCAGCTTGAATTCCGCCTTGGTCATCTTCAAAAGTCCCTGACATGAGGCCCAAGCATTCTTTGTCGCACGGCGCATGTCCAGTCAGACCGGGCATGGTGGGTCCAGGCGGCGGCCCGGCGAGGCAAAGAACCTGCACAAGCAGCTAGGCAATTTTAGCCATGCTGCTGTGAAGAATGTTGCCGTGTCCTCTGAAGTTCACAGGGTGATCCGAGTGTTTTATAGCATTGTCTCGTGACGTCGTTTTTGCGGAAGCCCGGTGATGCCATCTGACGATAGCAGCATGAATTCCGCGTTGGTCATCTTGAAAAGTCGCTGACATGAGGCCCAAGCATTCGTTGTCGCACGGCGCATGCCCCCGTCAGACAGGGCTTGGTGGGTCCAGTCGGCGGCCCGGCGAGGCAAAGAACCTGCTCAAGCAGCCAGGCAATTTTAGCCAAACTGCTCTAAAGAATGTTGCCGTGCAATCTAAAGTTCACAGGACGATTCGAGGGTTTTAAAGCGTTGTCTGGTGACGTCGCTGTCGTGGAAGCCCGGTGATGCCACCTGACGATAGCAGCTTGAATTCCGCGTTGGTCATCTTGGAAAGTCGCTGACATGAGGCCCAAGCATTCGTTGTCGCACGGCGCATGCCCAGTCAGACCGGGTTTGATGGTACCAGGCGGCGGCCCGGCGAGGCAAAGAACCTGTACAACCAGCCAGGCAATTTTAGCCAGGCTGCTCTGAAGAATGTTGCCGTGCCTTCTCAAGTTCACAGGGCGATTCGAGGGTTTTATAGCGTTGTCTGGTGTCGTCGCTGTCGCGGAAGCCCGGTGATGCCCCCTGACGATAGCAGCTTGAATTCCGCGTTGGTCGTCTTTAAAAGTCGCTGACATGAGGCCCTAGCATTCGTTGTCGCACGGCGCATGCCCAGTCAGACCGGGCTTGATTAGTCCAGACGGTGGCCCGGCGAGGCAAGGAACCTGCACAACCAGCCAGGAAATTTTAGCCATGCTGCTCTGAAGAATGTTGCCGTGCCTTCTAAAGTTCACAGGGCGATTCGAGGGTTTTATAGCGTTGTCTTGTGACATGACTGTCGCGGAAGCCCGGTGATGCCATCTGATGATAGCAGCTTGAAATCCGCGTTGGTCATCTTGACAAGTCGCTGACATGAGGCCCTAGGATTCGTTGTCGCACGGCGCATGCCCAGACAGACCGGGCTTGGTGGGTGCAGGCGGCGGCCCGGCGAGGCAAAGAACCTGCACAACAAGCCAGGCAATTTTAGCCATGCTGCTCAGAAGACTTTAGCCGTGCCCTCTGAAGTTCAGAGGGTGATCCGAGGGTTTCATAGCGTTGTCTGTTGACGTCGCTGTCACGGAAGCCCGGTTATGCCACCTGACGATAGCAGCTTGAATTCCGCGTTGGTCATCTTGAAAAGTCGCTGACATGAGGCCCAAGCATTCGTTGACGCACGGCGCATGCCCAGTCAGACCGGGCTTGGTGGGTGCAGGCGGCGGCCCGGCGAGACAAAGAACCTGCACAACCAGCCAGGCAATTTTAGCCATGCTGCTCTGAAGAATGTCGCCGTGCCCTCTAAAGTTCACAGGGCGATTCGAGGGTTTTTTAGCGTTGTCTGGTGACGTCGCTGTCGCGGAAGCCCAGTGATGCCATCTTACGATAAAAGCGTGAGTTCCGCGTTCGTCATCTTGAAAAGTCGCTGACTTGAGGTCCAAGCATTCGTTGTCGCACGGCGCATGCCCCCGTCAGACAGGGCTTGATGGGTCCAGTCGGCGGCCCGGCGAGGCAAAGAACATGCTCAAGCAGCCACGCAATTTTAGCGAAACTGCTCTGAAGAATGTTGCCGTGCAATCTAAAGTTCACAGGACGATTCCAGGGTTTTATTGCGTTGTCTGGTGACGTCGCTGTCGTGGAAGCCCGGTGATGCCACCTGACGATAGCAGCTTGAATTCCGCGTTGGTCATCTTGGAAAGTCGCTGACATGAGGCACAAGCATTCGTTGTCGCACGGCGCATGCCCAGTCAGACCGGGTTTGATGGTACCAGGCGGCGGCCCGGCGAGGCAAAGAACCTGCACAAGCAGCCAGGCAATTTTAGCCATGCTGCTCTGAAGAATGTTGCCATGCCCTCTGAAGTTCACAGTGTGATCCGAGGGTTTTATAGCGTTGTCTGGTGACGTCGTTGTCGCGTAAGCCCGGTGATGCCATCTTACAATAGCAGCTTGAATTCCGCGTTGGTCATCTTGAAAAGTCGCTGACATGAGGCCCAAGCATTCGCTGTCGCACTGCGCATGTCCAGTCAGACCGGGCTTGGTGGGTCCAGGCGGCGGCCCGGCGAGGCAAAGAACCTGTACAACCAGCCAGGCAATTTTAGCCAGGCTGCTCTGAAGAATGTTGCCGTGCCTTCTAAAGTTCACAGGGCGATTCGAGGGTTTTATAGCGTTGTCTGGTGACGTCGCTGTCGCGGAATCCAGGTGATGCCACCTGAAGATAGCAGCTTGATTCCGCGTTGGTCATCTTGAAAAGTCGCTGACATGAGGCCAAGCATTCGTTGTCGCATGGCGCATGCCCCAGTCAAACCGGGCTTGGTGGGTCCAGGCGGCGGCCCGGCGAGGCAAAGAACCTGCACAAGCAGCCAGGCAGTTTTAGCCATGCTGCTCTGAAGAATGTTGCCGTTCCCTCTAAAGATCCCAGGGCGATTCGAGGGTTTTATAGCGTTGTCTGGTGACGTCGCTGTTGCGGAAGCCCGGTTATGCCACCTGACGATAGCAGCTTGAATTCCGCGTTGGTCATATTGAAAAGTCGCTGATATGAGACCCAAGCATTCGTTGTCGCACGGCGCATGACCAGTAAGACCGGGCTTGGTGGGTTAAGGCGGCGGCCCGGCGAGGCAAAAAACCTGCACAACCAGCCAGGTAATTTCAGCCATGCTGCCCTGAAGAACGTCGCCGTGCCCTCTAAAGTTCACCGGGCGATTCGAGGGTTTTATAGCGTTGTCTTGTGACATGAGTGTCGCGGAAGCCCGGTGATGCCATCTGATGATAGCTGCTTGAATTCCGCGTTGGTGATCTTGACAAGTCGCTGACATGAGGCCCTAGGATTCGTTGTCGCACGGCGCATGCCCAGACAGACCGGGCTTGGTGGGTGCAGGCGGCGGCCCGGCGAGGCAAAGAACCTGCACAACCAGCCAGGCAATTTTAGCCATGCTGCTCTCAAGAATGTTGCCGTGGCTTCTGAAGTTCAGAGGGTGATCAGAGGGTTTTATAGCGTTGTCTGGTGTCGTCGCTGTCGCGGAAGCCCGGTGATGCCCCCTGACGATAGCAGCTTGAATTCCGCGTTGGTCGTCTTTAAAAGTCGCTGACATGAGGCCCTAGCATTCGTTGTCGCACGGCGCATGCCCAGTCAGACCGGGCATTGTTGGTCAAGCCGGCGGCTCGGCGAGACAAAGAACCTGCACAACCAGCCAGGCCATTTTAGCCATGCTGCTCTGAAGAATGTTGCCGTGCCATCTGAAGTTCAGAGGGTGATCCGAGGGTTTTAGAGCGTTGTCTGGGGACGTCGCTGTCGCGGAAGCCTGGTTATGCCACCTGACGATAGCAGCTTGAATTCCGCGTTGGTCATCTTGAAAAGGCGCTGACATGAGGCCCAAGGATTCGTTGTCGCACGGCGCATGCCTAGTCAGACCGGGCTTGGTGGGTCCAGGCGGCGGCCCGGCGAGGAAAAGAACCTGCACAAGCAGCCAGGCAATTTTAGCCATGCTGCTCTGAAGAATGTTGTCGTTCCCTCTGAAGTTCACAGGGTGATCTGAGGGTTTTACAGCGTTGTCTGGTTACGTTGTTGTTGCGAAAGCCCGGTGATGCCATCAGACGAGAGCAGCTTGAATTCCGCGTTGGTCATCTTGAAAAGTCGCTGACATGAGGCCCAAGGATTCGTTGTCGCACGGCGCATGCCCAGTCAGACCGGGCTTGTTGGGTCCAAGCGGCGGCCCGGCGAGGAAAAGAACCTGCACAAGCAGCCAGGCAATTTTAGCCATGCTGCTCTGAAGAATGTTGCAGTGCCCTCTGAAGTTCACAGGATGTTACGAGGGTTTTATAGCGTTTGCTTGTGACGTCTTTGTTGCGGAAGCCCGGTGATGCCATCTGACGATAGCAGCTTGAATTCCGCCTTGGTCATCTTGAAAAGTCGCTGACATGAGGCCCAAGCATTCGTTGTCGCACGGCGCATGTCCAGTCAGACCGGGCATGGTGGGTCCAGGCGGCGGCCCGGCGAGGCAAAGAACCTGCACAAGCAGCTAGGAAATTTTAGCCATGCTGCTCTGAAGAATGTTGCCGTGCCCTCTGAAGTTCACAGGGTGATCCGAGTGTTTTATAGCGTTGTCTCGTGACGTCGTTTTTGCGGAAGCCCGGTGATGCCATCTGACGATAGCAGCATGAATTCCGCGTTGGTCATCTTGAAAAGTCGCTGACATGAGGCCCTAGCATTCGTTGTCGCACGGCGCATGCCCCCGTCAGACAGGGCTTGGTGGGTCCAGTCGGCGGCCCGGCGAGGCAAAGAACCTGCTCAAGCAGCCAGGCAGTTTTAGCCAAACTGCTCAGAAGAATGTAGCCATGCAATCTAAAGTTCACAGGACGATTCGAGGGTTTTAAAGCGTTGTCTGGTGACGTCGCTGTCGTGGAAGCCCGGTGATGCCACCTGACGATAGCAGCTTGAATTCCGCGTTGGTCATTTGGAAAGTCGCTGACATGAGGCACAAGTATTCGTTGTCGCACGGCGCATGCCCAGTCAGACCGGGTTTGATGGTACCAGGCGGCGGCCCGGCGAGGCAAAAAACCTGCACAACCAGCCAGGTAATTTCTGCTATGCTGCCCTGAAGAACGTCGCCGTGCCCTCTAAAGTTCGCAGGGCGATTCGAGGGTTTTATAGCGTTGTCTGGTGACGTCGCTGTCGCGGAAGCCCGGTGATGCCACCTTACGATAGCAGCTTGAGTTCCGCGTTGGTCATCTTGAAAAGTCGCTGACATGAGGCCCAAGCATTCCTTGTCGCACGGCGCATGCACAGTCAGACCGTGCTTGATTGGTCCAGGCGGTGGCCCGGCGAGGCAAAGAACCTGCACAACCAGCCAGGCAATTTTAGCCATGCTGCTCTGAAGAATGTTGCCGTGCCTTCTAAAGTTCACAGGGCGATTCGATGGTTTTATAGCGTTGTCTTGTAACATGACTGTCGCGGAAGCCCGGTTATGCCACCTTACGATAGCAGCTTGAATTCCGCGTTGGTCATCTTGAAAACTCGCTGACTTGCGGCCCAAGCATTCGTTGTCGCACGGCGCATGCCCAGTCAGACCGGGCTTGGTGGTTTCAGGCGGCGGCCCGGCGAGGCAAAGAACCTGCACAACCAGCCAGGTAATTTTAGCCATGCTGCTCTGAAGAATGTTGCCGTGCCCTCTGAATTTCACAGTGTGATCCGAGGGTTTTATAGCGTTGTCTGGTGACGTCGTTGTCGCGTAAGCCCGGTGATGCCATCTGACGATAGCAGCTTGAATTCCACGTTAGTCATCTTGAAAAGTCGCTCACATGAGGCCCAAGCATTCGCTGTCGCACGGCGCATGTCCAGTCAGACTGGGCTTGGTGGGTCCAGGCGGCGGCCCGGCGAGGCAAAGAACCTCTACAACCAGCCAGGCAATTTTAGCCATGCTGCTCTGAAGAATGTTGCAGTGCCCTCTGAAGTTCACAGGGTGTTACGAGGGTTTTATAGCGTTTGCTGGTGACGTCTTTGTTGCGGAAGCCCGGTGATGCCATCTGACGATAGCAGCTTGAATTCCGCCTTGGTCATCTTGAAAAGTCGCTGACATGAGGCCCAAGCATTCGTTGTCGCACGGCGCATGTCCAGTCAGACCGGGCATGGTGGGTCCAGGCGGCGGCCCGGCGAGGCAAAGAACCTGCACAAGCAGCCAGGCAATTTTAGCCATGCTGCTCTGAAGAATGTTGCCGTGCCCTCTGAAGTTCACAGGGTGATCCGACTGTTTTATAGCGTTGTCTCGTGACGTCGTTTTTGCGGAAGCCCGGTGATGCCATCTGACGATAGCAGCATGAATTCCGCGTTGGTCATCTTGAAAAGTCGCTGACATGAGGCCCAAGCATTCGCTGTCGCGCGGCGCATGCCCCCGTCAGACAGGGCTTGGTGGGTCCAGTCGGCGGCCCGGCGAGGCAAAGAACCTGCTCAAGCAGCCAGGCAATTTTAGCCATGCTGCTCTGAAGAATGTTGCCGTTCCCTCTAAAGTTCCTAGGGCGATTCGAGGGTTTTATAGCGCTGTCTGGTGACGTCGCTGTTGCGGAAGCCCGGTTATGCCACCTGACGATAGCATTTTGAATTCCGCGTTGGTCATATTGAAAAGTCGCTGATATGAGACCCAAGCATTCGTTGTCGCACGGCGCATGACCAGTAAGACCGGGCTTGGTGGGTCCAGGCGGCGGCCCGGCGAGGCAAAAAACCTGCACAACCAGCCAGGTAATTTCATCCAAGCTGCCCTGACGAACCTCGCCGTGCCTTCTAAAGTTCAAAGTGCGATTCGAGCGTTTTATAGCGTTGTCTGGTGACGTCGCTGTCGCGGAAGCCCGGTGATGCCACCTTACGACAGCAGCTTGAGTTCCGCGTTGGTCATCTTGAAAAGTCGCTGACATGAGGCCCAAGCATTCCTTGTCGCACGGCGCATGCCCAGTCAGACCGGGCTTGATTGGTCCAGGTGGTGGCCCGGCGAGGCAAAGAACCTGCACAACCAGCCAGGCAATTTTAGCCATGCTGCTCTGAAGAATGTTGCCGTGCCTTCTAAAGTTCACAGGGCGATTCGAGGGTTTTATAGGGTTGTCTTGTGACATGACTGTCGCGGAAGCCCGGTGATGCCATCTGATGATAGCAGCTTGCATTCCGCGTTGGTCATCTTGAAAAGTCGCTGACATGAGGCCCAATCATTCGTTGTCGCACGGCGCATGCCCAGTCAGACCGGGCTTGGTGGGTCCAGGCGGCGGCCCGACGAGGCAAAGAACCTGCACAACCAGCCAGGCAATTTTAGCCATGCTGCTCTGAAGAATGTTGCCGTGCCCTCTAAAGTTCACAGGACGATTCGAGGGTTTTATAGCGTTGTCTGGTGACGTCGCTGTTGAGGAAGCCCGGTGATGCCACCTGACGATAGCAGCTTTAATTCCGCGTTGGTCATCTTGAAAAGTCGCTGACATGAGGCCCTAGCATTCGTTGTCGCACGGCGCATGCCCAGTCAGACCGGGCATTGTGGGTCAAGCCGGCGGCTCGGCGAGACAAAGAACCTGCACAACCAGCCAGGCAATTTTAGCCATGCTGCTCTGAAGAATGTTGCCGTGCCCTCTAAAGTTCACAGGACGATCCGAGGGTTTTATAGCGTTGTCTGGGGACGTCGCTGTCGCGGAAGCCTGGTTATGCCACCTGACGATAGCAGCTTGAATTCCGCGTTGGTCATCTTGAAAAGGCGCTGACATGAGGCCCAAGGATTCGTTGTCGCACGGCGCATGCCTAGTCAGACCGGGCTTGGTGGGTCCAGGCGGCGGCCCGGCGAGGAAAAGAACCTGCACAAGCAGCCAGGCAATTTTAGCCATGCTGCTCTGAAGTATGTTGTCGTTCCCTTTGAAGTTCACAGGGTGATCCGAGGCTTTTACAGCGTTGTCTGGTTACGTTGTTGTTGCGAAAGCCCGGTGATGCCATCAGACGAGAGCAGCTTGAATTCCGCGTTGGCCATCTTGAAAAGTCGCTGACATGAGGCCCAAGGATTCGTTGTCGCACGGCGCATGCCCAGTCAGACCGGGCTTGTTGGGTCCAAGCGGCGGCCCGGCGAGGAAAAGAACCTGCACAAGCAGCCAGGCAATTTTAGCCATGCTGCTCTGAAGAATGTTGCAGTGCCCTCTGAAGTTCACAGGTTGTTACGAGGGTTTTATAGCGTTTGCTTGTGACGTCTTTGTTGCGGAAGCCCGGTGATGCCATCTGACGATAGCAGCTTGAATTCCGCCTTGGTCATCTTGAAAAGTCGCTGACATGAGGCCCAAGCATTCGTTGTCGCACGGCGCATGTCCAGTCAGACCGGGCATAGTGGGTCCAGGCGGCGGCCCGGCGAGGCAAAGAACCTGCACAAGCAGCTAGGCAATTTTTGCCATGCTGCTCTGAAGAATATTGCCGTGCCCTCTGAAGTTCACAGGGTGATCCGAGTGTTTTATAGCGTTGTCTCTTGACGTCGTTTTTGCGGAAGCCCGGTGATGCCATCTGACGATAGCAGCATGAATTCCGCGTTGGTCATCTTGAAAAGTCGCTGACATGAGGCCCAAGCATTCGTTGTCGCACGGCGCATGCCCCCGTCAGACAGGGCTTGGTGGGTCCAGTCGGCGGCCCGGCGAGGCAAAGAACCTGCTCAAGCAGCCAGGCAATTTTAGCCAAACTGTTCTGAAGAATGTTGCCATGCAATCTAAAGTTCACAGGACGATTCGAGGGTTTTAAAGCATTGTCTGGTGACGTCGCTGTCGTGGAAGCCCGGTGATGCCACCTGACGATAGCAGCTTGAATTCCGCGTTGGTCATCTTGGAAAGTCGCTGACATGAGGCACAAGTTTTCGTTGTCGCACGGCGCATGCCCAGTCAGACCGGGTTTGATGGTACCAGGCGGCGGCCCGGCGAGGCAAAAAACCTGCACAACCAGCCAGGTAATTTCAGCCATGCTGCCCTGAAGAATGTTGCCATGCCCTCTGAAGTTCACATTGTGATCCGAGGGTTTTATAGCGTTGTCTGGTGACGTCGTTGTCGCGTAAGCCCGGTGATGCCATCTTACAATAGCAGCTTGAATTCCGCGTTGGTCATCTTGAAAACTCGCTGACTTGCGGCCCAAGCATTCGTTGTCGCACGGCGCATGCCCAGTCAGACCGGGCTTGGTGGTTTCAGGCGGCAGCCCGGCGAGGCAAAGAACCTGCACAACCAGCCAGGTAATTTTAGCCATGCTGCTCTGAAGAATGTTGCCGTGCCCTCTGAAGTTCACAGTGTGATCCGAGGGTTTTATAGCGTTGTCTGATGACGTCGTTGTCGCGTAAGCCCGGTGATGCCATCTGACGATAGCAGCTTGAATTCCACGTTAGTCATCTTGAAAAGTCGCTCACATGAGGCCCAAGCATTCGCTGTCGCACGGCGCATGTCCAGTCAGACCGGGCTTGGTGGGTCCAGGCGGCGGCCCGGCGAGGCAAAGAACCTCTACAACCAGCCAGGCAATTTTAGCCATGCTGCTCTGAAGAATGTTGCAGTGCCCTCTGAAGTTCACAGGGTGTTACGAGGGTTTTATAGCGTTTGCTGGTGACGTCTTTGTTGCGGAAGCCCGGTGATGCCATCTGACGATAGCAGCTTGAATTCCACGTTAGTCATCTTGAAAAGTCGCTCACATGAGGCCCAAGCATTCGTTGTCGCACGGCGCATGTCCAGTCAGACCGGGCATGGTGGGTCCAGGCGGCGGCCCGGCGAGGCAAAGAACCTGCACAAGCAGCCAGGCAATTTTAGCCATGCTGCTCTGAAGAATGTTGCCGTTCCCTCTAAAGTTCCTAGGGCGATTCGAGGGTTTTATAGCGTTGTCTGGTGACGTCGCTGTTGCGGAAGCCCGGTTATGCCACCTGACGATAGCATTTTGAATTCCGCGTTGGTCATATTGAAAAGTCGCTGATATGAGACCCAAGCATTCGTTGTCGCACGGCGCATGACCAGTAAGACCGGGCTTGGTGGGTCCAGGCGGCGGCCCGGCGAGGCAAAAAACCTGCACAACCAGCCAGGTAATTTCATCCAAGCTGCCCTGACGAACCTCGCCGTTCCTTCTAAAGTTCAAAGTGCGATTCGAGCGTTTTATAGCGTTGTCTGGTGACGTCGCTGTCGCGGAAGCCCGGTGATGCCACCTTACGACAGCAGCTTGAGTTCCGCGTTGGTCATCTTGAAAAGTCGCTGACATGAGGCCCAAGCATTCCTTGTCGCACGGCGCATGCCCAGTCAGACCGGGCTTGATTGGTCCAGGCGGTGGCCCGGCGAGGCAAAGAACCTGCACAACCAGCCAGGCAATTTTAGCCATGCTGCTCTGAAGAATGTTGCCGTGCCTTCTATAGTTCACAGGGAGATTCGAGGGTTTTATAGGGTTGTCTTGTGACATGACTGTCGCGGAAGCCCGGTGATGCCATATGATGATAGCAGCTTGCATTCCGCGTTGGTCATCTTGAAAAGTCGCTGACATGAGGCCCAATCATTCGTTGTCGCACGGCGCATGCCCAGTCAGACCGGGCTTGGTGGGTCCAGGCGGCGGCCCGACGAGGCAAAGAACCTGCACAACCAGCCAGGCAATTTTAGCCATGCTGCTCTGAAGAATGTTGCCGTGCCCTCTAAAGTTCACAGGACGATTCGAGGGTTTTATAGCGTTGTCTGGTGACGTCGCTGTTGAGGAAGCCCGGTGATGCCACCTGACGATAGCAGCTTTAATTCCGCGTTGGTCATCTTGAAAAGTCGCTGACATGAGGCCCAAGCATTCGTTGTCGCATGGCGCATGCCCAGTCAGACCGGGCTTGGTAGGTCCAGGCGGCGGCCCGGCGAGGCAAAGAACCTGCACATCCAGCCAGGTAATTTTAGCCATGCTGCACTGAAGAATGTCGCCGTGCCCTCTAAAGTTCACAGGGCGATTCGAGGGCTTTCTAGCGTTGTCTGGTGACGTCGCTGTCGCGGAAGCCCAGTGATGCCATCTTACGATAAAAGCTTGAGTTCCGCGTTGGTCATCTTGAAAAGTAGCTCACATGAGGGCCAAGCATTCCTTGTCGCACGGCGCATGCCCAGTCAGACCGGGCTTGATTAGTCCAGGCGGTGGCCCGGCGAGGCAAAGAACCTGCACAACCAGCCAGGCAATTTTAGCCTTGCTGCTCTGAAGTATGTTGCCGTGCCCTCTGAAGTTCACAGGGTGATCCGAGGGTTTTATAGCGTTGTCTGGTGACGTCGTTGTCGCGGAAGCCCGCTGATGCCACCTGACGATAGCAGGCTGAATTCCGCGTTGGTCATCTTGAAAAGTCGCTGACATGAGGTCCAAGCATTCGTTGTCACACGGCGCATGCCCCGTCAGACCGGGCTTGGTGGGTCCAGGCGGTGGCCCGGCGAGGCAAAGAACCTGCACAACCAGCCAGGCAATTTTAGCCATTCTGCTCTGAAGAATGTTGTCGTGCCATCTAAAGTTCACAGGGCGATTCGAGGGTTTTATAGCGTTGTCTGGTGACGTCGCTGTCGCGGAAGCCCGGTTATGTCACCTGACGACAGCAGCTTGAATTGCGCGTTGGTCATCTTGAAAACTCGCTGACTTGAGGCCCAAGCATTCGTTGTCGCACGGCGCACAACCAGCCAGGTAATTTTATCCGTGCTGCTCTGAAGAATGTCGCCGTTCCCTCTATATTCAACCTGCTCAAGCAGCCAGGCAATTTTAGCGAAACTGCTCTGAAGAATGTTGCCGTGCAATCTAAAGTTCACAGGACGATTCGAGGGTTTTAAAGCGTTGTCTGGTGACGTCGCTGTCGTGGAAGCCCGGTGATGCCACCTGACGATAGCAGCTTGAATTCCGCGTTGGTCATCTTGGAAAGTCGCTGTCATGAGGCCCAAGCATTCGTTGTCGCACGGCGCATGCCCAGTCAGACCGGGTTTGATGGTACCAGGCGGCGGCCCGGCGAGGCAAAGAACCTGTGCAACCAGCCAGGCAATTTTAGCCAGGCTGCTCTGAAGAATGTTGCCGTGCCTTCTAAAGTTCACAGGGCCATTGGAGGGTTTTATAGCGTTGTCTGGTGACGTCGCTGTCGCGGAAGCCCGGTGATCCCATCTGATGATAGCAGCTTGAATTCCGCGTTGGTCATCTTGACAAGTCGCTGACATGAGGCCAAGTATTCGTTGTCGCACGGCGCATGCCCAGTCAGACCGGGCTTGGTGGGTCCAGGCGGCGGCCCGGCGAGGTAAAAACCTGCACAACCAGCCACGTAATTTCAGCCATGCTGCCCTGAGGAACGTCGCCGTGCCCTCTAAAGTTCACAGGGCGATTCGAGGGTTTTATAGCGTTGTCTGGTGACGTCGCTGTCGCGGAAGCCGGTGATGCCACCTTACGATAGCAGCTTGAGTTCCGCGTTGGTCATCTTAAAAAGTCGCTGACATGAGGCCCAAGCATTCCTGGTCGCACGGCGCACGCCCAGTCAGACCGGGCTTGATTGGTCCAGACGGTGGCCCGGCGAGGCAAGGAACCTGCACAACCTGCCAGGAAATTTTAGCCATGCTGCTCTGAAGAATGTTGCCGTGCCTTCTAAAGTTCACAGGGCGATTCGAGGGTGTTATAGCGTTGTCTTGTGACATGACTGTCGGGGAAGCCCGGTGATGCCATCTGATGATAGCAGCTTGAATTCCGCGTTGGTCATCTAGAAAAGTCGCTGACATGTGGCCCTAGGATTCGTTGTCGCACGACGCATGCCCAGACAGACCGGGCTTGGTGGGTGCAGGCCGCGGGCCGGCGAGGCAAAGAACCTGCACAACAAGCGAGGCAATTTTAGCCATGCTGCTCAGAAGACTTTAGCCGTACCCTCTGAAGTTCAGAGGGTGATCCGAGGGTTTAATAGCGTTGTCTGTTGACGTCGCTGTCACGGAAGCCCGGTTATGCCACCTGACGATAGCAGCTTGAATTCCGCGTTGGTCATCTTGAAAAGTCGCTGACATGAGGCCCAAGCATTCGTTGACGCACGGCGCATGCCCAGTCAGACCGGGCTTGGTGGGTGCAGGCGGCGGCCCGGCGAGACAAAGAACCTGCACAACCAGCCAGGCAATTTTAGCCATGCTGCTCTGAAGAATGTTGCCGCGGCTTCTGAAGTTCAGAGGGTTATCAGAGGGTTTTATAGCGTTGTCTGGTGACGTCGCTGTCGCGGAAGCCCGGTGATGCCCCCTGACGATAGCAGCTTGAATTCCGCGTTGGTCGTCTTTAAAAGTCGCTGACATGCGGCCCAAGGATTCGTTGTCGCACGGCGCATGCCTAGTCAGACCGGGCTTGGTGGGTCCAGGTGGCGGTCCGGCGAGACAAAGAACCTGCAGAAGCAGCCAGGCAATATTAGCCATGCTGCTCTGAAGAATGTTGCCATGCCCTCTGAAGTTCAGAGGGTGATCCGAGGGTTTTATAGCGTTGTCTGATGACGTCGCTGTCGCGGAAGCCCGGTTATGCCACCTGACGATAGCAGCTAAATTCTGAGTTGGTCATCTTGAAAAGGCGCTGACATGAGGCCCAAGCATTCGTTGACGCACGCCGTATGCCCAGTCAGACCGGGCTTTGTGGGTGCAGGCGGCAACCCGGCGAGACAAAGAACCTGCACAAGCAGCCAGGCAATTTTAGCCATGCTGCTCTGAAGAATGTTGCCGTGCCCTCTGAAGTTCACAGGGTGATCCGAGGGTTTTACAGCGTTGTCTGGTTACGTTGTTGTTGCGGAAGCCCGGTGATGCCATCAGACGAGAGCAGCTTGAATTCCGCGTTGGTCATCTTGAAAAGTCGCTGACATGAGGCCCAAGGATTCGTTGTCGCACGGCGCATGGCCAGTCAGACCGGGCCTGTTGGGTCCAGGCGGCGGCCCGGCGAGGAAAAGAACCTGCACAAGCAGCCAGGCACTTTTAGCCATGCTGCTCTGAAGAATGTTGCAGTGCCCTCTGAAGTTCACAAGGTGATCCGAGTGTTTTATAGCGTTGTCTCGTGACGTCGTTGTTGCGGAAGCCCGGTGATGCATCTGATGATAGCAGCATGAATTCCGCGTTGGTCATCTTGAAAAGTCGCTGACATGAGGCCCAAGCATTCGTTGTCGCACGGCGCATGCCCCCGTCAGACAGGGCTTGGTGGGTCCAGTCGGCGGCCCGGCGAGGCAAAGAACCTGCTCAAGCAGCGAGGCAATTTTAGCCAAACTGCTCTGAAGAATGTTGCCGTGCAATCTAAAGTTCACAGGACGATTCGAGGGTTTTAAAGCGTTGTCTGGTCACGTCGCTGTCGTGGAAGCCCGGTGATGCCACCTGACGATAGCAGCTTGAATTCCGCGTTGGTCATCTTGGAAAGTCGCTTACATGAGGCCCAAGCATTCGTTGTCGCACGGCGCATGCCCAGTCAGACCGGGCTTGGTGGGTCCAGGTGGCGGCCCGACGGGGCAAAGAACCTGCACAACCAGCCAGGCAATTTTAGCCATGCTGCTCTGAAGAATGTTGCCGTGCCCTCTAAAGTTCACAGGACGATTCGAGGGTTTTATAGCGTTGTCTGGTGACGTCGCTGTCGGGGAATCCCGGTTATGCCACCTGACGATAGCAGCTTGAATTCCGCGTTGGTCATCTTGAAAAGTCGCTGACATGAGGCCCAAGCATTCGTTGTCGCATGGCGCATGCCCAGTCAGACCGGGCTTGGTGGGTCCAGGCGGCGGCCTGGCGAGGCAAAGAACCTGCACAACCAGCCAGGTAATTTTAGCCATGCTGCTCGGAAGAATGTCGCCGTGCCCTCTAAAGTTCAGAGGGTGATCCGAGGGTTTTATAGCGTTGTCTGGTGACGTCGCTGTCGCGGAAGCCCAGTGATGCCATCTTACGATAAAAGCTTGAGTTCCGCGTTGGTCATCTTGAAAAGTCGCTGACATGAGGCCCAAGCATTCCTTGTCGCACGGCGCATGCCCAGTCAGACCGGGCTTGATTAGTCCAGACGGTGGCCCGGCGAGGCAAGGAACCTGCACAACCAGCCAGGAAATTTTAGCCATGCTGCTCTGAAGAATGTTGCCGTGCCTTCTAAAGTTCACAGGGCGATTTGAGGGTTTTATAGCATTGTCTTGTGACATGACTGTCGCGGAAGCCCGGTGATGCCATCTGATGATAGCAGCTTGAATTCCACGTTGGTCATCTTGAAAAGTCGCTGACATGTGGCCCTAGGATTCGTTGTCGCACGGCGCATGCCCAGACAGACCGGGCTTGGTGGGTGCAGGCCGCGGGCCGGCGAGGCAAAGAACCTGCACAACCAGCCAGGCAATTTTAGCCATGCTGCTCTGAAGAATGTTGCCGTGGCTTCTGAAGTTCAGAGGGTTATCAGAGGGTTTTATAGCGTTGTCTGGGGACGTCGCAGTCGCGGAAGCCTGGTTATGCCACCTGACGATAGCAGCTTGAATTCCGCGTTGGTCATCTTGAAAAGGCGCTGACATGAGGCCCAAGGATTCGTTGTCGCACGGCGCATGCCTAGTCAGACCGGACTTGGTGGGTCCAGGTTGCGGTCCGGCGAGACAAAGAACCTGCAGAAGAAGCCAGGCAATTTTAGCCATACTGCTCTGAAGAATGTTGCCATGCCCTCTGAAGTTCAGAGGGTGATCCGAGGGTTTTATAGCGTTGTCTGATGACGTCGCTGTCGCGGAAGCCCGGTTATGCCACCTGACGATAGCAGCTTGAATTCTGAGTTGGTCATCTTGAAAAGGCGCTGACATGAGGCCCAAGCATTCGTTGACGCACGCCGTATGCGCAGTCAGACCGGGCTTTGTGGGTGCAGGCGGCAACCCGGCGAGACAAAGAACCTGCACAAGCAGCCAGGCAATTTTAGCCATGCTGCTCTGAAGAATGTTGCCGTGCCCTCTGAAGTTCACAGGGTGATCCGAGGGTTTTACAGCGTTGTCTGGTTACGTTGTTGTTGCGGAAGCCCGGTGATGCCATCAGACGAGAGCAGCTTGAATTCCGCGTTGGTCATCTTGAAAAGTCGCTGACATGAGACCCAAGGATTCGTTGTCGCACGGCGCATGGCCAGTCAGACCGGGCTTGTTGGGTCCAGGCGGCGGCCCGGCTAGGAAAAGAACCTGCACAAGCAGCCAGGCCATTTTAGCCATGCTGCTCTGAAGAATGTTGCAGTGCCCTCTGAAGTTCACAGGGTGTTACGAGGGTTTTATAGCGTTTGCTGGTGACGTCTTTGTTGCGGAAGCCCGGTGATGCCATCTGACGATAGCAGCTTGAATTCCGCCTTGGTCATCTTGAAAAGTCGCTGACATGAGGCCCAAGCATTCGTTGTCGCACGGCGCATGTCCAGTCAGACCGGGCATGGTGGGTCCAGGCGGCGGCCCGGCGAGGCAAAGAACCTGCACAAGCAGCCCGGCAATTTTAGCCATGCTGCTCTGAAGAATGTTGCCGTGCCCTCTGAAGTTCACAGGGTGATCCGAGTGTTTTATAGCGTTGTCTCGTGACGTCGTTGTTGCGGAAGCCCGGTGATGCCATCTGACGATAGCAGCATGAATTCCGCGTTGGTCATCTTGAAAAGTCGCTGACATGAGGCCCAAGCATTCGTTGTCGCACGGCGCATGCCCCCGTCAGACAGGGCTTGGTGGGTCCAGTCGGCGGCCCGGCGAGGCAAAGAACCTGCTCAAGCAGCCAGGCAATTTTAGCCAAACTGCTCTGAAGATTGTTGCAGTGCAATCTAAAGTTCACAGGACGATTCGAGGGTTTTAAAGCGTTGTCTGGTGACGTCGCTGTCGTGGAAGCCCGGTGATGCCACCTGACGATAGCAGCTTGAATTCCGCGTTGGTCATCTTGGAAAGTCGCTGACATGAGGCACAAGCATTCGTTGTCGCACGGCGCATGCCCAGTCAGACCGGGTTTGATGGTACCAGGCGGCGGCCCGGCGAGGCAAAAAACCTGCACAACTAGCCAGGTAATTTCAGCCATGTTGCCCTGAAGAAGGTCGCCGTGCCCTCTAAAGTTCGCAGGGCGATTCGAGGGTTTTATAGCGTTGTCTGGTGACGTCGCTGTCGCGGAAGCCCGGTGATGCCACCTTACGATAGCAGCTTGAGTCCCGCGTTGGTCATCTTGAAAAGTCGCTGACATGAGGCCCAAGCATTCCTTGTCGCACGGCGCATGCCCAGTCAGACCGGGCTTGATTGGTTCAGGCGCTGGCCCGGCGAGGCAAAGAACCTGCACAACCAGCCAGGCAATTTTAGCCATGCTGCTCTGAAGGATGTTGCCGTGACTTCTAAAGTTCACAGGGCGATTCGAGGGTTTTATAGCGTTGTCTTGTAACATGACTGTCGCGGAAGCCCGGTGATGCCATCTGATGATAGCAGCTTGAATTCCGCGTTGGTCATCTCTAAAAGTCGCTGACATGAGGCCCAAGCATTCGTTGTCGCACGGCGCATGCCCCAGTCAGAGCGGGCTTGGTGGGTCCAGGCGGCGGCCCGGCGAGGCAAAGAACCTGCACAAGCACCCAGGCAATTTTAGCCATGCTGCTCTGAAGAATGTTGCCGTGCCCTCTAACGTTCCCAGAGCGATTTAAGGGTTTTATAGCGTTGTCTGGTGGTGTCGCTGTCGCGGAAGCCCGGTTATGCCACCTGACGATAACAGCTTGAATTCCGCGTTGGTCACCTTGAAAAGTCGCTGACATGAGGCCCAAGCATTCGTTGTCGCATGGCGCATGCCCAGTCAGACCGGGCTTGGTAGGACCAGGCGGCGGCCCGGCGAGGCAAGGAACCTGCACAACCAGCCAGGAAATTTTAGCCATGCTGCTCTGAAGAATGTTGCCGTGCCTTCTAAAGTTCACAGGGCGATTCGAGGGTTTTATAGCGTTGTCTTGTGACATGACTGTCGCGGAAGCCCGGTGATGCCATCTGATGATAGCAGCTTGAAATCCGCGTTGGTCATCTTGAAAAGTCGCTGACATGTGGCCCTAGGATTCGTTTTCGCACGGCGCATGCCTAGACAGACCGGGCTTGGTGGGTGCAGGCCGCGGGCCGGCGAGGCAAAGAACCTGCACAACAAGCCAGGCAATTTTAGCCATGCTGCTCAGAAGGCTTTAGCCGTGCCCTCTGAAGTTCAGAGGGTGATCCGAGGGTTTTATAGCGTTGTCTGTTGACGTCGCTGTCACGGAAGCCCGGTTATGCCACCTGACGATAGCAGCTTGAATTCCGCGTTGGTCATCTTGAAAAGTCGCTGACATGAGGCCCAAGCATTCGTTGACGCACGGCGCATGCCCAGTCAGACCGGGCTTGGTGGGTGCAGGCGGCGGCCCGGCGAGACAAAGAACCTGCACAACCAGCCAGGCAATTTTAGCCAAGCTGCTCTGAAGAATGTTGCCGCGGCTTCTGAAGTTCAGAAAGTTATCAGAGGGTTTTATAGCGTTGTCTGGTGACGTCGCTGTCGCGGAAGCCCGGTGATGCCCCCTGACGATAGCAGCTTGAATTCCGCGTTGGTCGTCTTTAAAAGTCGCTGACATGAGGCCCAAGGATTCGTTGTCGCACGGTGCATGCCTAGTCAGACCGGGTTTGATGGTACCAGGCGGCGGCCCGGCGAGGCAAAAAACCTGCACAACTAGCCAGGTAATTTCAGCCATGTTGCCCCGAAGAACGTCGCCGTGCCCTCTAAAGTTCGCAGGGCGATTCGAGGGTTTTATAGCGTTGTCTGGTGACGTCGCTGTCGCGGAAGCCCGGTGATGCCACCTTACGATAGCAGCTTGAGTCCCGCGTTGGTCATCTTGAAAAGTCGCTGACATGAGGCCCAAGCATTCCTTGTCGCACGGCGCATGCCCAGCCAGACCGGGCTTGATTGGTTCAGGCGCTGGCCCGGCGAGGCAAAGAACCTGCACAACCAGCCAGGCAATTTTAGCCATGCTGCTCTGAAGAATGTTGCCGTGACTTCTAAAGTTCACAGAGCGATTCGAGGGTTTTATAGCGTTGTCTTGTAACATGACTGTCGCGGAAGCCCGGTGATGCCATCTGACGATAGCAGCATGAATTCCGCGTTGGTCATCTTGAAAAGTCGCTGACATGAGGCCCAAGCATTCGTTGTCGCACGGCGCATGCCCCCGTCAGACAGGGCTTGGTGGGTCCAGTCGGCGGCCCGGCGAGGCAAAGAACCTGCTCAAGCAGCCAGGCAATTTTAGCCAAACTGCTCTGAAGAATGTTGCAGTGCAATCTAAAGTTCACAGGACGATTCGAGGGTTTTAAAGCGTTGTCTGGTGACGTCGCTGTCGTGGAAGCCCGGTGATGCCACCTGACGATAGCAGCTTGAATTCCGCGTTGGTCATCTTGGAAAGTCGCTGACATGAGGCACAAGCATTCGTTGTCGCACGGCGCATGCCCAGTCAGACCGGGTTTGATGGTACCAGGCGGCGGCCCGGCGAGGCAAAAAACCTGCACAACTAGCCAGGTAATTTCAGCCATGTTGCCCTGAAGAACGTCGCCGTGCCCTCTAAAGTTCGCAGGGCGATTCGAGGGTTTTATAGCGTTGTCTGGTGACGTCGCTGTCGCGGAAGCCCGGTGATGCCACCTTACGTTAGCAGCTTGAGTCCCGCGTTGGTCATCTTGAAAAGTCGCTGACATGAGGCCCAAGCATTCCTTGTCGCACGGCGCATGCCCAGTCAGACCGGGCTTGATTGGTTCAGGCGCTGGCCCGGCGAGGCAAAGAACCTGCACAACCAGCCAGGCAATTTTAGCCATGCTGCTCTGAAGAATGTTGCCGTGACTTCTAAAGTTCACAGGGCGATTCGAGGGTTTTATAGCGTTGTCTTGTAACATGACTGTCGCGGAAGCCCGGTGATGCCATCTGATGATAGCAGCTTGAATTCCGCGTTGGTCATCTCTAAAAGTCGCTGACATGAGGCCCAAGCATTCGTTGTCGCACGGCGCATGCCCCAGTCAGAGCGGGCTTGGTGGGTCCAGGCGGCGGCCCGGCGAGGCAAAGAACCTGCACAAGCACCCAGGCAATTTTAGCCATGCTGCTCTGAAGAATGTTGCCGTGCCCTCTAACGTTCCCAGAGCGATTTAAGGGTTTTATAGCGTTGTCTGGTGGTGTCGCTGTCGCGGAAGCCCGGTTATGCCACCTGACAATAACAGCTTGAATTCCGCGTTGGTCACCTTGAAAAGTCGCTGACATGAGGCCCAAGCATTCGTTGTCGCATGGCGCATGCCCAGTCAGACCGGGCTTGGTAGGACCAGGCGGCGGCCCGGCGAGGCAAAGAACCTGCACAACCAGCCAGGTAATTTTAGCCATGCTGCTCTGAAGAATGTCGCCGTGCCCTCTAAAGTTCACAGGGTGATTCGAGGGTTTTTTAGCGTTGTCTGGTGACGTCGCTGTCGCGGAAGCCCAGTGATGCCATCTTACGATAAAAGCTTGAGTTCCGCGTTGGTCATCTTGAAAAGTCGCTGACATGAGGCCCAAGCATTCCTTGCCGCACGGCGCATGCCCAGTCAGACCGGGCTTGATTAGTCCAGACGGTGGCCCGGCGAGGCAAGGAACCTGCACAACCAGCCAGGAAATTTTAGCCATGCTGCTCTGAAGAATGTTGCCGTGCCTTCTAAAGTTCACAGGGCGATTCGAGGGTTTTATAGCGTTGTCTTGTGACATGACTGTCGCGGAAGCCCGGTGATGCCATCTGATGATAGCAGCTTGAAATCCGCGTTGGTCATCTTGAAAAGTCGCTGACATGTGGCCCTAGGATTCGTTTTCGCACGGCGCATGCCCAGACAGACCGGGCTTGGTGGGTGCAGGCCGCGGGCCGGCGAGGCAAAGAACCTGCACAACAAGCCAGGCAATTTTAGCCATGCTGCTCAGAAGGCTTTAGCCGTGCCCTCTGAAGTTCAGAGGGTGATCCGAGGGTTTTATAGCGTTGTCTGTTGACGTCGCTGTCACGGAAGCCCGGTTATGCCACCTGACGATAGCAGCTTGAATTCCGCGTTGGTCATCTTGAAAAGTCGCTGACATGAGGCCCAAGCATTCGTTGACGCACGGCGCATGCCCAGTCAGACCGGGCTTGGTGGGTGCAGGCGGCGGCCCGGCGAGACAAAGAACCTGCACAACCAGCCAGGCAATTTTAGCCAAGCTGCTCTGAAGAATGTTGCCGCGGCTTCTGAAGTTCAGAAAGTTATCAGAGGGTTTTATAGCGTTGTCTGGTGACGTCGCTGTCGCGGAAGCCCGGTGATGCCCCCTGACGATAGCAGCTTGAATTCCGCGTTGGTCGTCTTTAAAAGTCGCTGACATGAGGCCCAAGGATTCGTTGTCGCACGGTGCATGCCTAGTCAGACCGGGCTTGGTGGGTCCAGGTGGCGGTCCGGCGAGACAAAGAACCTGCAGAAGCAGCCAGGCAATTTTAGCCCTGCTGCTCTGAAGAATGTTGCCGTGCCCTCTGAAGTTCACAGGGTGATACGAGGGTTTTACAGCGTTGTCTGGTTATGTTGTTGTTGCGGAAGCCCGGTGATGCCATCAGACGAGAGCAGCTTGAATTCCGCGTTGGTCATCTTGAAAAGTCGCTGACATGAGGCCCAAGGATTCGTTGTCGCACGGCGCATGGCCAGTCAGACCGGGCTTGTTGGGTCCAGGCGGCGGCCCGGCGAGGAAAAGAAGCTGCACAAGCAGCCAGGCAATTTTAGCCATGCTGCTCTGAAGAATGTTGCAGTGCCCTCTGAAGTTCACAGGGTGTTACGAGGGTTTTATAGCGTTTGCTGGTGACGTCTTTGTTGCGGAAGCCCGGTGATGCCATGTGACGATAGCAGCTTGAATTCCGCCTTGGTCATCTTGAAAAGTCTCTAACATGAGGCCCAAGCATTCGTTGTCGCACGGCGCATGTCCAGTCAGACCGGGCATGGTGGGTCCAGGCGGCGGCCCGGCGAGGCAAAGAACCTGCTCAAGCAGCCAGGCAATTTTAGCCAAACTGCTCTGAAGAATGTTGCCGTGCAATCTAAAGTTCACAGGACGATTCGAGGGTTTTAAAGCGTTGTCTGGTGAAGTCGCTGTCGTGGAAGCCCGGTGATGCCACCTGACGATAGCAGCTTGAATTCCGTGTTGGTCATCTTGGAAAGTCGCTGACATGAGGCCCAAGCATTCGTTGTCGCACGGCGCATGCCCAGTCAGACCGGGTTTGATGGTTCCAGGCGGCGGCCCGGCGAGGCAAAGAACCTGTACAACCAGCCAGGCAATTTTATCCAGGCTGCTCTGAAGAATGTTGCCGTGCCTTCTAAAGTTCACAGGGCGATTCGAGGGTTTTATAGCGTTGTCTGGTGACGTCGCTGTCGCGGAAGCCCGGTGATCCCATCTGATGATAGCAGCTTGAATTCCGCGTTGTTCATCTTGATAAGTCGCTGACATGAGGCCAAGTATTCGTTGTCGCACGGCGCATGCCCAGTCAGACCGGGCTCGGTGGGTCCAGGTGGCGGCCCGACGGGGCAAAGAACCTGCAGAACCAGCCAGGCAATTTTAGCCATCCTGCTCTGAAGAATGTTGCCGTGCCCTCTAACGTTCCCAGAGCGATTTAAGGGTTTTATAGCGTTGTCTGGTGGTGTCGCTGTCGCGGAAGTCCGGTTATGCCACCTGACGATAGCAGCTTGAATTCCGCGTTGGTCATCTTGAAAAGTCGCTGACATGAGGCCCAAGCATTCGTTGTCGCATGGCGCATGCCCAGTCAGACCGGGCTTGGTAGGTCCAGGCGGCGGCCCGGCGAGGCAAAGAACCTGCACAACCAGCCAGGTAATTTTAGCCATGCTGCTCGGAAGAATGTCGCCGTGCCCTCTAAAGTTCACAGGGCGATTCGAGGGTTTTTTAGCGTTGTCTGGTGACGTCGCTGTCGCGGAAGCCCAGTGATGCCATCTTACGATAAAAGCTTGAGTTCCGCGTTGGTCATCTTGAAAAGTCGCTGACATGAGGCCCAAGCATTCCTTGTCGCACGGCGCATGCCCAGTCAGACCGGGCTTGATTAGTCCAGACGGTGGCCCGGCGAGGCAAGGAACCTGCACAACCAGCCAGGAAATTTTAGCCATGCTGCTCTGAAGAATGTTGCCGTGCCTTCTAAAGTTCACAGGGCGATTCGAGGGTTTTATAGCGTTGTCTTGTGACATGACTGTCGCGGAAGCCCGGTGATGCCATCTGATGATAGCAGCTTGAAATCCGCGTTGGTCATCTTGAAAAGTCGCTGACATGTGGCCCTAGGATTCGTTGTCGCACGGCGCATGCCCAGACAGACCGGGCTTGGTGGGTGCAGGCCGCGGGCCGGCGAGGCAAAGAACCTGCACAACAAGCCAGGCAATTTTAGCCATGCTGCTCAGAAGGCTTTAGCCGTGCCCTCTGAAGTTCAGAGGGTGATCCGAGGGTTTTATAGCGTTGCGTGTTGACGTCGCTGTCACGGAAGCCCGGTTATGCCACCTGACGATAGCAGCTTGAATTCCGCGTTGGTCATCTTGAAAAGTCGCTGACATGAGGCCCAAGCATTCGTTGACGCACGGCGCATGCCCAGTCAGACCGGGCTTGGTGGGTGCAGGCGGCGGCCCGGCGAGACAAAGAACCTGCACAACCAGCCAGGCAACTTTAGCCAAGCTTCTCTGAAGAATGTTGCCGCGGCTTCTGAAGTTCAGAAAGTTATCAGAGGGTTTTATAGCGTTGTCTGGTGACGTCGCTGTCGCGGAAGCCCGGTGATGCCCCCTGACGATAGCAGCTTGAATTCCGCGTTGGTCGTCTTTAAAAGTCGCTGACATGAGGCCCAAGGATTCGTTGTCGCACGGCGCATGCCTAGTCAGACCGGGCTTGGTGGGTCCAGTTGGCGGTCCGGCGAGACAAAGAACCTGCAGAAGCAGCCAGGCAATTTTAGCCATGCTGCTCTGAAGAATGTTGCCGTGCCCTCTGAAGTTCACAGGGTGATCCGAGGGTTTTACAGCGCGGTCTGGTTACGTTGTTGTTGCGGAAGCCCGGTGATGCCATCAGACGAGAGCAGCTTGAATTCCGCGTTGGTCATCTTGAAAAGTCGCTGACATGAGGCCCAAGGATTCGTAGTTGCACGGCGCATGGCCAGTCAGACCGGGCTTGTTGGGTCCAGGCGGCGGCCCGGCGAGGAAAAGAACCTGCACAAGCAGCCAGGCAATTTTAGCCATGCTGCTCTGAAGAATGTTGCAGTGCCCTCTGAAGTTCACAGGGTGTTACGAGGGTTTTATAGCGTTTGCTGGTGACGTCTTTGTTGCGGAAGCCCGGTGATGCCATGTGACGATAGCAGCTTGAATTCCGCCTTGGTCATCTTGAAAAGTCTCTAACATGAGGCCCAAGCATTCCTTGTCGCACGGCGCACGCCAAGTCAGACCGGGCTTGATTGGTCCAGACGGTGGCCCGGCGAGGCAAAGAACCTGCACAACCAGCCAGGAAATTTTAGCCATGCTGCTCTGAAGAATGTTGCCGTGCCTTCTAAAGTTCACAGGGCGATTCGAGGGTTTTATAGCATTGTCTTGTGACATGACTGTCGCGGAAGCCCGGTGATGCCATCTGATGATAGCAGCTTGAATTCCGCATTGGTCATCTTGAAAAGTCGCTGACATGTGGCCCTAGGATTCGTTGTCGCACGGCGCATGCCCAGACAGACCGGGCTTGGTGGGTGCAGGCCGCGGGCCGGCGAGGCAAAGAACCTGCACAACCAGCCAGGCAATTTTAGCCATGCTGCTCTGAAGAATGTTGCCGTGCCTTCTAAAGTTCACAGGGCGATTCGAGGGTTTTATAGCGTTGTCTTGTGACATGACTGTCGCGGAAGCCCGGTGATGCCATCTGATGATAGCAGCTTGAAATCCGCGTTGGTCATCTTGAAAAGTCGCTGACATGTGGCCCTAGGATTCGTTGTCGCACGGCGCATGCCCAGACAGACCGGGCTTGGTGGGTGCAGGCCGCGGGCCGGCGAGGCAAAGAACCTGCACAACAAGCCAGGCAATTTTAGCCATGCTGCTCAGAAGGCTTTAGCCGTGCCCTCTGAAGTTCAGAGGGTGATCCGAGGGTTTTATAGCGTTGCGTGTTGACGTCGCTGTCACGGAAGCCCGGTTATGCCACCTGACGATAGCAGCTTGAATTCCGCGTTGGTCATCTTGAAAAGTCGCTGACATGAGGCCCAAGCATTCGTTGACGCACGGCGCATGCCCAGTCAGACCGGGCTTGGTGGGTGCAGGCGGCGGCCCGGCGAGACAAAGAACCTGCACAACCAGCCAGGCAATTTTAGCCAAGCTTCTCTGAAGAATGTTGCCGCGGCTTCTGAAGTTCAGAAAGTTATCAGAGGGTTTTATAGCGTTGTCTGGTGACGTCGCTGTCGCGGAAGCCCGGTGATGCCCCCTGACGATAGCAGCTTGAATTCCGCGTTGGTCGTCTTTAAAAGTCGCTGACATGAGGCCCAAGGATTCGTTGTCGCACGGCGCATGCCTAGTCAGACCGGGCTTGGTGGGTCCAGTTGGCGGTCCGGCGAGACAAAGAACCTGCAGAAGCAGCCAGGCAATTTTAGCCATGCTGCTCTGAAGAATGTTGCCGTGCCCTCTGAAGTTCACAGGGTGATCCGAGGGTTTTACAGCGCGGTCTGGTTACGTTGTTGTTGCGGAAGCCCGGTGATGCCATCAGACGAGAGCAGCTTGAATTCCGCGTTGGTCATCTTGAAAAGTCGCTGACATGAGGCCCAAGGATTCGTAGTTGCACGGCGCATGGCCAGTCAGACCGGGCTTGTTGGGTCCAGGCGGCGGCCCGGCGAGGAAAAGAACCTGCACAAGCAGCCAGGCAATTTTAGCCATGCTGCTCTGAAGAATGTTGCAGTGCCCTCTGAAGTTCACAGGGTGTTACGAGGGTTTTATAGCGTTTGCTGGTGACGTCTTTGTTGCGGAAGCCCGGTGATGCCATGTGACGATAGCAGCTTGAATTCCGCCTTGGTCATCTTGAAAAGTCTCTAACATGAGGCCCAAGCATTCCTTGTCGCACGGCGCACGCCAAGTCAGACCGGGCTTGGTGGGTGCAGGCCGCGGGCCGGCGAGGCAAAGAACCTGCACAACCAGCCAGGCAATTTTAGCCATGCTGCTCTGAAGAATGTTGCCGTGACTTCTAAAGTTCACAGGGTGATTCGAGGGTTTTATAGCGTTGTCTTGTAACATGACTGTCGCGGAAGCCCGGTGATGCCATCTGATGATAGCAGCTTGAATTCCGCGTTGGTAATCTCTAAACGTCGCTGACATGAGGCCCAAGCATTCGTTGTCGCACGGCGCATGCCCCAGTCAGAGCGGGCTTGGTGGGTCCAGGCGGCGGCCCGGCGAGGCAAAGAACCTGCACAAGCACCCAGGCAATTTTAGCCATGCTGCTCTGAAGAATGTTGCCGTGCCCTCTAACGTTCCCAGAGCGATTTAAGGGTTTTATAGCGTTGTCTGGTGGCGTCGCTGTCGCGGAAGCCCGGTTATGCCACCTGACGATAGCAGCTTGAATTCCGCGTTGGTCATCTTGAAAAGTCGCTGACATGAGGCCCAAGCATTCGTTGTCGCATGGCGCATGCCCAGTCAGACCGGGCTTGGTAGGTCCAGGCGGCGGCCCGGCGAGGCAAAGAACCTGCACAACCAGCCAGGTAATTTTAGCCATGCTGCTCGGAAGAATGTCGCCGTGCCCTCTAAAGTTCACAGGGCGATTCGAGGGTTTTTTAGCGTTGTCTGGTGACGTCGCTGTCGCGGAAGCCCAGTGATGCCATCTTACGATAAAAGCTTGAGTTCCGCGTTGGTCATCTTGAAAAGTCGCTGACATGAGGCCCAAGCATTCCTTGTCGCACGGCGCATGCCCAGTCAGACCGGGCTTGATTAGTCCAGACGGTGGCCCGGCGAGGCAAGGAACCTGCACAACCAGCCAGGAAATTTTAGCCATGCTGCTCTGAAGAATGTTGCCGTGCCTTCTAAAGTTCACAGGGCGATTTGAGGGTTTTATAGCATTGTCTTGTGACATGACTGTCGCGGAAGCCCGGTGATGCCATCTGATGATAGCAGCTTGAATTCCACGTTGGTCATCTTGAAAAGTCGCTGACATGTGGCCCTATGATTCGTTGTCGCACGGCGCATGCCCAGACAGACCGGGCTTGGTGGGTGCAGGCCGCGGGCCGGCGAGGCAAAGAACCTGCACAACCAGCCAGGCAATTTTAGCCATGCTGCTCTGAAGAATGTTGCCGTGGCTTCTGAAGTTCAGAGGGTTATCAGAGGGTTTTATAGCGTTGTCTGGGGACGTCGCAGTCGCGGAAGCCTGGTTATGCCACCTGACGATAGCAGCTTGAATTCCGCGTTGGTCATCTTGAAAAGGCGCTGACATGAGGCCCAAGGATTCGTTGTCGCACGGCGCATGCCTAGTCAGACCGGACTTGGTGGGTCCAGGTGGCGGTCCGGCGAGACAAAGAACCTGCAGAAGAAGCCAGGCAATTTTAGCCATACTGCTCTGAAGAATGTTGCCATGCCCTCTGAAGTTCAGAGGGTGATCCGAGGGTTTTATAGCGTTGTCTGATGACGTCGCTGTCGCGGAAGCCCGGTTATGCCACCTGACGATAGCAGCTTGAATTCTGAGTTGGTCATCTTGAAAAGGCGCTGACATGAGGCCCAAGCATTCGTTGACGCACGCCGTATGCCCAGTCAGACCGGGCTTTGTGGGTGCAGGCGGCAACCCGGCGAGACAAAGAACCTGCACAAGCAGCCAGGCAATTTTAGCCATGCTGCTCTGAAGAATGTTGCCGTGCCCTCTGAAGTTCACAGGGTGATCCGAGGGTTTTACAGCGTTGTCTAGTTACGTTGTTGTTGCGGAAGCCCTGTGATGCCATCAGACGAGAGCAGCTTGAATTCCGCGTTGGTCATCTTGAAAAGTCGCTGACATGAGGCCCAAGGATTCGTTGTCGCACGGCGCATGGCCAGTCAGACCGGGCTTGTTGGGTCCAGGCGGCAGCCCGGCGAGGCAAAGAACCTGCACAACCAGCCATGTAATTTTAGCCATGCTGCTCGGAAGAATGTCGCCGTGCCCTCTAAAGTTCACAGGGCGATTCGAGGGTTTTTTAGCGTTGTCTGGTGACGTCGCTGTCGCGGAAGCCCAGTGATGCCATCTTACGATAAAAGCTTGAGTTCCGCGTTGGTCATCTTGAAAAGTCGCTGACATGAGGCCCAAGCATTCCTTGTCGCACGGCGCATGCCCAGTCAGACCGGGCTTGATTAGTCCAGACGGTGGCCCGGCGAGGCAAGGAACCTGCACAACCAGCCAAGAAATTTTAGCCATGCTGCTCTGAAGAATGTTGCCGTGCCTTCTAAAGTTCACAGGGCGATTCGAGGGTTTTATAGCGTTGTCTTGTGACATGACTGTCGCGGAAGCCCGGTGATGCCATCTGATGATAGCAGCTTAAAATCCGCGTTGGTCAGCTTGAAAAGTCGCTGACATGTGGCCCTAGGATTCGTTGTCGCACGGCGCATGCCCAGACAGACCGGGCTTGGTGGGTGCAGGCCGCGGGCCGGCGAGGCAAAGAACCTGCACAACAAGCCAGGCAATTTTAGCCATGCTGCTCAGAAGGCTTTAGCCGTGCCCTCTGAAGTTCAGAGGGTGATCCGAGGGTTTTATAGCGTTGTCTGTTGACGTCACTGTCACGGAAGCCCGGTTATGCCACCTGACGATAGCAGCTTGAATTCCGCGTTGGTCATCTTGAAAAGTCGCTGACATGAGGCCCAAGCATTCGTTGACGCACGGCGCATGCCCAGTCAGACCGGGCTTGGTGGGTGCAGGCGGCGGCCCGGCGAGACAAAGAACCTGCACAACCAGCCAGGCAATTTTAGCCAAGCTGCTCTGAAGAAGGTTGCCGCGGCTTTTGAAGTTCAGAAAGTTATCAGAGGGTTTTATAGCGTTGTCTGGTGACGTCGCTGTCGCGGAAGCCCGGTGATGCCCCCTGACGATAGCAGCTTGAATTCCGCGTTGGTCGTCTTTAAAAGTCGCTGACATGAGGCCCAAGGATTCGTTGTCGCACGGCGCATGCCTAGTCAGACCGGGCTTGGTGGGTCCAGGTGGCGGTCCGGCGAGACAAAGAACCTGCAGAAGCAGCCAGGCAATTTTAGCCATGCTGCTCTGAAGAATGTTGCCGTGCCCTCTGAAGTTCACAGGGTGATCCGAGGGTTTTACAGCGTTGTCTGGTTACGTTGTTGTTGCGGAAGCCCGGTGATGCCATCAGACGAGAGCAGCTTGAATTCCGCGTTGGTCATCTTGAAAAGTCGCTGACATGAGGCCCAAGGATTCGTTGGTGCACGGCGCATGGCCAGTCAGACCGGGCTTGTTGGGTCCAGGCGGCGGCCCGGCGAGGAAAAGAACCTGCACAAGCAGCCAGGCAATTTTAGCCATGCTGCTCTGAAGAATGTTGCAGTGCCCTCTGAAGTTCACAGGGTGTTACGAGGGTTTTATAGCGTTTGCTGGTGACGTCTTTGTTGCGGAAGCCCGGTGATGCCATCTGACGATAGCAGCTTGAATTCCGCCTTGGTCATCTTGAAAAGTCGCTGACATGAGGCCCAAGCATTCGTTGTCGCACGGCGCATGTCCAGTCAGACCGGGCATGGTGGGTCCAGGCGGCGGCCCGGCGAGGCAAAGAACCTGCACAAGCAGCCAGGCAATTTTAGCCATGCTGCTCTGAAGAATGTTGCCGTGCCCTCTGAAGTTCACAGGGTGATCCGAGTGTTTTATAGCGTTGTCTCGTGACGTCGCTGTCGCGGAAGCCCGGTGATGCCACCTTACGATAGCAGCTTGAGTCCCGCGTTGGTCATCTTGAAAAGTCGCTGACATGAGGCCCAAGCATTCGTTGTCGCATGGCGCATGCCCAGTCAGACCGGGCTTGGTAGGTCCAGGCGGCGGCCCGGCGAGGCAAAGAACCTGCACAACCAGCCATGTAATTTTAGCCATGCTGCTCGGAAGAATGTCGCCGTGCCCTCTAAAGTTCACAGGGCGATTCGAGGGTTTTTTAGCGTTGTCTGGTGACGTCGCTGTCGCGGAAGCCCAGTGATGCCATCTTACGATAAAAGCTTGAGTTCCGCGTTGGTCATCTTGAAAAGTCGCTGACATGAGGCCCAAGCATTCCTTGTCGCACGGCGCATGCCCAGTCAGACCGGGCTTGATTAGTCCAGACGGTGGCCCGGCGAGGCAAGGAACCTGCACAACCAGCCAGGAAATTTTAGCCATGCTGCTCTGAAGAATGTTTCCGTGCCCTCTGAAGTTCACAGGGTGATCCGAGGGTTTTACAGCGTTGTCTGGTTACGTTGTTGTTGCGGAAGCCCGGTGATGCCATCAGACGAGAGCAGCTTGAATTCCGCGTTGGTCATCTTGAAAAGTCGCTGACATGAGGCCCAAGGATTCGTTGTCGCACGGCGCATGGCCAGTCAGACCGGGCTTGTTGGGTCCAGGCGGCGGCCCGGCGAGGAAAAGAACCTGCACAAGCAGCCAGGCAATTTTAGCCATGCTGCTCTGAAGAATGTTGCAGTGCCCTCTGAAGTTCACAGGGTGTTACGAGGGTTTTATAGCGTTTGCTGGTGACGTCTTTGTTGCGGAAGCCCGGTGATGCCATCTGACGATAGCAGCTTGAATTCCGCCTTGGTCATCTTGAAAAGTCGCTGACATGAGGCCCAAGCATTCGTTGTCGCACGGCGCATGTCCAGTCAGACCGGGCATGGTGGGTGCAGGCGGCGGCCCGGCGAGACAAAGAACCTGCACAACCAGCCAGGCAATTTTAGCCAAGCTTCTCTGAAGAATGTTGCCGCGGCTTCTGAAGTTCAGAAAGTTATCAGAGGGTTTTATAGCGTTGTCTGGTGACGTCGCTGTCGCGGAAGCCCGGTGATGCCCCCTGACGATAGCAGCTTGAATTCCGCGTTGGTCGTCTTTAAAAGTCGCTGACATGAGGCCCAAGGATTCGTTGTCGCACGGCGCATGCCTAGTCAGACCGGGCTTGGTGGGTCCAGTTGGCGGTCCGGCGAGACAAAGAACCTGCAGAAGCAGCCAGGCAATTTTAGCCATGCTGCTCTGAAGAATGTTGCCGTGCCCTCTGAAGTTCACAGGGTGATCCGAGGGTTTTACAGCGTTGTCTGGTTACGTTGTTGTTGCGGAAGCCCGGTGATGCCATCAGACGAGAGCAGCTTGAATTCCGCGTTGGTCATCTTGAAAAGTCGCTGACATGAGGCCCAAGGATTCGTAGTTGCACGGCGCATGGCCAGTCAGACCGGGCTTGTTGGGTCCAGGCGGCGGCCCGGCGAGGAAAAGAACCTGCACAAGCAGCCAGGCAATTTTAGCCATGCTGCTCTGAAGAATGTTGCAGTGCCCTCTGAAGTTCACAGGGTGTTACGAGGGTTTTATAGCGTTTGCTGGTGACGTCTTTGTTGCGGAAGCCCGGTGATGCCATGTGACGATAGCAGCTTGAATTCCGCCTTGGTCATCTTGAAAAGTCTCTAACATGAGGCCCAAGCATTCCTTGTCGCACGGCGCACGCCAAGTCAGACCGGGCTTGATTGGTCCAGACGGTGGCCCGGCGAGGCAAAGAACCTGCACAACCAGCCAGGAAATTTTAGCCATGCTGCTCTGAAGAATGTTGCCGTGCCTTCTAAAGTTCACAGGGCGATTCGAGGGTTTTATAGCATTGTCTTGTGACATGACTGTCGCGGAAGCCCGGTGATGCCATCTGATGATAGCAGCTTGAATTCCGCATTGGTCATCTTGAAAAGTCGCTGACATGTGGCCCTAGGATTCGTTGTCGCACGGCGCATGCCCAGACAGACCGGGCTTGGTGGGTGCAGGCCGCGGGCCGGCGAGGCAAAGAACCTGCACAACCAGCCAGGCAATTTTAGCCATGCTGCTCTGAAGAATGTTGCCGTGACTTCTAAAGTTCACAGGGTGATTCGAGGGTTTTATAGCGTTGTCTTGTAACATGACTGTCGCGGAAGCCCGGTGATGCCATCTGATGATAGCAGCTTGAATTCCGCGTTGGTAATCTCTAAACGTCGCTGACATGAGGCCCAAGCATTCGTTGTCGCACGGCGCATGCCCCAGTCAGAGCGGGCTTGGTGGGTCCAGGCGGCGGCCCGGCGAGGCAAAGAACCTGCACAAGCACCCAGGCAATTTTAGCCATGCTGCTCTGAAGAATGTTGCCGTGCCCTCTAACGTTCCCAGAGCGATTTAAGGGTTTTATAGCGTTGTCTGGTGGCGTCGCTGTCGCGGAAGCCCGGTTATGCCACCTGACGATAGCAGCTTGAATTCCGCGTTGGTCATCTTGAAAAGTCGCTGACATGAGGCCCAAGCATTCGTTGTCGCATGGCGCATGCCCAGTCAGACCGGGCTTGGTAGGTCCAGGCGGCGGCCCGGCGAGGCAAAGAACCTGCACAACCAGCCAGGTAATTTTAGCCATGCTGCTCGGAAGAATGTCGCCGTGCCCTCTAAAGTTCACAGGGCGATTCGAGGGTTTTTTAGCGTTGTCTGGTGACGTCGCTGTCGCGGAAGCCCAGTGATGCCATCTTACGATAAAAGCTTGAGTTCCGCGTTGGTCATCTTGAAAAGTCGCTGACATGAGGCCCAAGCATTCCTTGTCGCACGGCGCATGCCCAGTCAGACCGGGCTTGATTAGTCCAGACGGTGGCCCGGCGAGGCAAGGAACCTGCACAACCAGCCAGGAAATTTTAGCCATGCTGCTCTGAAGAATGTTGCCGTGCCTTCTAAAGTTCACAGGGCGATTTGAGGGTTTTATAGCATTGTCTTGTGACATGACTGTCGCGGAAGCCCGGTGATGCCATCTGATGATAGCAGCTTGAATTCCACGTTGGTCATCTTGAAAAGTCGCTGACATGTGGCCCTATGATTCGTTGTCGCACGGCGCATGCCCAGACAGACCGGGCTTGGTGGGTGCAGGCCGCGGGCCGGCGAGGCAAAGAACCTGCACAACCAGCCAGGCAATTTTAGCCATGCTGCTCTGAAGAATGTTGCCGTGGCTTCTGAAGTTCAGAGGGTTATCAGAGGGTTTTATAGCGTTGTCTGGGGACGTCGCAGTCGCGGAAGCCTGGTTATGCCACCTGACGATAGCAGCTTGAATTCCGCGTTGGTCATCTTGAAAAGGCGCTGACATGAGGCCCAAGGATTCGTTGTCGCACGGCGCATGCCTAGTCAGACCGGACTTGGTGGGTCCAGGTGGCGGTCCGGCGAGACAAAGAACCTGCAGAAGAAGCCAGGCAATTTTAGCCATACTGCTCTGAAGAATGTTGCCATGCCCTCTGAAGTTCAGAGGGTGATCCGAGGGTTTTATAGCGTTGTCTGATGACGTCGCTGTCGCGGAAGCCCGGTTATGCCACCTGACGATAGCAGCTTGAATTCTGAGTTGGTCATCTTGAAAAGGCGCTGACATGAGGCCCAAGCATTCGTTGACGCACGCCGTATGCCCAGTCAGACCGGGCTTTGTGGGTGCAGGCGGCAACCCGGCGAGACAAAGAACCTGCACAAGCAGCCAGGCAATTTTAGCCATGCTGCTCTGAAGAATGTTGCCGTGCCCTCTGAAGTTCACAGGGTGATCCGAGGGTTTTACAGCGTTGTCTAGTTACGTTGTTGTTGCGGAAGCCCTGTGATGCCATCAGACGAGAGCAGCTTGAATTCCGCGTTGGTCATCTTGAAAAGTCGCTGACATGAGGCCCAAGGATTCGTTGTTGCACGGCGCATGGCCAGTCAGACCGGGCTTGTTGGGTCCAGGCGGCAGCCCGGCGAGGCAAAGAACCTGCACAACCAGCCATGTAATTTTAGCCATGCTGCTCGGAAGAATGTCGCCGTGCCCTCTAAAGTTCACAGGGCGATTCGAGGGTTTTTTAGCGTTGTCTGGTGACGTCGCTGTCGCGGAAGCCCAGTGATGCCATCTTACGATAAAAGCTTGAGTTCCGCGTTGGTCATCTTGAAAAGTCGCTGACATGAGGCCCAAGCATTCCTTGTCGCACGGCGCATGCCCAGTCAGACCGGGCTTGATTAGTCCAGACGGTGGCCCGGCGAGGCAAGGAACCTGCACAACCAGCCAAGAAATTTTAGCCATGCTGCTCTGAAGAATGTTGCCGTGCCTTCTAAAGTTCACAGGGCGATTCGAGGGTTTTATAGCGTTGTCTTGTGACATGACTGTCGCGGAAGCCCGGTGATGCCATCTGATGATAGCAGCTTAAAATCCGCGTTGGTCAGCTTGAAAAGTCGCTGACATGTGGCCCTAGGATTCGTTGTCGCACGGCGCATGCCCAGACAGACCGGGCTTGGTGGGTGCAGGCCGCGGGCCGGCGAGGCAAAGAACCTGCACAACAAGCCAGGCAATTTTAGCCATGCTGCTCAGAAGGCTTTAGCCGTGCCCTCTGAAGTTCAGAGGGTGATCCGAGGGTTTTATAGCGTTGTCTGTTGACGTCACTGTCACGGAAGCCCGGTTATGCCACCTGACGATAGCAGCTTGAATTCCGCGTTGGTCATCTTGAAAAGTCGCTGACATGAGGCCCAAGCATTCGTTGACGCACGGCGCATGCCCAGTCAGACCGGGCTTGGTGGGTGCAGGCGGCGGCCCGGCGAGACAAAGAACCTGCACAACCAGCCAGGCAATTTTAGCCAAGCTGCTCTGAAGAATGTTGCCGCGGCTTTTGAAGTTCAGAAAGTTATCAGAGGGTTTTATAGCGTTGTCTGGTGACGTCGCTGACGCGGAAGCCCGGTGATGCCCCCTGACGATAGCAGCTTGAATTCCGCGTTGGTCGTCTTTAAAAGTCGCTGACATGAGGCCCAAGGATTCGTTGTCGCACGGCGCATGCCTAGTCAGACCGGGCTTGGTGGGTCCAGGTGGCGGTCCGGCGAGACAAAGAACCTGCAGAAGCAGCCAGGCAATTTTAGCCATGCTGCTCTGAAGAATGTTGCCGTGCCCTCTGAAGTTCACAGGGTGATCCGAGGGTTTTACAGCGTTGTCTGGTTACGTTGTTGTTGCGGAAGCCCGGTGATGCCATCAGACGAGAGCAGCTTGAATTCCGCGTTGGTCATCTTGAAAAGTCGCTGACATGAGGCCCAAGGATTCGTTGGTGCACGGCGCATGGCCAGTCAGACCGGGCTTGTTGGGTCCAGGCGGCGGCCCGGCGAGGAAAAGAACCTGCACAAGCAGCCAGGCAATTTTAGCCATGCTGCTCTGAAGAATGTTGCAGTGCCCTCTGAAGTTCACAGGGTGTTACGAGGGTTTTATAGCGTTTGCTGGTGACGTCTTTGTTGCGGAAGCCCGGTGATGCCATCTGACGATAGCAGCTTGAATTCCGCCTTGGTCATCTTGAAAAGTCGCTGACATGAGGCCCAAGCATTCGTTGTCGCACGGCGCATGTCCAGTCAGACCGGGCATGGTGGGTCCAGGCGGCGGCCCGGCGAGGCAAAGAACCTGCACAAGCAGCCAGGCAATTTTAGCCATGCTGCTCTGAAGAATGTTGCCGTGCCCTCTGAAGTTCACAGGGTGATCCGAGTGTTTTATAGCGTTGTCTCGTGACGTCGCTGTCGCGGAAGCCCGGTGATGCCACCTTACGATAGCAGCTTGAGTCCCGCGTTGGTCATCTTGAAAAGTCGCTGACATGAGGCCCAAGCATTCGTTGTCGCATGGCGCATGCCCAGTCAGACCGGGCTTGGTAGGTCCAGGCGGCGGCCCGGCGAGGCAAAGAACCTGCACAACCAGCCATGTAATTTTAGCCATGCTGCTCGGAAGAATGTCGCCGTGCCCTCTAAAGTTCACAGGGCGATTCGAGGGTTTTTTAGCGTTGTCTGGTGACGTCGCTGTCGCGGAAGCCCAGTGATGCCATCTTACGATAAAAGCTTGAGTTCCGCGTTGGTCATCTTGAAAAGTCGCTGACATGAGGCCCAAGCATTCCTTGTCGCACGGCGCATGCCCAGTCAGACCGGGCTTGATTAGTCCAGACGGTGGCCCGGCGAGGCAAGGAACCTGCACAACCAGCCAGGAAATTTTAGCCATGCTGCTCTGAAGAATGTTGCCGTGCCCTCTGAAGTTCACAGGGTGATCCTAGGGTTTTACAGCGTTGTCTGGTTACGTTGTTGTTGCGGAAGCCCGGTGATGCCATCAGACGAGAGCAGCTTGAATTCCGCATTGGTCATCTTGAAAAGTCGCTGACATGAGGCCCAAGGATTCGTTGTCGCACGGCGCATGGCCAGTCAGACCGGGCTTGTTGGGTCCAGGCGGCGGCCCGGCGAGGAAAAGAACCTGCACAAGCAGCCAGGCAATTTTAGCCATGCTGCTCTGAAGAATGTTGCAGTGCCCTCTGAAGTTCACAGGGTGTTACGAGGGTTTTATAGCGTTTGCTGGTGACGTCTTTGTTGCGGAAGCCCGGTGATGCCATCTGACGATAGCAGCTTGAATTCCGCCTTGGTCATCTTGAAAAGTCGCTGACATGAGGCCCAAGCATTCGTTGTCGCACGGCGCATGTCCAGTCAGACCGGGCATGGTGGGTCCAGGCGGCGGCCCGGCGAGGCAAAGAACCTGCTCAAGCAGCCAGGCAATTTTAGCCAAACTGCTCTGAAGAATGTTGCCGTGCAATCTAAAGTTCACAGGACGATTCGAGGGTTTTAAAGCGTTGTCTGGTGAAGTCGCTTTCGTGGAAGCCCGGTGATGCCACCTGACGATAGCAGCTTGAATTCCGTGTTGGTCATCTTGGAAAGTCGCTGACATGAGGCCCAAGCATTCGTTGTCGCACGGCGCATGCCCAGTCAGACCGGGTTTGATGGTTCCAGGCGGCGGCCCGGCGAGGCAAAGAACCTGTACAACCAGCCAGGCAATTTTAGCCAGGCTGCTCTGAAGAATGTTGCCGTGCCTTCTAAAGTTCACAGGGCGATTCGAGGGTTTTATAGCGTTGTCTGGTGACGTCGCTGTCGCGGAAGCCCGGTGATCCCATCTGATGATAGAAGCTTGAATTCCGCGTTGGTCATCTTGATAAGTCGCTGACATGAGGCCAAGTATTCGTTGTCGCACGGCGCATGCCCAGTCAGACCGGGCTCGGTGGGTCCAGGTGGCGGCCCGACGGGGCAAAGAACCTGCAGAACCAGCCAGGCAATTTTAGCCATGCTGCTCTGAAGAATGTTGCCGTGCCCTCTAAAGTTTACAGGACGATTCGAGGGTTTTAATGCGTTGTCTGGTGACGTCGCTGTCGTGGAAGCCCGGTGATCCCATCTGATGATAGAAGCTTGAATTCCGCGTTGGTCATCTTGATAAGTCGCTGACATGAGGCCAAGTATTCGTTGTCGCACGGCGCATGCCCAGTCAGACCGGGCTCGGTGGGTCCAGGTGGCGGCCCGACGGGGCAAAGAACCTGCAGAACCAGCCAGGCAATTTTAGCCATGCTGCTCTGAAGAATGTTGCCGTGCCCTCTAAAGTTTACAGGACGATTCGAGGGTTTTAATGCGTTGTCTGGTGACGTCGCTGTCGCGGAAGCCCGGTGATCCCATCTGATGATAGAAGCTTGAATTCCGCGTTGGTCATCTTGATAAGTCGCTGACATGAGGCCAAGCATTCCTTGTCGCACGGCGCACGCCAAGTCAGACCGGGCTTGATTGGTCCAGACGGTGGCCCGGCGAGGCAAAGAACCTGCACAACCAGCCAGGAAATTTTAGCCATGCTGCTCTGAAGAATGTTGCCGTGCCTTCTAAAGTTCACAGGGCGATTCAAGGGTTTTATAGCATTGTCTTGTGACATGACTGTCGCGGAAGCCCGGTGATGCCATCTGATGATAGCAGCTTGAATTCCGCATTGGTCATCTTGAAAAGTCGCTGACATGTGGCCCTAGGATTCGTTGTCGCACGGCGCATGCCCAGACAGACCGGGCTTGGTGGGTGCAGGCCGCGGGCCGGCGAGGCAAAGAACCTGCACAACCAGCCAGGCAATTTTAGCCATGCTGCTCTGAAGAATGGTGCCGTGGCTTCTGAAGTTCAGAGGGTTATCAGAGGGTTTTATAGCGTTGTCTGGTGACGTCGCTGTCGCGGAAGCCCGGTGATGCCCCCTGACCATAGCAGCTTGAATTCTGCGTTGGTCGTCTTTAAAAGTCGCTGACATGAGGCCCTAGCATTCGTTGTCGCACGGCGAGCGCCCAGTCAGACCGGGCATGGTGGGTCAAGCCGGCGGCTCGGCGAGACAAAGAACCTGCACAACCAGCCAGGCAATTTTAGCCATGCTGCTCTGAAGAATGTTGCCGTGCCATCTGAAGTTCACAGGACGATTCGAGGGTTTTAATGCGTTGTCTGGTGACGCCGCTGTCGTGGAAGCCCGGTGATGCCACCTGACGATAGCAGCTTGAGTCCCGCGTTGGTCATCTTGGAAAGTCGCTGACATGAGGCACAAGCATTCGTTGTCGCACGGCGCATGCCCAGTCAGACCGGGTTTGATGGTACCAGGCGGCGGCCCGGCGAGGCAAAAAACCTGCACAACTAGCCAGGTAATTTTAGCCATGTTGCCCTGAAGAACGTCGCCGTGCCCTCTAAAGTTCGCTGGGCGATTCGAGGGTTTTATAGCGTTGTCTGGTGACGTCGCTGTCGCGGAAGCCCGGTGATGCCACCTTACGATAGCAGCTTGAGTCCCGCGTTGGTCATCTTGAAAAGTCGCTGACATGAGGCCCAAGCATTCCTTGTCGCACGGCGCATGCCCAGTCAGACCGGGCGTGATTGGTCCAGGCGCTGGCCCGGCGAGGCAAAGAACCTGCAACCAGCCAGGCAATTTTAGCCATGCTGCTCTGAAGAATGTTGCCGTGACTTCTAAAGTTCACAGGGCGATTCGAGGGTTTTATAGCGTTGTCTTGTAACATGACTGTCGCGGAAGCCCGGTGATGCCATCTGATGATAGCAGCTTGAATTCCGCGTTGGTCATCTCTAAAAGTCGCTGACATGAGGCCCAAGCATTCGTTGTCGCACGGCGCAAGCCCCAGTCAGAGCGGGCTTGGTGGGTCCAGGCGGCGGCCCGGCGAGGCAAAGAACCTGCACAAGCACCCAGGCAATTTTAGCCATGCTGCTCTGAAGAATGTTGCCGTGCCCTCTAACGTTCCCAGAGCGATTTAAGGGTTTTATTGCGTTGTCTGGTGGCGTCGCTGTCGCGGAAGCCCGGTTATGCCACCTGACGATAGCAGCTTGAATTCCGCGTTGGTCATCTTGAAAAGTCGCTGACATGAGGCCCAAGCATTCGTTGTCGCATGGCGCATGCCCAGTCAGACCGGGCTTGGTAGGTCCAGGCGGCGGCCCGGCGAGGCAAAGAACCTGCACAACCAGCCAGGTAATTTTAGCCATGCTGCTCGGAAGAATGTCGCCGTGCCCTCTAAAGTTCACAGGGCGATTCGAGGGTTTTTTAGCGTTGTCTGGTGACGTCGCTGTCGCGGAAGCCCAGTGATGCCATCTTACGATAAAAGCTTGAGTTCCGCGTTGGTCATCTTGAAAAGTCGCTGACATGAGGCCCAAGCATTCCTTGTCGCACGGCGCATGCCCAGTCAGACCGGGCTTGATTAGTCCAGACGGTGGCCCGGCGAGGCAAGGAACCTGCACAACCAGCCAGGAAATTTTAGCCATGCTGCTCTGAAGAATGTTGCCGTGCCTTCTAAAGTTCACAGGGCGATTTGAGGGTTTTATAGCGTTGTCTGGGGACGTCGCAGTCGCGGAAGCCTGGTTATGCCACCTGACGATAGCAGCTTGAATTCCGCGTTGGTCATCTTGAAAAGGCGCTGACATGAGGCCCAAGGATTCGTTGTCGCACGGCGCATGCCTAGTCAGACCGGACTTGGTGGGTCCAGGTGGCGGTCCGGCGAGACAAAGAACCTGCAGAAGAAGCCAGGCAATTTTAGCCATACTGCTCTGAAGAATGTTGCCATGCCCTCTGAAGTTCAGAGGGTGATCCGAGGGTTTTATAGCGTTGTCTGATGACGTCGCTGTCGCGGAAGCCCGGTTATGCCACCTGACGATAGCAGCTTGAATTCTGAGTTGGTCATTTGAAAAGGCGCTGACATGAGGCCCAAGCATTCGTTGACGCACGCCGTATGCCCAGTCAGACCGGGCTTTGTGGGTGCAGGCGGCAACCCGGCGAGACAAAGAACCTGCACAAGCAGCCAGGCAATTTTAGCCATGCTGCTCTGAAGAATGTTGCCGTGCCCTCTGAAGTTCACAGGGTGATCCGAGGGTTTTACAGCGTTGTCTAGTTACGTTGTTGTTGCGGAAGCCCTGTGATGCCATCAGACGAGAGCAGCTTGAATTCCGCGTTGGTCATCTTGAAAAGTCGCTGACATGAGGCCCAAGGATTCGTTGTCGCACGGCGCATGGCCAGTCAGACCGGGCTTGTTGGGTCCAGGCGGCAGCCCGGCGAGGCAAAGAACCTGCACAACCAGCCATGTAATTTTAGCCATGCTGCTCGGAAGAATGTCGCCGTGCCCTCTAAAGTTCACAGGGCGATTCGAGGGTTTTTTAGCGTTGTCTGGTGACGTCGCTGTCGCGGAAGCCCAGTGATGCCATCTTACGATAAAAGCTTGAGTTCCGCGTTGGTCATCTTGAAAAGTCGCTGACATGAGGCCCAAGCATTCCTTGTCGCACGGCGCATGCCCAGTCAGACCGGGCTTGATTAGTCCAGACGGTGGCCCGGCGAGGCAAGGAACCTGCACAACCAGCCAAGAAATTTTAGCCATGCTGCTCTGAAGAATGTTGCCGTGCCTTCTAAAGTTCACAGGGCGATTCGAGGGTTTTATAGCGTTGTCTTGTGACATGACTGTCGCGGAAGCCCGGTGATGCCATCTGATGATAGCAGCTTGAAATCCGCGTTGGTCAGCTTGAAAAGTCGCTGACATGTGGCCCTAGGATTCGTTGTCGCACGGCGCATGCCCAGACAGACCGGGCTTGGTGGGTGCAGGCCGCGGGCCGGCGAGGCAAAGAACCTGCACAACAAGCCAGGCAATTTTAGCCATGCTGCTCAGAAGGCTTTAGCCGTGCCCTCTGAAGTTCAGAGGGTGATCCGAGGGTTTTATAGCGTTGTCTGTTGACGTCACTGTCACGGAAGCCCGGTTATGCCACCTGACGATAGCAGCTTGAATTCCGCGTTGGTCATCTTGAAAAGTCGCTGACATGAGGCCCAAGCATTCGTTGACGCACGGCGCATGCCCAGTCAGACCGGGCTTGGTGGGTGCAGGCGGCGGCCCGGCGAGACAAAGAACCTGCACAACCAGCCAGGCAATTTTAGCCAAGCTGCTCTGAAGAATGTTGCCGCGGCTTTTGAAGTTCAGAAAGTTATCAGAGGGTTTTATAGCGTTGTCTGGTGACGTCGCTGTCGCGGAAGCCCGGTGATGCCCCCTGACGATAGCAGCTTGAATTCCGCGTTGGTCGTCTTTAAAAGTCGCTGACATGAGGCCCAAGGATTCGTTGTCGCACGGCGCATGCCTAGTCAGACCGGGCTTGGTGGGTCCAGGTGGCGGTCCGGCGAGACAAAGAACCTGCAGAAGCAGCCAGGCAATTTTAGCCATGCTGCTCTGAAGAATGTTGCCGTGCCCTCTGAAGTTCACAGGGTGATCCGAGGGTTTTACAGCGTTGTCTGGTTACGTTGTTGTTGCGGAAGCCCGGTGATGCCATCAGACGAGAGCAGCTTGAATTCCGCGTTGGTCATCTTGAAAAGTCGCTGACATGAGGCCCAAGGATTCGTTGTCGCACGGCGCATGGCCAGTCAGACCGGGCTTGTTGGGTCCAGGGGGCGGCCCGGCGAGGAAAAGAACCTGCACAAGCAGCCAGGCAATTTTAGCCATGCTGCTCTGAAGAATGTTGCAGTGCCCTCTGAAGTTCACAGGGTGTTACGAGGGTTTTATAGCGTTTGCTGGTGACGTCTTTGTTGCGGAAGCCCGGTGATGCCATCTGACGATAGCAGCTTGAATTCCGCCTTGGTCATCTTGAAAAGTCGCTGACATGAGGCCCAAGCATTCGTTGTCGCACGGCGCATGTCCAGTCAGACCGGGCATGGTGGGTCCAGGCGGCGGCCCGGCGAGGCAAAGAACCTGCACAAGCAGCCAGGCAATTTTAGCCATGCTGCTCTGAAGAATGTTGCCGTGCCCTCTGAAGTTCACAGGGTGATCCGAGTGTTTTATAGCGTTGTCTCGTGACGTCGCTGTCGCGGAAGCCCGGTGATGCCACCTTACGATAGGAGCTTGAGTCCCGCGTTGGTCATCTTGAAAAGTCGCTGACATGAGGCCCAAGCATTCGTTGTCGCATGGCGCATGCCCAGTCAGACCAGGCTTGGTAGGTCCAGGCGGCGGCCCGGCGAGGCAAAGAACCTGCACAACCAGCCATGTAATTTTAGCCATGCTGCTCGGAAGAATGTCGCCGTGCCCTCTAAAGTTCACAGGGCGATTCGAGGGTTTTTTAGCGTTGTCTGGTGACGTCGCTGTCGCGGAAGCCCAGTGATGCCATCTTACGATAAAAGCTTGAGTTCCGCGTTGGTCATCTTGAAAAGTCGCTGACATGAGGCCCAAGCATTCCTTGTCGCACGGCGCATGCCCAGTCAGACCGGGCTTGATTAGTCCAGACGGTGGCCCGGCGAGGCAAGGAACCTGCACAAGCAGCCAGGCAATTTTAGCCATGCTGCTCTGAAGAATGTTGCCGTGCCCTCTGAAGTTCACAGGGTGATCCGAGTGTTTTATAGCGTTGTCTCGTGACGTCGCTGTCGCGGAAGCCCGGTGATGCCACCTTACGATAGCAGCTTGAGTCCCGCGTTGGTCATCTTGAAAAGTCGCTGACATGAGGCCCAAGCATTCGTTGTCGCATGGCGCATGCCCAGTCAGACCGGGCATGGTGGGTCCAGGCGGCGGCCCGGCGAGGCAAAGAACCTGCTCAAGCAGCCAGGCAATTTTAGCCAAACTGCTCTGAAGAATGTTGCCGTGCAATCTAAAGTTCACAGGACGATTCGAGGGTTTTAAAGCGTTGTCTGGTGAAGTCGCTGTCGTGGAAGCCCGGTGATGCCACCTGACGATAGCAGCTTGAATTCCGTGTTGGTCATCTTGGAAAGTCGCTGACATGAGGCCCAAGCATTCGTGGTCGCACGGCGCATGCCCAGTCATATTGGGTTTGATGGTTCCAGGCGGCGGCCCGGCGAGGCAAAGAACCTGTACAACCAGCCAGGCAATTTTAGCCAGGCTGCTCTGAAGAATGTTGCCGTGCCTTCTAAAGTTCACAGGGCGATTCGAGGGTTTTATAGCGTTGTCTGGTGACGTCGCTGTCGCGGAAGCCCGGTGATCCCATCTGATGATAGCAGCTTGAATTCCGCGTTGGTCATCTTGATAAGTCGCTGACATGAGGCCAAGTATTCGTTGTCGCACGGCGCATGCCCAGTCAGACCGGGCTCGGTGGGTCCAGGTGGCGGCCCGACGGGGCAAAGAACCTGCAGAACCAGCCAGGCAATTTTAGCCATGCTGCTCTGAAGAATGTTGCCGTGCCTTCTAAAGTTCACAGGGCGATTCGAGGGTTTTATAGCGTTGTCTGGTGACGTCGCTGTCGCGGAAGCCCGGTGATCCCATCTGATGATAGCAGCTTGAATTCCGCGTTGGTCATCTTGAAAAGTCGCTGACATGAGGCCCAAGCATTCCTTGTCGCACGGCGCACGCCAAGTCAGAACGGGCTTGATTGGTCCAGACGGTGGCCCGGCGAGGCAAAGAACCTGCACAACCAGCCAGGAAATTTTAGCCATGCTGCACTGAAGAATGTTGCCGTGCCTTCTAAAGTTCACAGGGCGATTCGAGGGTTTTATAGCATTGTCTTGTGACATGACTGTCGCGGAAGCCCGGTGAAGCCATCTGATGATAGCAGCTTGAATTCCGCATTGGTCATCTTGAAAAGTCGCTGACATGTGGCCCTAGGATTCGTTGTCGCACGGCGCATGCCCAGACAGACCGGGCTTGGTGGGTGCAGGCCGCGGGCCGGCGAGGCAAAGAACCTGCACAACCAGCCAGGCAATTTTAGCCATGCTGCTCTGAAGAATGTTGCCGTGGCTTCTGAAGTTCAGAGGGTTATCAGAGGGTTTTATAGCGTTGTCTGGTGACGTCGCTGTCGCGGAAGCCCGGTGATGCCCCCTGACGATAGCAGCTTGAATTCTGCGTTGGTCGTCTTTAAAAGTCGCTGACATGAGGCCCTAGCATTCGTTGTCGCACGGCGAGCGCCCAGTCAGACCGGGCATGGTGGGTCAAGCCGGCGGCTCGGCGAGACAAAGAACCTGCACAACCAGCCAGGCAATTTTAGTCATGCTGCTCTGAAGAATGTTGCCGTGCCATCTGAGGTTCAGAGGGTGATCCGAGGGTTTTATAGCGTTGTCTGGGGACGTCGCAGTCGCGGAAGCCTGGTTATGCCACCTGACGATAGCAGCTTGAATTCCGCGTTGGTCATCTTGAAAAGGCGCTGACATGAGGCCCAAGGATTCGTTGTCGCACGGCGCATGCCTAGTCAGACCGGACTTGGTGGGTCCAGGTGGCGGTCCGGCGAGACAAAGAACCTGCAGAAGCAGCCAGGCAATTTTAGCCATTCTGCTCTGAAGAATGTTGCCATGCCCTCTGAAGTTCAGAGGGTGATCCGAGGGTTTTATAGCGTTGTCTGATGACGTCGTTGTCGCGGAAGCCCGGTTATGCCACCTGACGATAGCACCTTGAATTCTGAGTTGGTCATCTTGAAAAGGCGCTGACATGAGGCCCAAGCATTCGTTGACGCACGCCGTATGCCCAGTCAGACCGGGCTTTGTGGGTGCAGGCGGCAACCCGGCGAGGCAAAGAACCTGCACAACCAGACAGGTAATTTTAGCCATGCTGCTCTGAAAAATGTCGCCGCGCCCTCTAAAGTTCACAGGGCGATTCGAGGGTTTTATAGCGTAGTCTGGTGACGTCGCTGTCGCGGAAGCCCGGTAATGCCACATGACGAATGCAGCTTGAATTCCGCGTTGGTCATCTTGAAAAGTCGCTGACATGAGGCCCAAGGATTCGTTGTCGCACGGCGCATGGCCAGTCAGACCGGGCTTGTTGGGTCCAGGCGGCGGCCCGGCGAGGAAAAGAACCTGCACAAGCAGCCAGGCAATTTTAGCCATGCTGCTCTGAAGAATGTTGCAGTGCCCTCTGAAGTTCACAGGGTGTTACGAGGGTTTTATAGCGTTTGCTGGCGACGTCTTTGTTGCGGAAGCCCGGTGATGCCATCTGACGATAGCAGCTTGAATTCCGCCTTGGTCATCTTGAAAAGTCGCTGACATGAGGCCCAAGCATTCTTTGTCGCACGGCGCATGTCCAGTCAGACCGGGCATGGTGGCTCCAGGCGGCGGCCCGGCGAGGCAAAGAACCTGCACAAGCAGCCAGGCAATTTTAGCCATGCTGCTCTGAAGAATGTTGCCGTGCCCTCTGAAGTTCACAGGGTGATCCGAGTGTTTTATAGCGTTGTCTCGTGACGTCGTTGTTGCGGAAGCCCGGTGATGCCATCTGACGATAGCAGCATGAATTCCGCGTTGGTCATCTCTAAAAGTCGCTGACATGAGGCCCAAGCATTCGTTGTCGCACGGCGCATGCCCCAGTCAGACCGGGCTTGGTGTGTCCAGGCGGTGGCCCGGCGAGGCAAAGAACCTGCACAACCAGCCAGGAAATTTTAGCCATTCTGCTCTGAAGAATGTTGTCGTGCCATCTAAAGTTCACAGGCCGATTCGAGGGCTTTATAGCGTAGTCTGGTGACGTCGCTGTCGCGGAAGCCCGGTTATGCCACCTGACGACCGCAGCTTGAATTGCGCGTTGGTCATCTTGAAAACTCGCTGACTTGAGGCCCAAGCATTCGTTGTCGCACGGCGCATGCCCAGTCAGACCGGGCTTGGTGGTTTCAGGCGGCGAACCGGCGAGGCAAAGAACCTGCACAACCAGCCAGGTAATTTTAGCCATGCTGCTCTGAAGAATGTTGCCGTGCCCTCTGAAGTTCACAGTGTGATCCGAGGGTTTTATAGCGTTGTCTGGTGACGTCGTTGTCGCGTAAGCCCGGTGATGCCATCTGACGATAGCAGCTTGAATTCCGCGTTGGTCATCTTGAAAAGTCGCTGACATGAGACCCAAGCATTCGCTGTCGCACGGCGCATGTCCAGTCAGACCGGGCTTGGTGGGTCCAGGCGGCGGCCCGGCGAGGCAAAGAACCTCTACAAAGAGCCAGGCAATTTTAGCCAGGCTGCTCAGAAGGATGTTGCCGTGCCTTCTAAAGTTCACAGGGCGATTCGAGGGTTTTATAGCGTTGTCTGGTGACGTCGCTGTCGCGGAGTCCCGGTGATGCCACCTGAAGATAGCAGCTTGATTCCGCGTTGGTCATCTTGAAAAGTCGCTGACATGAGGCCAAGCATTCGTTGTCGCATGGCGCATGCCCCAGTCAGACCGCGCTTGGTGGGTCCAGGCGGCAGTCCGGCGAGGCAAAGAACCTGCACAAGCAGCCAGGCAATTTTAGCCATGCTGCTCTGAAGAATGTTGCCGTTCCCTCTAAAGTTCCTAGGGCGATTCGAGGGTTTTATAGCGTTGTCTGGTGACGTCGCTGTTGCGGAAGCCCGGTTATGCCACCTGACGATAGCATTTTGAATTCCGCGTTGGTCATATTGAAAAGTCGCTGATATGAGACCCAAGCAATCGTTGTCGCACGCCGCATGACCAGTAAGACCGGGCTTGGTGGGTCCAGGCGGCGGCCCGGCGAGGCAAAAAACCTGCACAACCAGCCAGGTAATTTCAGCCAAGCCGCCCTGAAGAACGTCGCCGTGCCCTCTAAAGTTCACAGTGCGATTAGAGGGTTTTATAGCGTTGCCTGGTGACGTCGCTGTCGCGGAAGCCCGGTGATGCCACCTTACGATAGCAGCTTGAGTTCCGCGTTGGTCATCTTGAAAAGTCGCTGACATGAGGCCCAAGCATTCCTTGTCGCACGGCGCATGCCCAGTCAGACCGGGCTTGATTGGTCCAGGCGGTGGCCCGGCGAGGCAAAGAACCTGCACAACCAGCCAGGCAATTTTAGCGATGCTGCTCTGAAGAATGTTGCCGTGCCTTCTAAAGTTCACAGGGCGATTCGAGGGTTTTATGGCGTTGTCTTGTGACATGACTGTCGCGCAAGCCCGGTGATGCCATCTGATGATAAAAGCTTGAGTTCCGCGTTGGTCATCTTGAAAAGTCGCTGACATGAGGCCCAATCATTCGTTGTCGCACGGCGCATGCCCAGTCAGACCGGGCTTGATTAGTCCAGGCGGTGGCCCTGCGAGGCAAAGAACCTGCACAACCAGCCAGGCAATTTTAGCCTTGCTGCTCTGAAGTATGTTGCCGTGCACTCTGAAGTTCACAGGAGGATTCGAGGGTTATATAGCGTTGTCTGGTGACGTCGTTGTCGCGGAAGCCCGCTGATGCCACCTGACGATAGCAGCCTGGATTCCGCGTTGGTCATATTGAAAAGTCGCTGACTTGAGGTCCAAGCATTCGTTGTCGCACGGCGCATGCCCCGTCAGACCGGGCTTGGTGGGTCCAGGCGGTGGCCCGGCGAGGCAAAGAACCTGCACAACCAGCCAGGCAATTTTAGCCATTCTGCTCTGAAGAATGTTGTCGTGTCATCTAAAGTTCACAGGCCAATTCGAGGGCTTTATAGCGTTGTCTGGTGACGTCGCTGTCGCGGAAGCCCGGTTATTCCACCTGACGACAGCAGCTTGAATTGCGTGTTGGTCATCTTGAAAACTCGCTGACTTGAGGCCCAAGCATTCGTTGTCGCACGGCGCATGCCCAGTAAGACCGGGCTTGGTGGTTTCAGGCGGCGGCCCGGCGAGGCAAAGAACCTGCACAACCAGCCAGGTAATTTTAGCCATGCTGCTCTGAAGAATGTCGCCGTGCCCTCTAAAGTTCACAGGGCGATTCGAGGGTTTCATAGCGTTGTCTGGTGACGTCGTTGTCACGGAAGCCCAGTGGTGCCACCTTACGATAAAAGCTTGAGTTCCGCATTGGTCATCTTGAAAGGTCGCTCACATGAGGCCCAAGCATTCCTTGTCGCACGGCGCATGCCCAGTCAGACCGGGCTTGATTGGAGTAGGCGGTGGTCCGGCGAGGCAAAGAACCTGCACAACCAGCGAGGCAATTTTAGCCATGCTGCTCTGAAGAATGTTGCCGTGCAATCTAAAGTTTACAGGACGATGCTAGGGTTTTATAGCGTTGTCTGGTGACGTCGCTGTCGCGGAAGTCCGGTGATGCTACCTGACGACAGCAGCTTCAATTGCGCGTTGGTCATCTTGACAACTCGCTGACTTGAGGCCCAAGCATTCGTTGTCGCACGGCGCATGCCCAGTAAGACCGGGCTTGGTGGTTTCAGGCGGCGGCCCGGCGAGGCAAAGAACCTGCACAACCAGCCAGGTAATTTTAGCCATGCTGCTCTGAAGAATGTCGTCGTGCCCTCTAAAGTTCACAGGGCGATTCGAGGGTTTCATAGCGTTTTCTGGTGACGTCGTTGTCACGGAAGCCCAGTGATGCCACCTTACGATAAAAGCTTGAGTTCCGCTTTGGTCATCTTGAAAGGTCGCTCACATGAGGCCCAAGCATTCCTTGTCGCACGGCGCATGCCCAGTCAGACCGGGCTTGATTGGAGTAGGCGGTGGTCCGGCGAGGCAAAGAACCTGCACAACCAGCGAGGCAATTTTAGCCATGCTCCTCTGAAGAATGTTGCCGTGCCCTCTAAAGTTCACAGGACGATGCTAGGGTTTTATAGCGTTGTCTGGTGACGTCGCTGTCGCGGAAGCCCGGTGATGCTACCTGAAGATAGCAGCTTGAATTCCGCGTTGGTCATCTTGAAAAGTCGCTGACATGAGGCCCAAGCATTCGTTGTCGCTAGGCGCATGCCCAGTCAGACCGGGCTTGGTGGGTCCAGGCGGCGGCCCGGTGAGGCAAAGAACCTGCACAACCAGCCAGGTGATTTTAGCCATGCTGCTCTGAAGAATGTTGCCATGCCCTCTGATGTTCAAAGGGTTATGCGAGGGTTTTATAGCGTTGTCTGGTGACGTCTTTGTCGCGGAAGCCCGGTGATGCCATCTGACGATATCAGCTTGAATTCCGCGTTGGTCATCTTGGAAAGTCGCTGACATGAGGCCCAAGCATTCGTTGTCGCACGGCGCATGCCCAGTCAGACCGGGCTTGATTGGTCCAGGCGGTGGCCCGGCGAGGCAAAGAACCTGCACAACCAGCGAGGCAATTTTAGCCATGCTGCTCTGAAGAATGTTGCCGTGCCCTCTAAAGTTCTCAGGGCGATTTGAGGGTTTTATAGCGTTGTCTGGTGATGTCGCTGTCGCGGAAGCCCAGTGATGCCACCTTACGATAAAAGCTTGAGTTCCTTGTTGGTCATCTTGAAAACTCGCTGACATGAGGCCCAAGCATTCGTTGTCGCACGGCGCATGCCCAGTCAGACCGGGCTTTTTGGGTCCAGGCGGCGGCCGGGTGAGGCAAAGAACCTGCACTACCAGCCAGGCAATTTTAGCCATGCTGCTCTGAAGAATGTTGCGGTGCCCTCTCAAGTTCACAGGGCGATTCCAGGGTTTTGTAGCGTTGTCTGGTGACATCACTATCGCGGAAGCCCGGTTATGCCACCTGACGATAGCAGCTTGAATTCCGCGTTGGTCATCTTGAAAAGTCGCTCTCATGAGGTCCAAGCATTCGTTGTCGCACGCCGCATGCCCAGTCAGACCGGGCTTGGTTGGTCCAGGCTGCGGCCCGGCGAGGCAAAGAACCTGCACTACCAGCCAGGCAATTTTAGCCATGCTGCCCTGAAGAATTTTGCCGTGCCCTCTAAAGTTCACAGGGCGATTCGAGGGCTTTATAGCGTTGTCTGGTGACGTCGCTGTTGCGGATGCCCGGTGATGCCACCTGACGACAGCAGCTTGAATTGCGCGTTGGTCACCTTGAAAACTCGCTGATATGAGGCCCAAGCATTCGTTGTCGCACGGCGCATGCCCAGTCACCGGGATTGGTGGTTCCAGGCGGCGGCCGGCGAGGCAGAGAACCTGCACAACCAGCCAGGTAATTTTAGCCATGCTGCTCTGAAGAATGTCGCCGTGCCCTCTATAGTTCACAGGGCGATTCGAGGGTTTATAGCGTTGTCTGGTGACGTCGCTGTCACGGAAGCCCGGTGATGCCACCTGACGATAGCAGCTTGAGTGGTCATCTTGAAAAGTCGCTGACATGAGGCCCAAGCATTCGTTGTCGCACGGTTGCCGTGCCCTCTGAAGTTCACAGGGTGATCCGAGGGTTTTATAGCGTTGTCTGGTGACATCACTATCGCGGAAGGCCGGTTATGCCACCTGCCGATAGCAGCTTGAATTCCGAGTTGGTCATCTTGAAAAGTCGCTGACATGAGGCCCAAGCATTCGTTGTCGCACGGCGCTAGCCCCAGTCAGACTGGGCTTGATTGGTCCAGGCGGCGGCCCGGCGAGGCAAAGAACCTGCACAACCAGCCAGGCAATTTTAGACATGCTGCTCTGAAGAATGTCGCCGTGCCCTCTAAAGTTCACAGGGCGATTCGAGGGTTTTATAGCGTTGTCTGGTGACATCAATATCGCGGAAGCGTATTTTTCCACCTGACGATAGCAGCTTGAATTCCGCGTTGGTCATCTTGAAAAGTCGCTGACATGAGGCCCAGGCATTCGTTGTCGCACGGCGCATGCCCCGTCAGACCGGGCTATGTGGGTCCAGGCGGCGGCCCGACGAGGCAAAGAACCTGCACAACCAGCCAGGCAATTTTAGCCATGCTGCTCTGACGAATGTTGCCGTGCCCTCTAAAGTTCACAGGACGATGCTAGGGTTTTATAGCGTTGTCTGGTGACGTCGCTGTCGCGGAAGCCCGGTGATGCTACCTGAAGATAGCAGCTTGAATTCCGCGTTGGGCATCTTGAAAAGTCGCTGACATGAGGCCCAAGCATTCGTTGTCGCACGGCGCATGCCCCAGTCAGACCGGGCTTGGTGGGTCCAGGCGGCGGCCCGGCGAGGCAAAGAACCTGCACAAGCACCAAGGCAATTTTAGCCATGCTGCTCTGAATAATGTTGCCGTGCAATCTAAAGTTCGCAGGGCGATTCGAGGGTTTTATTGCGTTGACTGGTGGCGTCGCTGTTGCGGATGCCCGGTTATGCCACCTGACGACAGCAGCTTGAATTGCGCGTTGGTCACCTTGAAAACTCGCTGATATGAGGCCCAAGCATTCGTTGCGCACGGCGCATGCCCAGTCACCGGGATTGGTGGTTCCAGGCGGTGGCCGGCGAGGCAGAGAACCATCACAACCAGCCAGGTAATTTTAGCCATGCTGCTCTGAAGAATGTCGCCGTGCCCTCTAAAATTCTCAGGGCGATTCGAGGGTTTTATAACGTTGTCTGGTGACATCAATATCGCGGAAGCGTATTTTTCCACCTGACGACAGCAGCTTGAATTGCGCGTTGGTCACCTTGAAAACTCGCTGATATGAGGCCCAAGCATTCCTTGTCGCACGGCGCATGCCCAGTCAGACCGGGCTTGATTGGTCCAGGCGGTGGCCCGGCGAGGCAAGAACCTGCACAACCAGCGAGGCAATTTTAGCCATGCTGCTCTGAAGAATGTTGCCGTGCCCTCTGAAGTTCACAGGGTGATCCGGGGGTTTTATGGCGTTGTCTGGTGACGTCGTTGTCGTGGAAGCCCGCTGATGCCACCTGACGATAGCAGCTTGAATTCCGCGTTGGTCATCTTGAAAAGTCGCTGACATGAGGTCCAAGCATTCGTTGTCGCACGGCGCATGCCCCGTCAGACCGGGCTTGGTCGGTCCAGGCGGTGGCCCGGCGAGGCAAAGAACCTGCACAACCAGCCAGGCAATTTTAGCCATTCTGCTCTGAAGATTGTTGTCGTGCCATCTAAAGTTCACAGGGCGATTCGAGGGCTTCATAGCGTTGTCTGGTGACGTCGCTGTCGCGGAAGCCCGGTTATGCCACCTGACGACAGCAGCTTGAGTTGCCCGTTGGTCATCTTGAAAACTCGCTGATTTGAGGCCCAAGCATTCGTTGTCGCACGGCGCATGCCCAGTGAGACCGGGCTTGGTGGTTCCAGGCGGCGGCCCGGCGCGGCAAAGAACCTGCACAACCAGCCAGGTAATTTTAGCAATGCTGCTCTGAAGAATGTCGCCGTGCCCTCTAAAGTTCACAGGGTGATTCGAGGGTTTTATAGCGTTGTCTGGTGGCGTCGCTGTCGCGGAAGCCCGGAAATGCCACATGACGATCGCAGCTTGACTGGTCATCTTGAAAAGTCGCTCACATGAGGTCCAAGCATTCGTTGTCGCACGGCGCATGCCCCGTCAGACCGGGCTTGGTGAGTCCAGGCTGCGGCCCGGCGAGGCAAAGAACCTGCACAACCAGCCAGGCAATTTTAGCCATGCTGCTTTGAAGACTTTTGACGTGCCCTCTAAAGTTCACAGGGCGACTCGAGGGTTTCATAGCGTTGGCTGCTGACGTCGCTCTCGCGGAAGCCCGGTTATGCCATCTTACGATAGCAGCTTTAATTCAGCGTTAGTCATCTTGAACAGTCGCTGACATGAGGCCCAAGCATTCGTTGTCGCACGGCGCATGCCCAGTCAGACCGGGTTTGGTGGGTAAAGGCGGCGGCCCGGCGAGGCAAAGAACCTGCACAACCAGCCAAGCAATTTTAGCCTAACTGCTCTGAAGAATGTTGCCGTGCCCTCTAAAGTTCACAGGACGATTCGACGGTTTTATAGCGTTGTCTGGTGACGTCGCTGTCGCGGAAGCCCGGTTATGCCACCTGTCGATAGCAGCTTGAATTCCGCGTTGGTCATATTGAAAAGTCGCTCACATGAGGTCCAATCATTCGTTGTTGCACGGCGCATGCCCAGTCAGACCGGGCTTGGTGGGTCCAGGCGGCGGCCCGGCGAGGCAAAGAACCTGCACAACCAGCCAGGCAATTTTAGCTATGCTGCTCTGAAGAATGTTGCCGTGCCCTTTATAGTTCACAGGACGATTCGAGGGTTTTATATCGTTCAGTTCAGTTCAGTTTATTACCTTAAAATCCCCCGGAGGGGCATTACATAAGGGGTGGGTTTTATACATACAGTAAGACACATGATACATCATTATTGACAAAAATGGTCGTACAAAAGTTGCAAAAACGAAGATGGGCAGATAGTAGCAACGATTTCGTGGGGAAGGCCGTTCCAGTCGGTAGCGGTTCGGAAAAAAAATGAGGCAGTGAAGGTGGTAGTCTGAGCGCGTGGGCGCGCAACTTGAAGTGGATGGCTGGTTCGATAAGATATGCGTGCTGCTGCTGTGATGTATGGCGCCTGATTAAGGGATGAGAAAAAGAGCTTGTGGTACAGTGAAAGGCTGGAAATGAGACGTCGACATAAAAGCGTTGATAAATCTGATTCTGTTTTTAGAGATGAAACGCTGATGTTATACGAGTACGATGCATGAATAAATCTAACAGCGCGATTTTGAACTGATTCTAATGCGTTGGTGAGATATGCTTGGTGCGGGTTCCAGATGGCCGACGCTTATTCAAGTTTTAGCCTAACAAGTGATTTAAAAGCTAGTAATTTTACATGTGCTGGGGCGTTTCTAAGATTGCGTTTCAGAAAGCCTAAGGTTTTGTTAGCTGCGGAGATAATGTTAGTGACGTGTGTGCTCCAAGACAAATCATGAGATAGGGTTACTCCTAGGTATTTGTAAGACTGCACCAGTTCTAGGGATGTGTTAAGAATTGTGTAAGGGAAGGAAAAGGGACTGCTCCGGTGGGAGAAGGACGTGCGTTTACATTTGTTGGCATTTAGCGTCATTAGTGAATTATTGCACCATTCTGAAACACTCTTTAGATCGTTCTGGAGAGCAGATTGGTCAGATGTGTTATTGATAGTGCGGTAAATGACGCAGTCATCTGCGAACATGCGTATATTAGAAGAAATACGCTGAGGCAAATTAATAATGTATATTAAAAACAACAGAGTATCAAGGACAGATCCTTGGGGCACGCCGGAAGTTACTGTGACGTCGCTGTCGCGGAAGCCGGGTGATGCCACCTTACGATAAAAGCTTGAGTTCCGCGTTGGTCATCTTGAAAAGTCGCTGACATGAGGCCCAAGCATTCGTTGTCGCACGGCGCATGCCCAGTCAGACCGGGCTTTTTGGGTCCAGGCGGCGGCCCGGTGAGGCAAAGAACCTGCACAACCAGCCAGGCAATTTTAGCCATGCTGCTCTGAAGAATGTTGCGGTGCCCTCTGAAGTTCACAGGGTGATCCGAGGGTTTTATAGCGTTGTCTGGTGACGTCGCTGTCGCGGAAGCCCGGTTATGCCACCTGACGATAGCAGCTTGAATTCCGCGTTGGTCATCTTGAAAAGTCGCTGACATGAGGCCCAAGCATTCGTTGTCGCACGGCGCATGCCGAGTGAGACCGGAATGGTGGGTCCAGGCGGCGGCCCGGCAAGGCAAGAACCTGCACAACCAGCCAGGTATTTTTAGCCATGCTGCTCTGAAGAATGTCGCCGTGCCCTCTAAAGTTCACAGGGCGATTCGAGGGATTTATAGCGTTGTCTGGTGACGTCGCTGTTGCGGAAGCCCGGTGATGCCACCTGACAATTGCAGCTTGAGTGGTCATCTTGAAAAGTCGCTGTAATTAGGCCCAAGCATTCGTTGTCGCACGGCGCATGCCCAGTCAGACCGGGCTTGGTGGGTCCAGGTGGCGGCCCGGCGAGGCAAAGAACCTGCACAACCAGCCAGGCAATTTTAGCCATGCTGCTCTGAAGAATGATGTCGTGCCCTCTAAAGTTCACAGGGCGATTCGAGGGCTTTATAGCGTTGTCTGGTGACGTCGCTGTTGCGGAAGCCCGGTTAAGACACCTGACGACAGCAGCTTGAAATGCGCGTTGGTCACATTGAAAACTCGCTGATATGAGGCCCAAGCATTCGTTGTCCCACGGCGCATGACCATGTCACACCGGGCGGTGGCCGGCGAGGCAGAGAACCTGCACAACCAGCCAGGTAATTTTATTCATGCTGCTCTGAAGAATGTCGCCGTGTCCTCTAAAGTTCACAGGGCGATTCAAGGGTTTATAGCGTTGTCTGGTGACGTCGCTGTCGCGGAAGCCCGGTGATGCCACCTGACGATAGCAGCTTGAGTGGTCATCTTGAAAAGTCGCTGAGATGAGGCCCAAGCATTCGTTGTCGCACGGTTGCCGTGCCCTCTGAAGTTCACAGGGTGATCCGAGGGTTTTATAGCGTTGTCTGGTGACATCACTACCGCGGAAGCCCGGTTATGCCACCTGCCGTTAGCAGCTTGAATTCGGAGTTGGTCATCTTGAAAAGTCGGTGACATGAGGCCCAAGCATTCGTTGTCGCACGGCGCATGCCCAGTCAGACCGGGCTTGATTGGTCCAGGCGGCGCCCGGCGAGGCAAAGAACCTGCACAACCAGCCAGGCAATTTTAGCCATGCTGCTCTGAAGAATGTTGCCGTGCCCTCTAAAGTTCACAGGGCGATTTGAGTGTTTTATAGCGTTGTCAGGTGACATCACTATCGCGGAAGCAAAGTGATGCCACCTTACGATAAAAGCTTGAATTCCGCGTTGGTCATCTTGAAACGTCGCTGACATGAGGCCCAAGCATTCGCTGTCGCACGGCGCATGCCCAGTCAGACCGGGCTTGGTGGGTCCAGGCGGCGGCCCGGCGAGGCAAAGAACCTGCACAACCAGCCAGGCAATTTTAGCCTTGCTGCTCTGAAGTATGTTGCCGTGCCCTCTGAAGTTCACAGGGTGATCCGAGGGTTTTATAGCGTTGTCTGGTGACGTCGTTGTCGCAGAAGCCCGCTGATGCCACCTGACGTTATCAGCTTGAATTCCGCGTTGGTCATCTTGAAAAGTCGCTGACATGAGGTCCAAGCATTCGTTGTCGCACGGCGCATGCCCCGTCAGACCGGGCTTGGTGATCCAGGCGGCGGCCCTGCGAGGCAAAGAACCTGCACAACAAGCCAGGCGATTTTAGCCATTCTGCTCTGAAGATTGTTGTCGTGCCATCTAAAGTTCACAGGGTCATCCGAGGGTTTTACAGCGTTGTCTGGTGACGTCGTTGTCGCGGAAGCCTGGTGATGCCATCTGACGATAGCAGCTGGAATTCCGCGGTAGTCATCTTGAAAAGTCGCTGACGTGAGGCCCAAGCATTCGTTGTCGCACGGCGCATGCCCAGTCAGACCGGGCTTGGTGGGTCCAGGCGGCGGCCCGGCGAGGCAAAGTACCTGCAAAACCAGCCAAGCAATTTTAGCCAAACTGTTCAGAAGAATGTTGCCGTGCTCTCTAAAGTTCACAGGACGATTCGACGGTTTTATAGCGTTGTCTGGTGACGTCGCTGTCGCGGAAGCCCGGTAATTCCACATGACGATAGCAGCTTGAATTCCGCATTGGTCATCTTTAAAAGTCGCTGACATGAGGCCCAAGCATTCGTTGTCGCACGGCGCATGCCCAGTCAGACCGGGCTTGTTGGCTCCAGGCGGCGGCCCGGCGAGGCAAAGAACCTCCACAACCAGCCAGGCAATTTTAGCCATGCTGCTCTGAAGAATATTGCGGTGCCCTCTGAAGTTCACAGGGTGATCCGAGGATTTTATAGCGTTGTCTGGCGACGTCGCTGTCGCGGAAGCCCGGTTATGCCACCTGACGATAGCAGATTGAATTCCGCGTTGGTCATCTTGAAAAGTCGCTCAAATGAGGTCCAAGCATTCGTTGTCGCACGGCGTATGCCCCGTCAGACCGGGCTTGGTGAGTCCAGGCGGCGGCCCGGCGAGGCAAAGAACCTGCACAACCAGCCAAGCAATTTTAGCCTAATTGCTCTGAAGAATGTTGCCGTGCCCTCTAAAGTTCACAGGGCGATTCGAGGGCTTTATAGCGTTGTCTGGTGACGTCGCTGTTGCGGAAGCCCGGTTAAGACACCTGACGAGAGCAGCTTGAAATGCGCGTTGGTCACCTTGAAAACTCGCTGATATGAGGCCCAAGCATTCGTTGTCGCACGGCGCATGCCCAGTCACACCGGGCGGCGGCCGGCGAGGCAGAGAACCTGCACAACCAGCCAGGTAATTTTATCCATGCTGCTCTGAAGAATGTTGCCGTGCCCTCTAAAGTTCACAGGGCGATTTGAGTGTTTTATAGCGTTGTCTGGTGACATCACTATCGCGGAAGCCCAGTGATGCCACCTTACGATAAAAGCTTGAATTCCGCGTTGGTCATCTTGAAAAGTCGCTGACATGAGGCCCAAGCATTCGCTGTCGCACGGCGCATGCCCAGTCAGACCGGGCTTGGTGGGTCCAGGCGGCGGCCCGGCGAGGCAAAGAACCTGCACAACCAGCCAGGCAATTTTAGCCTTGCTGCTCTGAAGTATGTTGCCGTGCCCTCTGAAGTTCACAGGGCGATTCGAGGGCTTTATAGCGTTGTCTGGTGACGTCGCTGTCGCGGAAGCCCGGTTATGCCACCTGACGACAGCAGCTTGAATTGCGCGTTGGTCATCTTGAAAACTCGCTCACATGAGGCCCAAGCCTTTGTTGTCGCAAGGCGCATGTCCTGTCAGACCGGGATATGTGGGTCCAGGCGGCGGCCCGGCGAGGCAAAGAACCTGCACAACCAGCCAGGTAATTTTAGCCATGCTGCTCTGAAGAATCTCGCCGTGCCCTGTGAAGTCCACAGGGTTATCCGAGGGTTTTATAGCGTTGTCTGGTGACGTCGTTGTCGCGGAAGCCCGGTGATGCCACCTGACGATAGCAGCTTGAATTCCGCGTTGGTCATCTTGAAAAGTCGATGACATGAGGCCCAAGCATTCGTTGTCGCAAGGCGCATGCCCTGTCAGACAGGGCTTGGTGGGTCCAGGCGGCGGCCCGGCGAGGCAAAGAACCTGCACAACCAGCCAGGTAATTTTAGCCATGCTGCTCTGAAGAATCTCGCCGTGCCCTGTGAAGTCCACAGGGTTATCCGAGGGTTTTATAGCGTTGTCTGGTGACGTCGTTGTCGCGGAAGCACGGTGATGCCACCTGACGAAAGCAGCTTGAATTCCGCGTTGGTCATCTTGAAAAGTCGCTCACATGAGGCCCAAGCATTCGTTGTCGCAAGGCGCATGCCCTGTCAGACCGGCCTTGGTGGGTCCAGGCGGCGGCCCGGCGAGGCAAAGAACCTGCACAACCAGCCAGGCAATTATAGCCATGCTCTTCTGAAGAATGTTGCCGTGCCCTCTAAAGTTCACAGGGTGATCCGAGGGTTTTATAGCGTTGCCTGGTGACGTTGTTGTCGCGGAAGCCTGGTGATGCCATCTGACGATAGCAGCTGGAATTCCGCGTTAGTCATCTTGAAAAGTCGCTGACATGAGGCCCAAGCATTCGTTGTCGCACGGCGCATGCCCAGTCAGACCGGGCTTGGTGGGTCCAGGCGGCGGCCCGGCGAAGCAAAGAACCTGCAAAACCAGCCAAGCAATTTTAGCCAAACTGTTCAGAAGAATGTTGCCGTGCTCTCTAAAGTTCACAGGGTGATCCGAGGGTTTTATAGCGTTGTCTGGTGACGTCGCTGTCGCGGAAGCCCGGTAATGCCACATAACGATAGCAGCTTGAATTCCGCATTGGTCATCTCTTAAAGTCGCTGACATGAGGCCCAAGCATTCGTGTTCGCACGGCGCATGCCCAGTCAGACCGGGCTTGGTGGCTCCAGGCGGCGGCCCGGCGAGGCAAAGAACCTGCACAACCAGCCAGGCAATTTTAGCCATGCTGCTCTGAAGAATGTTGCCGTGCCCGCTGAAGTTCACAGGACGATTCGACGGTTTTATAGCGTTGTCTGGTGACGTCGCTGTCGCGGAAGCCCGGTTATGCCATCTTACGATAGCAGCTTGAATTCCGCGTTGGTCATATTGAAAAGTCGCTCACATGAGGTCCAATCATTCGTTGTCGCACGGCGCATGCCCAGTCAGACCGGGCTTGGTGGGTCCAGGCGGCGGCCCGGCGAGGCAAAGAACCTGAACAACCAGCCAGGCAATTTTAGCTATGCTGCTCTGAAGAATGTTGCCGTGTCCTTTAAAGCTCACAGGACGATTCGAGGGATTTATATCGTTCAGTTCAGTTCAGTTTATTACCTTAAAATCCCCCGGAGGGGCATTACATAAGGGGTGGGTTTTATACATACAGTAAGACACATGATAAATCATTATTGACAAAAATGGTCGTACAAAAGTTGCAAAAACGAAGATGGGCAGATAGTAGCAACGATTTCGTGGGGAAGGCCGTTCCAGTCGGTAGCGGTTCGGAAAAAAAATGAGGCAGTGAAGGTGGTAGTCCGAGCGCGTGGGCGCGCAACTTGAAGTGGATGGCTGGTTCGATAAGATATGCGTGCTGCCGCTGTGATGTATGGCGCCTGATTAAGGGATGAGAAAAAGAGCTTGTGGTACAGTGAAAGGCTGGAAATGAGACGTCGACATAAAAGCGTTGATAAATCTGATTCTGTTTTTAGAGATGAAACGCTGATGTTATACGAGTACGATGCATGAATAAATCTAACAGAGCGATTTTGAACTGATTCTAATGCGTTGGTGAGATATGCTTGGTGCGGGTTCCAGATGGCCGACGCTTATTCAAGTTTCGGCCTAACAAGTGATTTATAAGCTAGTAATTTTACATGTGCTGGGGCGTTTCTAAGATTGCGTTTCAGAAAGCCTAAGGTTTTGTTAGCTGCGGAGATAATGTTAGTGACGTGTGTGCTCCAAGACAAATCATGAGATAGGGTTACTCCTAGGTATTTGTAAGACTGCACCAGTTCTAGGGGTGTGTTAAGAATTGTGTAAGGGAAGGAAAAGGGACTGCTCCGGTGGGAGAAGGACATGCGTTTACATTTGTTGGCATTTAGCGTCATTAGTGAATTATTGCACCATTCTGAAACACTGTTTAGATCGTTCTGGAGAGCAGATTGGTCAGATGTGTTATTGATAGTGCGGTAAATGACGCAGTCATCTGCGAACATGCGTATATTAGAAGAAATACGCTGAGGTAAATTATTAATGTATATTAAAAACAACAGAGTATCAAGGACAGATCCTTGGGGCACGCCGGAAGTTACTGTGACGTCGCTGTCGCGGAAGCCCGGTGATGCCACCTTACGATAAAAGCTTGAGTTCCGCGTTGGTCATCTTGAAAAGTCGCTGACATGAGGCCCAAGCATTCGTTGTCGCACGGCGCATGCCCAGTCAGACCGGGCTATTTGGGTCCTGGCGGCGGCCCGGTGAGGCAAAGAACCTGCACAACCAGCCAGGCAATTTTAGCCATGCTGCTCTGAAGATTGTTGCGGTGCCCTCTGAAGTTCACAGGGTGATCCGAGGGTTTTATAGCGTTGTCTGGTGACGTCGCTGACGCGGAAGCCCGGTTATGCCACCTGACGATAGCAGCTTGAATTCCGCGTTGGTCATCTTGAAAAGTCGCTGACATGAGGCCCAAGCATTCGTTGTCGCACGGCGCATGCCCAGTCACACCGGGATTGGTGGGTCCAGGCGGTGGCCCGGCGAGGCAAAGAACCTGCACAACCAGCGAGGCAATTTTAGCCATGCTGCTCTGAAGAATGTTGCCGTGCCCTCTAAAGTTCACAGGGCGATTTGAGTGTTTTATAGCGTTGTCTGGTGACATCACTATCGCGGAAGCCCAGTGATGCCACCTTACGATAAAAGCTTGAATTCCGTGTTGGTCATCTTGAAAAGTCGCTGACATGAGGTCCAAGCATTCGTTGTCACACGGCGCCTGCCCCGTCAGACCGGGCTTGGTGGGTCCAGGCGGTGGCCCGGCGAGGCAAAGAACCTGCACAACCAGCAAGGCAATTTTAGCCATTCTGCTCTGAAGATTGTTGTCGTGCCATCTAAAGTTCACAGGGCGATTCGAGGGCTTTATAGCGTTGTCTGGTGACGTCGCTGTCGCTTAAGCCCGGTTATGCCACCTGACGACAGCAGCTTGAATTGCGCGTTGGTCATCTTGAAAACTCGCTGACTTGAGGCCCAAGCAGTCGTTGTCGCACGGCGCATGCCCTGTCAGACCGGGCTTGGTGGTTCCAGGCGGCGGCCCGGCGAGGCAAAGAACCTGCACAACCAGCGAGGCAACTTTAGCCATTCTGCTCTGAAGATTGTTGTCGTGCCATCTAAAGTTCAGAGGGCGATTCGAGGGCTTTATAGCGTTGTCTGGTGACGTCGCTGTCGCGGAAGCCCGGTTATGCCACCTGACGACAGCAGCTTGAATTGCGCGTTGGTCATCTTGAAAACTCGCCGACTTGAGGCCCAAGCAGTCGTTGTCGCACGGCGCATGCCCCGTCAGACCGGGCTTGGTGGGTCCAGGCGGTGGCCCGGCAAGGCAAAGAACCTGCACAACCAGCGAGGCAACTTTAGCCATTCAGCTCTAAAGATTGTTGTCGTGCCATCTAAAGTTCACAGGGCGATTCGAGGGCTTTATAGCGTTGTCTGGTGACGTCGCTGTCGCGGAAGCCCGGTTATGCCACCTGACGACAGCAGCTTGAATTGCGCGTTGGTCATCTTGAAAACTCGCTGACTTGAGGCCCAAGCAGTCGTTGTCGCACGGCGCATGCCCTGTCAGACCGGGCTTGGTGGTTCCAGGCGGCGGCCCGGCGAGGCAAAGAACCTGCACAACCAGACAGGTAATTTTAGCCATGCTGCTCTGAAAAATGTCGCCGCGCCCTCTAAAGTTCACAGGGCGATTCGAGGGTTTTATAGCGTAGTCTGGTGACGTCGCTGTCGCGGAAGCCCGGTAATGCCACATGACGAATGCAGCTTGAATTGCGCATTGGTCATCTTGAAAAGTCGTTGACATGAGGCCCAAGCATTCGTTGTCGCACGGCGCATGCCCAGTCAGACAGGGCTTGGTGGGTCCAGGCGGCGGCCCGGCGAGGCAAAGAACCTGCACAACCAGCGAGGCAATTTTAGCCATTCTGCTCTGAAGATTGTTGTCGTGCCATCTAAAGTTCAGAGGGCGATTCGAGGGCTTTATAGCGTTGTCTGGTGACGTCGCTGTCGCGGAAGCCCGGTTATGCCACCTGACGACAGCAGCTTGAATTGCGCGTTGGTCATCTTGAAAACTCGCCGACTTGAGGCCCAAGCAGTCGTTGTCGCACGGCGCATGCCCCGTCAGACCGGGCTTGGTGGGTCCAGGCGGTGGCCCGGCAAGGCAAAGAACCTGCACAACCAGCGAGGCAACTTTAGCCATTCAGCTCTAAAGATTGTTGTCGTGCCATCTAAAGTTCACAGGGCGATTCGAGGGCTTTATAGCGTTGTCTGGTGACGTCGCTGTCGCGGAAGCCCCATTATGCCACCTGACGACAGCAGCTTGAATTGCGCGTTGGTCATCTTGAAAACTCGCTGACTTGAGGCCCAAGCAGTCGTTGTCGCACGGCGCATGCCCTGTCAGACCGGGCTTGGTGGTTCCAGGCGGCGGCCCGGCGAGGCAAAGAACCTGCACAACCAGACAGGTAATTTTAGCCATGCTGCTCTGAAAAATTTCGCCGTGCCCTCTAAAGTTCACAGGGCGATTCGAGGGTTTTATAGCGTAGTCTGGTGACGTCGCTGTCGCGGAAGCCCGGTAATGCCACATGACGAATGCAGCTTGAATTGCGCATTGGTCATCTTGAAAAGTCGTTGACATGAGGCCCAAGCATTCGTTGTCGCACGGCGCATGCCCAGTCAGACCGGGCATGATTGGTCCAGGCGGCGGCCCGGCGAGGCAAAGAACCTGCACAACCAGCCAGGCAATTTTAGCCATGCTGCTCTGAAGAATGTTGCCGTGCCCTCTAAAGTTCACAGGGCGATTTGAGTGTTTTATAGCGTTGTCTGGTGACATCACTATCGCGGAAGCCCAGTGATGCCACCTTACGATAAAAGCTTGAATTCCGTGTTGGTCATCTTGAAAAGTCGCTGACATGAGGTCCAAGCATTCGTTGTCGCAAGGTGCATGCCCCGTCAGACCGGGCTTGGTGGGTGCAGGCGGTGGCCCGGCGAGGCAAAGAACCTGCACAACCAGCGAGGCAATTTTAGCCATTCTGCTCTGAAGATTGTTGTCGTGCCATCTAAAGTTCACAGGGCGATTCGAGGGCTTCATAGCGTTGTCTGGTGACGTCGCTGTCGCGGAAGCCCGGTTATGCCACCTGACGACAGCAGCTTGAATTGCGCGTTGGTCATCTTGAAAACTCGCTGACTTGAGGCCCAAGCAGTCGTTGTCGCACGGCGCATGCCCTGTCAGACCGGGCTTGGTGGTTCCAGGCGGCGGCCCGGCGAGGCAAAGAACCTGCACAACCAGCCAGGTAATTTTAGCCATGCTGCTCTGAAAAATGTCGCCGTGCCCTCTAAAGTTCACAGGGCGATTCGAGGGTTTTATAGCGTAGTCTGGTGACGTCGCTGTCGCGGAAGCCCGGTAATGCCACATGACGAATGCAGCTTGAATTGCGCACTGGTCATCTTGAAAAGTCGTTGACATGAGGCCCAAGCATTCGTTGTCGCACGGCGCATGCCCATTCAGACAGGGCTTGGTGGGTCCAGGCGGCGGCCCGGCGAGGCAAAGAACCTGCACAACCAGCGAGGCAATTTTAGCCATTCTGCTCTTAAGATTGTTGTCGTGCCATCTAAAGTTCAGAGGGCGATTCGAGGGCTTTATAGCGTTGTCTGGTGACGTCGCTGTCGCGGAAGCCCGGTTATGCCACCTGACGACAGCAGCTTGAATTGCGCGCTGGTCATCTTGAAAACTCGCTGACTTGAGGCCCAAGCAGTCGTTGTCGCACGGCGCATGCCCTGTCAGACCGGGCTTGGTGGTTCCAGGCGGCGGCTCGGCGAGGCAAAGAACCTGCACAACCAGCCAGGTAATTTTAGCCATGCTGCTCTGAAAAATGTCGCCGTGCCCTCTAAAGTTCACAGGGCGATTCGAGGGTTTTATAGCGTAGTCTGGTGACGTCGCTGTCGCGGAAGCCCGGTAATGCCACATGACGAATGCAGCTTGAATTGCGCATTGGTCATCTTGAAAAGTCGTTGACATGAGGCCCAAGCATTCGTTGTCGCACGGCGCATGCCCTGTCAGACCGGGCTTGTTGGGTCCAGGCGGTGGCCCGGCGAGGCAAAGAGCCTGCACAACCAGCGAGGCAATTTTAGCCATTCTGCTCTGAAGATTGTTGTCGTGCCATCTAAAGTTCACAGGGCGATTCGAGGGCTTTATAGCGTTGTCTGGTGACGTCGTTGTCGCGGAAGCCCGGTGATGCCACCTGACGATAGCAGCTTGAATTCCGCGTTGGTCATCTTGAAAAGTCGATGACATGAGGCCCAAGCATTCGTTGTCGCAAGGCGCATGCCCTGTCAGACAGGGCTTGGTGGGTCCAGGCGGCGGCCCGGCGAGGCAAAGAACCTGCACAACCAGCCAGGTAATTTTAGCCATGCTGCTCTGAAGAATCTCGCCGTGCCCTGTGAAGTCCACAGGGTTATTCGAGGGTTTTATAGCGTTGTCTGGTGACGTCGTTGTCGCGGAAGCACGGTAATGCCACATGACGAATGCAGCTTCAATTGCGCATTGGTCATCTTGAAAAGTCGTTGACATGAGGCCCAAGCATTCGTTGTCGCACGGCGCATGCCCAGTCAGACAGGGCTTGGTGGGTCCAGGCGGCGGCCCGGCGAGGCAAAGAACCTGCACAACCAGCGAGGCAATTTTAGCCATTCTGCTCTGAAGATTGATTGTTGTCGTGCGATCTAAAGTTCAGAGGGCGATTCGAGGGCTTTATAGCGTTGTCTGGTGACGTCGCTGTCGCGGAAGCCCGGTTGTGCCACCTGACGACAGCAGCTTGAATTGCGCGTTGGTCATCTTGAAAACTCGCCGGCTTGAGGCCCAAGCAGTCGTTGTCGCACGGCGCATGCCCCGTCAGACCGGGCTTGGTGGGTCCAGGCGGTGGCCCGGCAAGGCAAAGAACCTGCACAACCAGCGAGGCAACTTTAGCCATTCTGCTCTGAAGATTGTTGTCGTGCCATCTAAAGTTCAGAGGGCGATTCGAGGGCTTTATAGCGTTGTCTGGTGACGTCGCTGTCGGGGAAGCCCGGTTATGCCACCTGACGACAGCAGCTTGAATTGCGCGTTGGTCATCTTGAAAACTCGGTGACTTGAGGCCCAAGCAGTCGTTGTCGCACGGCGCATGCCCTGTCAGACCGGGCTTGGTGGTTCCAGGCGGCGGCCCGGCGAGGCAAAGAACCTGCACAACCAGCCAGGTAATTTTAGCCATGCTGCTCTGAAAAATGTCGCCGTGCCCTCTAAAGTTCACAGGGCGATTCGAGGGTTTTATAGCGTAGTCTGGTGACGTCGCTGTCGCGGAAGCCCCGGTAATGCCACATGACGAATGCAGCTTGAATTGCGCATTGGTCATCTTGAAAAGTCGTTGACATGAGGCCCAAACATTCGTTGTCGCACGGCGCATGCCCAGTCAGACAGGTTTGGTGGGTCCAGGCGGCGGCCCGGCGAGGCAAAGAACCTGCACAACCAGCGAGGCAATTTTAGCCATTCTGCTCTGAAGATTGTTGTCGTGCCATCTAAAGTTCAGAGGGCGATTCGAGGGCTTTATAGCGTTGTCTGGTGACGTCGCTGTCGCGGAAGCCCGGTTATGCCACCTGACGACAGCAGCTTGAATTGCGCGTTGGTCATCTTGAAAACTCGCCGACTTGAGGCCCAAGCAGTCGTTGTCGCACGGCGCATGCCCCGTCAGACCGGGCTTGGTGGGTCCAGGCGGTGGCCCGGCGAGGCAAAGAACCTGCACAACCAGCGAGGCAACTTTAGCCATTCTGCTCTGAAGATTGTTGTCGTGCCATCTAAAGTTCACAGGGCGATTCGAGGGCTTTAGAGCGTTGTCTGGTGACGTCGCTGTCGCGGAAGCCCGGTTATGCCACCTGACGACAGCAGCTTGAATTGCGCGTTGGTCATCTTGAAAACTCGCTGACTTGAGGCCCAAGCAGTCGTTGTCGCACGGCGCATGCCCTGTCAGACCGGGCTTGGTGGTTCCAGGCGGCGGCCCGGCGAGGCAAAGAACCTGCACAACCAGCCAGGTAATGTTAGCCATGCTGCTCTGAAAAATGTCGCCGTGCCCTTTAAAGTTCACAGGGCGATTCGAGGGTTTTATAGCGTAGTCTGGTGACGTCGCTGTCGCGGAAGCCCGGTCATGCCACATGACGAATGCAGCTTGAATTGCGCATTGGTCATCTTGAAAAGTCGTTGACATGAGGCCCAAGCATTCGTTGTCGCACGGCGCATGCCCAGTCAGACAGGGCTTGGTGGGTCCAGGCGGCGGCCCGGCGAGGCAAAGAACCTGCACAACCAGCGAGGCAATTTTAGCCATTCTGCTCTGAAGATTGTTGTCGTGCCATCTAAAGTTCACAGGGCGATTCGAGGGCTTTATAGCGTTGTCTGGTGACGTCGTTGTCGCGGAAGCCCGGTGATGCCACCTGACGATAGCAGCTTGAATTCCGCGTTGGTCATCTTGAAAAGTCGATGACATGAGGCCCAAGCATTCGTTGTCGCAAGGCGCATGCCCTGTCAGACAGGGCTTGGTGGGTCCAGGCGGCGGCCCGGCGAGGCAAAGAACCTGCACAACCAGCGAGGCAATTTTAGCCATTCTGCTCTGACGATTGTTGTCGTGCCATCTAAAGTTCACAGGGCGATTCGAGGGCTTTATAGCGTTGTCTGGTGACGTCGCTGTCGCGGAAGCCCGGTTATGCCACCTGACGACAGCAGCTTGAATTGCGCGTTGGTCATCTTGAAAACTCGCTGACTTGAGGCCCAAGCATTCGTTGTCGCACGGCGCATGCCCAGTCAGACCGGGCATGATTGGTCCAGGCGGCGGCCCGGCGAGGCAAAGAACCTGCACAACCAGCCAGGCAATTTTAGCCATGCTGCTCTGAAGAATGTTGCCGTGCCCTCTAACGTTCACAGGGCGATTTGAGTGTTTTATAGCGTTGTCTGGTAACATCACTATCGCGGAAGCCCAGTGATGCCACCTTACGATAAAAGCTTGAATTCCGTGTTGGTCATCTTGAAAAGTCGCTGACATGAGGTCCAAGCATTCGTTGTCGCACGGCGCATGCCCCGTCAGACTGGGCTTGGTGGGTCCAGGCGGTAGCCCGGCGAGGCAAAGAACCTGCACAACCAGCGAGGCAATTTTAGCCATTCTGCTCTGAAGATTGTTGTCGTGCCATCTAAAGTTCACAGGGCGATTCGAGGGCTTTATAGCGTTGTCTATTGACGTCGCTGTCGCGGAAGCCCGGTTATGCCACCTGACGACAGCAGCTTGAATTGCGCGTTGGTCATCTTGAAAACTCGCTGACTTGAGGCCCAAGCAGTCGTTGTCGCACGGCGCATGCCCTGTCAGACCGGGCTTGGTGGTTCCAGGCGGCGGCCCGGCGAGGCAAAGAACCTGCACAACCAGCCAGGTAATTTTAGCCATGCTGCTCTGAAAAATGTCGCCGTGCCCTCTAAAGTTCACAGGGCGATTCGAGGGTTTTATAGCGTAGTCTGGTGACGTCGCTGTCGCGGAAGCCCCGGTAATGCCACATGACGAATGCAGCTTGAATTGCGCATTGGTCATCTTGAAAAGTCGTTGACATGAGGCCCAAGCATTCGTTGTCGAACGGCGCATGCCCAGTCAGACAGGTTTGGTGGGTCCAGGCGGCGGCCCGGCGAGGCAAAGAACCTGCACAACCAGCGAGGCAATTTTAGCCATTCTGCTCTGAAGATTGTTGTCGTGCCATCTAAAGTTCAGAGGGCGATTCGAGGGCTTTATAGCGTTGTCTGGTAACGTCGCTGTCGCGGAAGCCCGGTTATGCCACCTGACGACAGCAGCTTGAATTGCGCGTTGGTCATCTTGAAAACTCGCCGACTTGAGGCCCAAGCAGTCGTTGTCGCACGGCGCATGCCCCGTCAGACCGGGCTTGGTGGGTCCAGGCGGTGCCCGGCGAGGCAAAGAACCTGCACAACCAGCGAGGCAACTTTAGCCATTCTGCTCTGAAGATTGTTGTCGTGCCATCTAAAGTTCACAGGGCGATTCGAGGGCTTTAGAGCGTTGTCTGGTGACGTCGCTGTCGCGGAAGCCCGGTTATGCCACCTGACGACAGCAGCTTGAATTGCGCGTTGGTCATCTTGAAAACTCGCTGACTTGAGGCCCAAGCAGTCGTTGTCGCACGGCGCATGCCCTGTCAGACCGGGCTTGGTGGTTCCAGGCGGCGGCCCGGCGAGGCAAAGAACCTGCACAACCAGCCAGGTAATTTTAGCCATGCTGCTCTGAAAAATGTCGCCGTGCCCTCTAAAGTTCACAGGGCGATTCGAGGGTTTTATAGCGTAGTCTGGTGACGTCGCTGTCGCGGAAGCCCGGTTATGCCACCTGACGACAGCAGCTTGAATTGCGCGTTGGTCATCTTGAAAACTCGCTGACTTGAGGCCCAAGCAGTCGTTGTCGCACGGCGCATGCCCCGTCAGACCGGGCTTGGTGGGTCCAGGCGGTGGCCCGGCGAGGCAAAGAACCTGCACAACCAGCCAGGTAATTTTAGCCATGCTGCTCTGAAAAATGTCGCCGTTCCCTCTAAAGTTCACAGGGCGATTCGAGGGTTTTATGGCGTAGTCTGGTGACGTCGCTGTCGCGGAAGCCCGGTAATGCCACATGACGAATGCAGCTTGAATTGCGCATTGGTCATCTTGAAAAGTCGTTGACATGAGGCCCAAGCATTCGTTGTCGCACGGCGCATGCCCAGTCAGACAGGGCTTGGTGGGTCCAGGCGGCGGCCCGGCGAGACAAAGAACCTGCACAACCAGCCAGGCAATTTTAGCCATGCTGCTCTGAAGAATGTTGCGGTGCCCTCTGAAGTTCACAGGGTGATCCGAGGGTTTTATAGCGTTGTCTGGTGACGTCGCTGTTGCGGAGGCCCGGTTATGCCACCTGACGACAGCAGCTTGAATTGCGCGTTGGTCACCTTGAAAACTCGCTGATATGAGGCCCAAGCAGTCGTTGTCGCACGGCGCATGCCCCAGTCAGACCGGGCTTGGTGGGTCCAGGCAGCGGCCCGACGAGGCAAAGAACCGGCACAACCAGCCAGGCAATTTTAGCCATGCTGCTCTGAAGAATGTTGCCGTGCCCTCTAAAGTTCACAGGACGATTCGAGGGTTTTATAGCGTTGTCTGGTGACGTCGCTGTCGCGGAAGCCCGGTTATGCCACCTGACGACAGCAGCTTGAATTGCGCGTTGGTCATCTTGAAAACTCGCCGACTTGAGGCCCAAGCAGTCGTTGTCGCACGGCGCATGCCCCGTCAGACCGGGCTTGGTGGGTCCAGGCGGTGGCCCGGCGAGGCAAAGAACCTGCACAACCAGCGAGGCAACTTTAGCCATTCTGCTCTGAAGATTGTTGTCGTGCCATCTAAAGTTCACAGGGCGATTCGAGGGCTTTAGAGCGTTGTCTGGTGACGTCGCTGTCGCGGAAGCCCGGTTATGCCACCTGACGACAGCAGCTTGAATTGCGCGTTGGTCATCTTGAAAACTCGCTGACTTGAGGCCCAAGCAGTCGTTGTCGCACGGCGCATGCCCTGTCAGACCGGGCTTGGTGGTTCCAGGCGGCGGCCCGGCGAGGCAAAGAACCTGCACAACCAGCCAGGTAATTTTAGCCATGCTGCTCTGAAAAATGTCGCCGTGCCCTCTAAAGTTCACAGGGCGATTCGAGGGTTTTATAGCGTAGTCTGGTGACGTCGCTGTCGCGGAAGCCCGGTTATGCCACCTGACGACAGCAGCTTGAATTGCGCGTTGGTCATCTTGAAAACTCGCTGACTTGAGGCCCAAGCAGTCGTTGTCGCACGGCGCATGCCCCGTCAGACCGGGCTTGTGGGTCCAGGCGGTGGCCCGGCGAGGCAAAGAACCTGCACAACCAGCCAGGTAATTTTAGCCATGCTGCTTTGAAAAATGTCGCCGTGCCCTCTAAAGTTCACAGGGCGATTCGAGGGTTTTATGGCGTAGTCTGGTGACGTCGCTGTCGCGGAAGCCCGGTAATGCCACATGACGAATGCAGCTTGAATTGCGCATTGGTCATCTTGAAAAGTCGTTGACATGAGGCCCAAGCATTCGTTGTCGCACGGCGCATGCCCAGTCAGACAGGGCTTGGTGGGTCCAGGCGGCGGCCCGGCGAGACAAAGAACCTGCACAACCAGCCAGGCAATTTTAGCCATGCTGCTCTGAAGAATGTTGCGGTGCCCTCTGAAGTTCACAGGGTGATCCGAGGGTTTTATAGCGTTGTCTGGTGACGTCGCTGTTGCGGAGGCCCGGTTATGCCACCTGACGACAGCAGCTTGAATTGCGCGTTGGTCACCTTGAAAACTCGCTGATATGAGGCCCAAGCAGTCGTTGTCGCACGGCGCATGCCCCAGTCAGACCGGGCTTGGTGGGTCCAGGCGGCGGCCCGACGAGGCAAAGAACCTGCACAACCAGCCAGGCAATTTTAGCCATGCTGCTCTGAAGAATGTTGCCGTGCCCTCTAAAGTTCACAGGACGATTCGAGGGTTTTATAGCGTTGTCTGGTGACGTCGCTGTCGCGGAAGCCCGGTGATGCCACCTGAAGATAGCAGCTTGAATTCCGCGTTGGTCGTCTTGAAAAGTCGCTGACATGAGGCCCAAGCATTCGTTGTCGCACGGCGCATGCCCCAGTGAGACCGGGCTTGGTGGGTCCAGGCGGTGGCCCGGCGAGGCAAAGAACCTGCACAACCAGCGAGGCAATTTTAGCCATGCTGCTCTGAAGATTGTTGTCGTGCCATCTAAAGTTCACAGGGCGATTCGAGGGCTTTATAGCGTTGTCTGGTGACGTCGCTGTCGCGGAAGCCCGGTTATGCCACCTGACGACAGCAGCTTGAATTGCGCGTTGGTCATCTTGAAAACTCGCCGACTTGAGGCCCAAGCAGTCGTTGTCGCACGGCGCATGCCCCGTCAGACCGGGCTTGGTGGGTCCAGGCGGTGGCCCGGCGAGGCAAAGAACCTGCACAACCAGCGAGGCAACTTTAGCCATTCTGCTCTGAAGATTGTTGTCGTGCCATCTAAAGTTCACAGGGCGATTCGAGGGCTTTAGAGCGTTGTCTGGTGACGTCGCTGTCGCGGAAGCCCGGTTATGCCACCTGACGACAGCAGCTTGAATTGCGCGTTGGTCATCTTGAAAACTCGCTGACTTGAGGCCCAAGCAGTCGTTGTCGCACGGCGCATGCCCTGTCAGACCGGGCTTGGTGGTTCCAGGCGGCGGCCCGGCGAGGCAAAGAACCTGCACAACCAGCCAGGTAATTTTAGCCATGCTGCTCTGAAAAATGTCGCCGTGCCCTCTAAAGTTCACAGGGCGATTCGAGGGTTTTATAGCGTAGTCTGGTGACGTCGCTGTCGCGGAAGCCCGGTTATGCCACCTGACGACAGCAGCTTGAATTGCGCGTTGGTCATCTTGAAAACTCGCTGACTTGAGGCCCAAGCAGTCGTTGTCGCACGGCGCATGCCCCGTCAGACCGGGCTTGTGGGTCCAGGCGGTGGCCCGGCGAGGCAAAGAACCTGCACAACCAGCCAGGTAATTTTAGCCATGCTGCTTTGAAAAATGTCGCCGTGCCCTCTAAAGTTCACAGGGCGATTCGAGGGTTTTATGGCGTAGTCTGGTGACGTCGCTGTCGCGGAAGCCCGGTAATGCCACATGACGAATGCAGCTTGAATTGCGCATTGGTCATCTTGAAAAGTCGTTGACATGAGGCCCAAGCATTCGTTGTCGCACGGCGCATGCCCAGTCAGACAGGGCTTGGTGGGTCCAGGCGGCGGCCCGGCGAGACAAAGAACCTGCACAACCAGCCAGGCAATTTTAGCCATGCTGCTCTGAAGAATGTTGCGGTGCCCTCTGAAGTTCACAGGGTGATCCGAGGGTTTTATAGCGTTGTCTGGTGACGTCGCTGTTGCGGAGGCCCGGTTATGCCACCTGACGACAGCAGCTTGAATTGCGCGTTGGTCACCTTGAAAACTCGCTGATATGAGGCCCAAGCAGTCGTTGTCGCACGGCGCATGCCCCAGTCAGACCGGGCTTGGTGGGTCCAGGCGGCGGCCCGACGAGGCAAAGAACCTGCACAACCAGCCAGGCAATTTTAGCCATGCTGCTCTGAAGAATGTTGCCGTGCCCTCTAAAGTTCACAGGACGATTCGAGGGTTTTATAGCGTTGTCTGGTGACGTCGCTGTCGCGGAAGCCCGGTGATGCCACCTGAAGATAGCAGCTTGAATTCCGCGTTGGTCGTCTTGAAAAGTCGCTGACATGAGGCCCAAGCATTCGTTGTCGCACGGCGCATGCCCCAGTGAGACCGGGCTTGGTGGGTCCAGGCGGTGGCCCGGCGAGGCAAAGAACCTGCACAACCAGCGAGGCAATTTTAGCCATGCTGCTCTGAAGATTGTTGTCGTGCCATCTAAAGTTCACAGGGCGATTCGAGGGCTTTATAGCGTTGTCTGGTGACGTCGCTGTCGCGGAAGCCCGGTTATGCCACCTGACGACAGCAGCTTGAATTCCGCGATGGTCATCTTGAAAAGCCGCTGACATTAGGCCCAAGCATTCGTTGTCGCACGGCGCATGCCCAGTCAGACCAGGCTTGGTGGGTCCAGGCGGTGGCCCGGCGAGGCAAAGAACCTGCACAACCAGCCAGGTAATTTTAGCCATGCTGCTCTGAAAAATGTCGCCGTGCCCTCTAAAGTTCACAGGGCGATTCGAGGGTTTTATAGCGTAGTCTGGTTACGTCGCTGTCGCGGAAGCCCGGTAATGCCACATGACGAATGCAGCTTGAATTGCGCATTGGTCATCTTGAAAAGTCGTTGACATGAGGCCCAAGCATTCGTTGTCGCACGGCGCATGCCCAGTCAGACAGGGCTTGGTGGGTCCAGGCGGTGCCCGGCGAGGCAAAGAACCTGCACAACCAGCGAGGTAATTTTAGCCATTCTGCTCTGAAGATTGATGTCGTGCCATCTAAAGTTCAGAGGGCGATTCGAGGGCTTTATAGCGTTGTCTGGTGACGTTGCTGTCACGGAAGCCCGGTTATGCCACCTGACGACAGCAGCTTGAATTGCGCGTTGGTCATCTTGAAAACTCGCTGACTTGAGGCCCAAGCAGTCGTTGTCGCACGGCGCATGCCCTGTCAGACCGGGCTTGGTGGTTCCAGGCGGCGGCCCGGCGAGGCAAAGAACCTGCACAACCAGCCAGGTAATTTTAGCCATGCTGCTCTTAAAAATGTCGCCGTGCCCTCTAAAGTTCACAGGGCGATTCGAGGGTTTTATAGCGTAGTCTGGTGACGTCGCTGTCGCGGAAGCCCGGTTATGCCACCTGACGACAGCAGCTTGAATTGCGCGTTGGTCATCTTGAAAACTCGCTGACTTGAGGCCCAAGCAGTCGTTGTCGCACGGCGCATGCCCCGTCAGACCGGGCTTGGTGGGTCCAGGCGGTGGCCCGGCGAGGCAAAGAACCTGCACAACCAGCCAGGTAATTTTAGCCATGCTGCTCTGAAAAATGTCGCCGTTCCCTCTAAAGTTCACAGGGCGATTCGAGGGTTTTATGGCGTAGTCTGGTGACGTCGCTGTCGCGGAAGCCCGGTAATGCCACATGACGAATGCAGCTTGAATTGCGCATTGGTCATCTTGAAAAGTCGTTGACATGAGGCCCAAGCATTCGTTGTCGCACGGCGCATGCCCAGTCAGACAGGGCTTGGTGGGTCCAGGCGGCGGCCCGGCGAGACAAAGAACCTGCACAACCAGCCAGGCAATTTTAGCCATGCTGCTCTGAAGAATGTTGCGGTGCCCTCTGAAGTTCACAGGGTGATCCGAGGGTTTTATAGCGTTGTCTGGTGACGTCGCTGTTGCGGAGGCCCGGTTATGCCACCTGACGACAGCAGCTTGAATTGCGCGTTGGTCACCTTGAAAACTCGCTGATATGAGGCCCAAGCAGTCGTTGTCGCACGGCGCATGCCCCAGTCAGACCGGGCTTGGTGGGTCCAGGCAGCGGCCCGACGAGGCAAAGAACCGGCACAACCAGCCAGGCAATTTTAGCCATGCTGCTCTGAAGAATGTTGCCGTGCCCTCTAAAGTTCACAGGACGATTCGAGGGTTTTATAGCGTTGTCTGGTGACGTCGCTGTCGCGGAAGCCCGGTTATGCCACCTGACGACAGCAGCTTGAATTGCGCGTTGGTCATCTTGAAAACTCGCCGACTTGAGGCCCAAGCAGTCGTTGTCGCACGGCGCATGCCCCGTCAGACCGGGCTTGGTGGGTCCAGGCGGTGGCCCGGCGAGGCAAAGAACCTGCACAACCAGCGAGGCAACTTTAGCCATTCTGCTCTGAAGATTGTTGTCGTGCCATCTAAAGTTCACAGGGCGATTCGAGGGCTTTAGAGCGTTGTCTGGTGACGTCGCTGTCGCGGAAGCCCGGTTATGCCACCTGACGACAGCAGCTTGAATTGCGCGTTGGTCATCTTGAAAACTCGCTGACTTGAGGCCCAAGCAGTCGTTGTCGCACGGCGCATGCCCTGTCAGACCGGGCTTGGTGGTTCCAGGCGGCGGCCCGGCGAGGCAAAGAACCTGCACAACCAGCCAGGTAATTTTAGCCATGCTGCTCTGAAAAATGTCGCCGTGCCCTCTAAAGTTCACAGGGCGATTCGAGGGTTTTATAGCGTAGTCTGGTGACGTCGCTGTCGCGGAAGCCCGGTTATGCCACCTGACGACAGCAGCTTGAATTGCGCGTTGGTCATCTTGAAAACTCGCTGACTTGAGGCCCAAGCAGTCGTTGTCGCACGGCGCATGCCCCGTCAGACCGGGCTTGTGGGTCCAGGCGGTGGCCCGGCGAGGCAAAGAACCTGCACAACCAGCCAGGTAATTTTAGCCATGCTGCTTTGAAAAATGTCGCCGTGCCCTCTAAAGTTCACAGGGCGATTCGAGGGTTTTATGGCGTAGTCTGGTGACGTCGCTGTCGCGGAAGCCCGGTAATGCCACATGACGAATGCAGCTTGAATTGCGCATTGGTCATCTTGAAAAGTCGTTGACATGAGGCCCAAGCATTCGTTGTCGCACGGCGCATGCCCAGTCAGACAGGGCTTGGTGGGTCCAGGCGGCGGCCCGGCGAGACAAAGAACCTGCACAACCAGCCAGGCAATTTTAGCCATGCTGCTCTGAAGAATGTTGCGGTGCCCTCTGAAGTTCACAGGGTGATCCGAGGGTTTTATAGCGTTGTCTGGTGACGTCGCTGTTGCGGAGGCCCGGTTATGCCACCTGACGACAGCAGCTTGAATTGCGCGTTGGTCACCTTGAAAACTCGCTGATATGAGGCCCAAGCAGTCGTTGTCGCACGGCGCATGCCCCAGTCAGACCGGGCTTGGTGGGTCCAGGCGGCGGCCCGACGAGGCAAAGAACCTGCACAACCAGCCAGGCAATTTTAGCCATGCTGCTCTGAAGAATGTTGCCGTGCCCTCTAAAGTTCACAGGACGATTCGAGGGTTTTATAGCGTTGTCTGGTGACGTCGCTGTCGCGGAAGCCCGGTGATGCCACCTGAAGATAGCAGCTTGAATTCCGCGTTGGTCGTCTTGAAAAGTCGCTGACATGAGGCCCAAGCATTCGTTGTCGCACGGCGCATGCCCCAGTGAGACCGGGCTTGGTGGGTCCAGGCGGTGGCCCGGCGAGGCAAAGAACCTGCACAACCAGCGAGGCAATTTTAGCCATGCTGCTCTGAAGATTGTTGTCGTGCCATCTAAAGTTCACAGGGCGATTCGAGGGCTTTATAGCGTTGTCTGGTGACGTCGCTGTCGCGGAAGCCCGGTTATGCCACCTGACGACAGCAGCTTGAATTGCGCGTTGGTCATCTTGAAAACTCGCCGACTTGAGGCCCAAGCAGTCGTTGTCGCACGGCGCATGCCCCGTCAGACCGGGCTTGGTGGGTCCAGGCGGTGGCCCGGCGAGGCAAAGAACCTGCACAACCAGCGAGGCAACTTTAGCCATTCTGCTCTGAAGATTGTTGTCGTGCCATCTAAAGTTCACAGGGCGATTCGAGGGCTTTAGAGCGTTGTCTGGTGACGTCGCTGTCGCGGAAGCCCGGTTATGCCACCTGACGACAGCAGCTTGAATTGCGCGTTGGTCATCTTGAAAACTCGCTGACTTGAGGCCCAAGCAGTCGTTGTCGCACGGCGCATGCCCTGTCAGACCGGGCTTGGTGGTTCCAGGCGGCGGCCCGGCGAGGCAAAGAACCTGCACAACCAGCCAGGTAATTTTAGCCATGCTGCTCTGAAAAATGTCGCCGTGCCCTCTAAAGTTCACAGGGCGATTCGAGGGTTTTATAGCGTAGTCTGGTGACGTCGCTGTCGCGGAAGCCCGGTTATGCCACCTGACGACAGCAGCTTGAATTGCGCGTTGGTCATCTTGAAAACTCGCTGACTTGAGGCCCAAGCAGTCGTTGTCGCACGGCGCATGCCCCGTCAGACCGGGCTTGTGGGTCCAGGCGGTGGCCCGGCGAGGCAAAGAACCTGCACAACCAGCCAGGTAATTTTAGCCATGCTGCTTTGAAAAATGTCGCCGTGCCCTCTAAAGTTCACAGGGCGATTCGAGGGTTTTATGGCGTAGTCTGGTGACGTCGCTGTCGCGGAAGCCCGGTAATGCCACATGACGAATGCAGCTTGAATTGCGCATTGGTCATCTTGAAAAGTCGTTGACATGAGGCCCAAGCATTCGTTGTCGCACGGCGCATGCCCAGTCAGACAGGGCTTGGTGGGTCCAGGCGGCGGCCCGGCGAGACAAAGAACCTGCACAACCAGCCAGGCAATTTTAGCCATGCTGCTCTGAAGAATGTTGCGGTGCCCTCTGAAGTTCACAGGGTGATCCGAGGGTTTTATAGCGTTGTCTGGTGACGTCGCTGTTGCGGAGGCCCGGTTATGCCACCTGACGACAGCAGCTTGAATTGCGCGTTGGTCACCTTGAAAACTCGCTGATATGAGGCCCAAGCAGTCGTTGTCGCACGGCGCATGCCCCAGTCAGACCGGGCTTGGTGGGTCCAGGCGGCGGCCCGACGAGGCAAAGAACCTGCACAACCAGCCAGGCAATTTTAGCCATGCTGCTCTGAAGAATGTTGCCGTGCCCTCTAAAGTTCACAGGACGATTCGAGGGTTTTATAGCGTTGTCTGGTGACGTCGCTGTCGCGGAAGCCCGGTGATGCCACCTGAAGATAGCAGCTTGAATTCCGCGTTGGTCGTCTTGAAAAGTCGCTGACATGAGGCCCAAGCATTCGTTGTCGCACGGCGCATGCCCCAGTGAGACCGGGCTTGGTGGGTCCAGGCGGTGGCCCGGCGAGGCAAAGAACCTGCACAACCAGCGAGGCAATTTTAGCCATGCTGCTCTGAAGATTGTTGTCGTGCCATCTAAAGTTCACAGGGCGATTCGAGGGCTTTATAGCGTTGTCTGGTGACGTCGCTGTCGCGGAAGCCCGGTTATGCCACCTGACGACAGCAGCTTGAATTCCGCGATGGTCATCTTGAAAAGCCGCTGACATTAGGCCCAAGCATTCGTTGTCGCACGGCGCATGCCCAGTCAGACCAGGCTTGGTGGGTCCAGGCGGTGGCCCGGCGAGGCAAAGAACCTGCACAACCAGCCAGGTAATTTTAGCCATGCTGCTCTGAAAAATGTCGCCGTGCCCTCTAAAGTTCACAGGGCGATTCGAGGGTTTTATAGCGTAGTCTGGTTACGTCGCTGTCGCGGAAGCCCGGTAATGCCACATGACGAATGCAGCTTGAATTGCGCATTGGTCATCTTGAAAAGTCGTTGACATGAGGCCCAAGCATTCGTTGTCGCACGGCGCATGCCCAGTCAGACAGGGCTTGGTGGGTCCAGGCGGCGGCCCGGCGAGGCAAAGAACCTGCACAACCAGCGAGGTAATTTTAGCCATTCTGCTCTGAAGATTGATGTCGTGCCATCTAAAGTTCAGAGGGCGATTCGAGGGCTTTATAGCGTTGTCTGGTGACGTTGCTGTCACGGAAGCCCGGTTATGCCACCTGACGACAGCAGCTTGAATTGCGCGTTGGTCATCTTGAAAACTCGCTGACTTGAGGCCCAAGCAGTCGTTGTCGCACGGCGCATGCCCTGTCAGACCGGGCTTGGTGGTTCCAGGCGGCGGCCCGGCGAGGCAAAGAACCTGCACAACCAGCCAGGTAATTTTAGCCATGCTGCTCTTAAAAATGTCGCCGTGCCCTCTAAAGTTGACAGGGCGATTCGAGGGTTTTATAGCGTAGTCTGGTGACGTCGCTGTCGCGGAAGCCCCGGTAATGCCACATGACGAATGCAGCTTGAATTGCGCAGTGGTCATCTTGAAAAGTCGTTGACATGAGGCCCAAGCATTCGTTGTCGCACGGCGCATGCCCAGTCAGACAGGTTTGGTGGGTCCAGGCGGCGGCCCGGCGAGGCAAAGAACCTGCACAACCAGCGAGGCAATTTTAGCCATTCTGCTCTGAAGATTGTTGTCGTGCCATCTAAAGTTCAGAGGGCGATTCGAGGGCTTTATAGCGTTGTCTGGTGACGTCGCGGTCGCGGAAGCCCGGTTATGCCACCTGACGACAGCAGCTTGAATTGCGCGTTGGTCATCTTGAAAACTCGCCGACTTGAGGCCCAAGCAGTCGTTGTCGCACGGCGCATGCCCCGTCAGACCGGGCTTGGTGGGTCCAGGCGGTGGCCCGGCGAGGCAAAGAACCTGCACAACCAGCGAGGCAACTTTAGCCATTCTGCTCTGAAGATTGTTGTCGTGCCATCTAAAGTTCACAGGGCGATTCGAGGGCTTTAGAGCGTTGTCTGGTGACGTCGCTGTCGCGGAAGCCCGGTTATGCCACCTGACGACAGCAGCTTGAATTGCGCGTTGGTCATCTTGAAAACTCGCTGACTTGAGGCCCAAGCAGTCGTTGTCGCACGGCGCATGCCCTGTCAGACCGGGCTTGGTGGTTCCAGGCGGCGGCCCGGCGAGGCAAAGAACCTGCACAACCATCCAGGTAATTTTAGCCATGCTGCTCTGAAAAATGTCGCCGTGCCCTCTAAAGTTCACAGGGCGATTCGAGGGTTTTATAGCGTAGTCTGGTGACGTCGCTGTCGCGGAAGCCCGGTTATGCCACCTGACGACAGCAGCTTGAATTGCGCGTTGGTCATCTTGAAAACTCGCTGACTTGAGGCCCAAGCAGTCGTTGTCGCACGGCGCATGCCCCGTCAGACCGGGCTTGGTGGGTCCAGGCGGTGGCCCGGCGAGGCAAAGAACCTGCACAACCAGCCAGGTAATTTTAGCCATGCTGCTCTGAAAAATGTCGCCGTGCCCTCTAAAGTTCACAGGGCGATTCGAGGGTTTTATGGCGTAGTCTGGTGACGTCGCTGTCGCGGAAGCCCGGTAATGCCACATGACGAATGCAGCTTGAATTGCGCATTGGTCATCTTGAAAAGTCGTTGACATGAGGCCCAAGCATTCGTTGTCGCACGGCGCATGCCCAGTCAGACAGGGCTTGGTGGGTCCAGGCGGCGGCCCGGCGAGACAAAGAACCTGCACAACCAGCCAGGCAATTTTAGCCATGCTGCTCTGAAGAATGTTGCGGTGCCCTCTGAAGTTCACAGGGTGATCCGAGGGTTTTATAGCGTTGTCTGGTGACGTCGCTGTTGCGGAGGCCCGGTTATGCCACCTGACGACAGCAGCTTGAATTGCGCGTTGGTCACCTTGAAAACTCGCTGATATGAGGCCCAAGCAGTCGTTGTCGCACGGCGCATGCCCCAGTCAGACCGGGCTTGGTGGGTCCAGGCGGCGGCCCGACGAGGCAAAGAACCTGCACAACCAGCCAGGCAATTTTAGCCATGCTGCTCTGAAGAATGTTGCCGTGCCCTCTAAAGTTCACAGGACGATTCGAGGGTTTTATAGCGTTGTCTGGTGACGTCGCTGTCGCGGAAGCCCGGTGATGCCACCTGAAGATAGGAGCTTGAATTCCGCGTTGGTCGTCTTGAAAAGTCGCTGACATGAGGCCCAAGCATTTGTTGTCGCACGGCGCATGCCCCAGTGAGACCGGGCTTGGTGGGTCCAGGCGGTGGCCCGGCGAGGCAAAGAACCTGCACAACCAGCGAGGCAATTTTAGCCATGCTGCTCTGAAGATTGTTGTCGTGCCATCTAAAGTTCACAGGGCGATTCGAGGGCTTTATAGCGTTGTCTGGTGACGTCGCTGTCGCGGAAGCCCGGTTATGCCACCTGACGACAGCAGCTTGAATTGCGCGTTGGTCACCTTGAAAACTCGCTGATATGAGGCCCAAGCAGTCGTTGTCGCACGGCGCATGCCCCAGTCAGACCGGGCTTGGTGGGTCCAGGCGGTGGCCCGGCGAGGCAAAGAACCTGCACAACCAGCGAGGCAATTTTAGCCATGCTGCTCTGAAGATTGTTGTCGTGCCATCTAAAGTTCACAGGGCGATTCGAGGGCTTTATAGCGTTGTCTGTTGACGTCGCTGTCGCGGAAGCCCGGTTATGCCACCTGACGACAGCAGCTTGAATTCCGCGATGGTCATCTTGAAAAGCCGCTGACATTAGGCCCAAGCATTCGTTGTCGCACGGCGCATGCCCAGTCAGACCAGGCTTGGTGGGTCCAGGCGGTGGCCCGGCGAGGCAAAGAACCTGCACAACCAGCCAGGTAATTTTAGCCATGCTGCTCTGAAAAATGTCGCCGTGCCCTCTAAAGTTCACAGGGCGATTCGAGGGTTTTATAGCGTAGTCTGGTTACGTCGCTGTCGCGGAAGCCCGGTAATGCCACATGACGAATGCAGCTTGAATTGCGCATTGGTCATCTTGAAAAGTCGTTGACATGAGGCCCAAGCATTCGTTGTCGCACGGCGCATGCCCAGTCAGACAGGGCTTGGTGGGTCCAGGCGGCGGCCCGGCGAGGCAAAGAACCTGCACAACCAGCGAGGTAATTTTAGCCATTCTGCTCTGAAGATTGTTGTCGTGCCATCTAAAGTTCAGAGGGCGATTCGAGGGCTTTATAGCGTTGTCTGGTGACGTCGCTGTCGCGGAAGCCCGGTTATGCCACCTGACGACAGCAGCTTGAATTGCGCGTTGGTCATCTTGAAAACTCGCTGACTTGAGGCCCAAGCAGTCGTTGTCGCACGGCGCATGCCCCGTCAGACCGGGCTTGGTGGGTCCAGGCGGTGGCCCGGCGAGGCAAAGAACCTGCACAACCAGCCAGGTAATTTTAGCCATGCTGCTCTGAAAAATGTCGCCGTGCCCTCTAAAGTTCACAGGGCGATTCGAGGGTTTTATAGCGTAGTCTGGTGACGTCGCTGTCGCGGAAGCCCGGTAATGCCACATGACGAATGCAGCTTGAATTGCGCATTGGTCATCTTGAAAAGTCGTTGACATGAGGCCGAAGCATTCGTTGTCGCACGGCGCATGCCCAGTCAGACAGGGCTTGGTGGGTCCAGGCGGCGGCCCGGCGAGACAAAGAACCTGCACAACCAGCCAGGCAATTTTAGCCATGCTGCTCTGAAGAATGTTGCGGTGCCCTCTGAAGTTCACAGGGTGATCCGAGGGTTTTATAGCGTTGTCTGGTGACGTCGCTGTTGCGGAGGCCCGGTTATGCCACCTGACGACAGCAGCTTGAATTGCGCGTTGGACACCTTGAAAACTCGCTGATATGAGGCCCAAGCAGTCGTTGTCGCACGGCGCATGTCCCAGTCAGACCGGGCTTGGTGGGTCCAGGCGGCGGCCCGACGAGGCAAAGAACCTGCACAACCAGCCAGGCAATTTTAGCCATGCTGCTCTGAAGAATGTTGCCGTGCCCTCTAAAGTTCACAGGACGATTCGAGGGTTTTATAGCGTTGTCTGGTGACGTCGCTGTCGCGGAAGCCCGGTGATGCCACCTGAAGATAGCAGCTTGAATTCCGCGTTGGTCGTCTTGAAAAGTCGCTGACATGAGGCCCAAGCATTCGTTGTCGCACGGCGCATGCCCCAGTGAGACCGGGCTTGGTGGGTCCAGGCGGCGGCCCGGCGAGGCAAAGAACCTCCACAAGCACCCAGGATATTTAACCATGCTGCTCTGAAGAATTTTGCCGTGCCCTCTAAAGTTCCCAGGGCGATTCGAGGGTTTTATAGCGTTGTCTGGTGGCGTCGCTGTCGCGGAAGCCCGGTAATGCCACCTGACGATAGCAGCTTGAATTCCGCGTTGGTCATCTTGAAAAGTCGCTCTCATGAGGTCCAAGCATTCGTTGTCGCACGGCGCATGCCCAGTCAGACCGGGCTTGGTGGGTCCAGGCGGCGGCCCGGCGAGGCAAAGAACCTGCACAACCAGCCAAGCAATTTTCGCCAAACTGCTCTGAAGAATGTTGCCGTGCCCTCTAAAGTTCACAGGACGATTCGACGGATTTATAGCGTCGTCTGGTGACGTCTTTGTCGCGGAAGCCCCGTGATGCCATCTGACGATAGCAGCTTGAATTCCGCGTTGGTCATCGTGAAACGTCGCTGACATGAGGCGCAAGCATTCGTTGTCGAACGGCGCATGCCCCGTCAGACCGGGCTTGGTGGGTCCAGGCGGTGGCCCAGCGAGGCAAAGAACCTGCACAACCAGCCAGGCAATTTTAGCCATTCTGCTCTGAAGAATGTTGTCGTGCCATCTAAAGTTCACAAGGCGATTCGAGGGCTTTATAGCGTTGTCTGGTGACGTCGCTGTCGCGGAAGCCCGGTTAGGCCACCTGACGACAGCAGCTTGAATTGCGCGTTGGTCATCTTGAAAACTCGCTGACTTGAGGCCCAAGCATTCTTTGTCGCACGGCGCATGCCCAGTCAGACCAGGCTTGGTGGGTCCAGGCGGTGGCCCGGCGAGCAAAGAACCTGCACAACCAGCGAACCAATTTTAGCCATTCTGCTCTGAAGAATGTTGTCGTGCCATCTAAAGTTCACAAGGCGATTCGAGGGCTTTATAGCGTTGTCTGGTGACGTCGCTGTCGCGGAAGCCCGGTTAGGCCTCCTGACGACAGCAGCTTGAATTGCGCGTTGGTCATCTTGAAAACTCGCTGACTTGAGGCCCAAGCATTCTTTGTCGCACGGCGCATGCCCAGTCAGACCAGGCTTGGTGGGTCCAGGCGGTGGCCCGGCGAGGCAAAGAACCTGCACAACCAGCGAGGCAATTTTAGCCATGCTGCTCTGAAGAATGTTGCCGTGCCCTCTGAAGTTCACAGGGTGATCCGAGGGTTTTATAGCGTCGTCTGGTGACGTCTTTGTCGCGGAAGCCCCGTGATGCCATCTGACGATAGCAGCTTGAATTGCGCGTTGGTCATCTTGAAAACTCGCTGACTTGAGGCCCAAGCATTCGTTGTCGCATGGCGCATGCCCAGTCAGACCGGGCTTGGTGGGTCCAGGCGGCGGCCCGGCGAGGCAAAGAACCTGCACAACCAGCCAGGCAATTTAGCCTTGCTGCTCTTAAGTATGTTGCCGTGCCCTCTGAAGTTCACAGGGCGATTCGAGGGTTTTGTAGCGTTGTCTGGTGACGTCGCTGTCGCGGAAGCCCGGTGATGCCACATGAAGAAAGCAGCTTGAATTGCGCATTGGTCATCTTGAAAAGTCGTTGACATGAGACCCAAGCATTCGTTGTCGCACGGCGCATGCCCCGTCAGACCGGGCTTTTTGGGTCCAGGCGGCGGCCCGGTGAGGCAAAGAACCTGCACAACCAGCCAGGCAATTTTAGCCATGCTGCTCTGAAGAATGTTGCGGTGCCCTCTGAAGTTCACAGGGTGATCCGAGGGTTTTATAGCGTTGTCTGGTGACGTCGCTGTCGCGGAAGCAAGGTTATGCCACCTGACGATAGCAGCTTGAATTCCGCGTTGGTCATCTTGAAAAGTCGCTCTCATGAGGTCCAAGCATTCGTTGTCGCACGGCGCATGCCCAGTCACACCGGGCTTGGTGGGTCCAGGCGGCGGCCCGGCGAGGCAAAGAACCTCCACAACCAGCCAAGCAATTTTCGCCAAACTGCTCTGAAGAATGTTGCCGTGCCCTCTAAAGTTCACAGGACGATTCGACTGTTTTATAGCGTTGTCTGGTGACGTCGCTGTCGCGGAAGCCCGGTAATGCCACATGAAGAAAGCAGCTTGAATTGCGCATTGGTCATCTTGAAAAGTCGTTGACATGAGACCCAAGCATTCGTTGTCGCACGGCGCATGCCCAGTCAGACCGGGCTTGGTGGTTCCAGGCGGCGGCCCGGCGCGAAAAGAACCTGCACAACCAGCCAGGTAATTTTAGCCATGCTGCTCTGAAGAATGTCGCAGTGCCCTCTAATGTTCACAGGGCGATCCGAGGGTTTTATAGCGTTGTCTGGTGACGTCGTTGTCGCGGAAGCCCGCTGATGCCACCTGACGATAGCAGCTTGAATTCCGCGTTGGTCATCTTGAAAACTCGCTGACTTGAGGCCCAAGCATTCGTTGTCGCACGGCGCATGCCCCGTCAGACCGGGCTTGGTGGGTCCAGGCGGCGGCCCGGCGAGGCAAAGAACCTGCACAACCAGCCAAGCAATTTAGCCTTGCTGCTCTGAAGTATGTTGCCGTGCCCTCTGAAGTTCACAGGGCGATTCGAGGGTTTTGTAGCGTTGTCTGGTGACGTCGCTGTCGCGGAAGCCCGATTAGGCCACCTGACGACGGCAGCTTGAATTGCGCATTGGTCATCTTGAAAACTCGCTGACTTGAGGCCCAAGCATTCGTTGTCGCACGGCGCATGCCCAGTCAGACCGGGCTTGGTGGTTCCAGGCGGCGGCCCGGCGAGGCAAAGAACCTGCACAACCAGCCAGGTAATTTTAGCCATGCTGCTCTGAAGAATGTTGCCGTGCCCTCTAATGTTCACAGGGCGATTCGAGGGTTTTATAGCGTTGTCTGATGACGTCGCTGTCGCGGAAGCCCGGTGATGCCACCTGACGATAACAGCTTGAGTGGTCATCTTGAAAAGTCGCTGACATGAGGCCCAAGCATTCGTTGTCGCACGGCGCATGCCCAGTCAGACCGGGCTTTTTGGGTCCAGGCGGCGGCCCGGTGAGGCAAAGAACCTGCCCAACCAGCCAGGCAATTTTAGCCATGCTGCTCTGAAGAATGTCGCCGTGCCCTCTAAAGTTCACATGGCGATTCGAGGGTTTTATAGCGTTGTCCGGTGACGCCGCTGTCGAGGAAACCCAGGGATGCCACCTTACGATAAAAGCTTGAGTTTCGCGTTGGTCATCTTGAAAAGTCGCTGACATGAGGCCCAAGCGTTCCTTGTCGCACGGCGCATGCCCAGTCAGACCGGGCTTGATTGGTCCAGGCGGTGGCCCGGCGAGGCAAAGAACCTGCACCCAGCGAGGCAATTTTAACCATGCTGCTCTGAAGAATGTTGCCGTGCCCTCTAAAGTTCCCAGGGCGATTCGAGGGTTTTATAGCGTTGTCTGGTGGCGTCGCTTTCGCGGAAGCCCGGTTATGCCACCTGATTATAGCAGCTTGAATTCCGCGTTGGTCATCTTGCAAAGTCGCTGACATGAGGCCCAAGCATTCGTTGTCGCACGGCGCATGCCCAGTCAGACCGGGCTTGGTGGGTCCAGGCGGCGGCCCGGCGAGGCAAAGAACCTGCACAACCAGCCAGGCAATTTTAGCCTTGCTGCTCTGAAGTATGTTGCCGTGCCCTCTGAAGTTTACAGGGTGATCCGAGGGTTTTATAGCGTTGTCTGGTGACGTCGCTTTCGCGGAAGCCCGGTGATGCCACCTGACGATAGCAGCTTGAATTGCGCATTGGTCATCTTGAAAAGTCGTTGACATGAGGCCCAAGCATTCGTTGTCGCACGGCGCATGCCCAGTCAGACCGGGCTTGGTGGGTCCAGGAGGCGGCCCGGCGGGGCCAAGAACCTGCACAACCAGCCAAGCAATTTTAGGAAAACTGCTCTGAAGAATGTTGCCGTGCCCTCTAAAGTTCACAGGACGATTCGACGGTTTTATAGCGTTGTCTGGTGACGTCGCTGTCGCGGAAGCCCGGTAATGCCACATGACGATAGCAGCTTGAATTGCGCATTGGTCATCTTGAAAAGTCGTTGACATGAGGCCCAAGCATTCGTTGTCGCACAGCGCATGCCCCTACAGACCGGGCTTTTTGGGTCCAGGCGGCGGCCCGGTGAGGCAAAGAACCTGCACAACCAGCCAGGCAATTTTAGCCATGCTGCTCTGAAGAATGTCGCCGTGCCCTCTAAAGTTCACAGGGCGATTCGAGGGTTTTATAGCGTTGTCTGGTGACGTCGCTGTCGCGGAAGCCCGGTGATGCCACCTGACGATAGTAGCTTGAGTGGTCATCTTGAAAAGTGTCTGACATGAGGCCCAAGCATTCGTTGTCGCACGGCGCATGCCCAGTCAGACCGGGCTTTTTGGGTCCAGGCGGCGGCCCGGTGAGGCAAAGAACCTGCACAACCAGCCAGGCAATTTTAGCCATGCTGCTCTGAAGAATGTCGCCGTGCCCTCTAAAGTTCAAAGGGCGATTCGAGGGTTTTATAGCGTTGTCTGGTGACGTCGCTGTCGCGGAAGCCCGGTGATGCCACCTGACGATAGTAGCTTGAGTGGTCATCTTGAAAAGTGTCTGACATGAGGCCCAAGCATTCGTTGTCGCACGGCGCATGCCCAGTCAGACCGGGCTTTTTGGGTCCAGGCGGCGGCCCGGTGAGGCAAAGAACCTGCACAACCAGCCAGGCAATTTTAGCCATGCTGCTCTGAAGAATGTTGCGGTGCCCTCTGAAGTTCACAGGGTGATCCTTGGGTTTTATAGCGTTGTCCGGTGACGTCGCTGTCGCGGAAGCCCGCTTATGCCACCTGACGACATCAGCTTGAATTGCGCGTTGGTCACCTTGAAAACTCGCTGATATGAGGCCCAAGCATTCGTTGTCGCACGGCGCATGCTCAGTCACACCGGGATTGGTGGTTCCAGGCGGCGGCCGGCGAGGCAGAGAACCTGCACAACCAGCCAGGTAATTTTAGCCATGCTGCTCTGAAGAATGTCGCCGTGCCCTCTAAAGTTCACAGGACGATTTTGACGGTTTTATAGCGTTGTCTGGTGACGTCGCTGTCGCGGAAGCCCGGTTGTGCCACCTAACGATAGCAGCTTGAATTCCGCGTTGGTCATATTGAAAAGTCGCTCACATGAGGTGCCATCATTCGTTGTCGCACGGCGCATGCCCAGTCAGACCGGGCTTGGTGGGTGCAGGCGGCGGCCCGGCGAGGCAAAGAACCTGCACAACCAGCCAGGCAATTTTAGCTATGCTGCTCTGAAGAATGTTGCCGTGCCCTTCAAAGTTCACAGGGCGATTCGAGCGTTTTATATCGTTCAGTTCAGTTCAGTTTATTACCTTAAAGTCCCCCGGAGGGGCATTACATAAGGGGTGGGTTTTATACATACAGTAATACACATGATAAATAACTATTGACAAAAATGGTCGTACAAAAGTTGCAAAAACGAAGATGGGCAGGTAGTAGCAACGATTTTTTGGGGAAGGCCGTTCCAGTCGGTAGCGGTTCGGAAAAGAAATGAGGCAGTGAAGGTGGTAGTCCGAGCGCGTGGGCGCGCAACTTGAAGTGGATGGCTGGTTCGATAAGATATGCGTGCAGCTACTGTGATGTACGGCGCTTGATTAAGGGATGAGAAAAAGAGCTTGTGGTACGTGAAAGGCTGGAAATGAGACGTCGACATAAAAGCGTTGATAAACTTGATTCTGTTTTTAGAGATGAAACGCTGATGTTATACGAGTACGATGCATGAATGAATCTAACAGCGCGATTTTGAACTGATTCTAATGCGTTAGTGAGATATGCTTGGTGCGGGTTCCAGATGGCCGACGCTTATTCAAGTTTTGGCCTAACAAGTTATTTATAAGCTAGTAATTTTACATGTGCTAGGGCGTTTCTAAGATTGCGTTTCAGAAAGCCTAAGGTTTTGTTAGCTGCGGAGATAATGTTAGTGACGTGTGTGCTCCAAGACTAATCATGAGATCGGGATACTCCTAGGTATTTGTAAGACTGCACCAGTTCTAGGGGTGTGTTAAGAATTGTGTAAGGGAAGGAAAAGGGACTGTTCCGGTTTGAGAAGGACATGCATTTACATTTGTTGGCATTTAGCGTAATTAGTGTATTATTGCACCATTCTGAAACACTGTTTAGATCGTTCTGGAGAGCAGATTGGTCAGATGTGTATTGATAGTGCGGTAAATGACGCAGTCATCTGCGAACATGCGTATATTAGAAGAAATACACTGAGGTAAATTATTAATGTATATTAAAAACAACAGAGGATCAAGGACAAATCCTTGGGGCACGCCGGAAGTTACTGTGACGTCGCTGTCGCGGAAGCCCGGTGATGCCACCTTACGATAAAAGCTTGAGTTCCGCGTTGGTCATCTTGAAAAGTCGCTGACATGAGGCCCAAGCATTCGTTGTCGCACGGCGCATGTCCAGTCAGACCGGGCTTGATTGGTCCAGGCGGTGGCCCGGCGAGGCAAAGAACCTGCACAACCAGCCAGGCAATTTTAGCCATGCTGCTCTGAAGAATGTTGCCGTGCCCTCTGAAGTTCACCGGGTGATACAAAGGTTTTATAGCGTTGTCTGGTGACGTCGTTGTTGCGGAAGACTGGTGATGCCACCTGACGATAGCAGCTTGAATTCCGCGTTGGTCATCTTGAAAAGTCGCTGACATGAGGCCCAAGCATTCGTTGTCGCACGGCGCATGCCCCGTCAGACCGGGCTTGGTGGGTCCAGGCGGCGGCCCGGCGAGGAAAAGAACCTGCACAACCAGCCAGCCATTTTAGCCATGCTCTTCTGAAGAATGTTGCCGTGCCCTCTAAAGTTCACAGGACGATTCTACGGTTTTATAGCGTTGTCTGGTGACGTCGCTGTCGCGGAAGCCCGGCAATGCCACATGACGATAGCAGCTTGAATTCCGCATTGGTCATCTTGAAAAGTCGCTGACATGAGGCCCAAGCATTCGCTGTCGCACGGCGCATACCCAATCAGACCGGGCTTGGTGGGTCCAGGCGGCGGCCCGGCGAGGCTAAGAACCTGCACAACCAGCCAGGCAATTTTAGCCATGCTGCTATGAAGAATGTTGCCGTGCCCTTTAAAGTTCACAGGGCGATTCGAGGGTTTTATATCTTTCAGTTCAGTTCAGTTTATTACCTTAAATGTCCACCGGAGGGGCATTACATAAGGGGTGGGTTAATACATACAGTAATACACATGATAAATAATTATTGAAAAAAATGGTCGTACAAAAGTTGCAAAAACGAAGATGGGCAGGTAGTAGCAACGATTTTTTGGGGAAGGCCGTTCCAGTCGGTAGCGGTTCGGAAAAAAATGAGGCAGTGAAGGTGGTAGTCCGAGCGCGTGGGCGCGCAACTTGAAGTGGATGGCTGGTTCGATAAGATATGCGTGCTGCTGCTGTGATGTATGGCGCTTGATTAAGCGATGAGAAAAAGAACTTGTGGTACAGTGAAAGGCTGGAAATGCGACGTCGACATAAAAGCGTTGATAAACCTGATTCTGTTTTTAGAGATGAAACGCTGATGTTATACGGGTACGAAGCATGAATAAATCTAACAGCGCGATTTTGAACTGATTCTAATGCGTTGGTGAGTTATGCTTGGTGCGGGTTCCAGATGGCCGACGCGTATTCAAGTTTTGGCCTAAAAAGTGATTTATAAGCTAGTAATTTTACATGTGCTGGAGCGTTTCTAAGATTGCGTTTCAGAAAGCCTAAGGTTTTGTTAGCTGCGGAGATAATGTTAGTGACGTGTGTGCTCAGAGACAAATCATGAGATAGGGTTACTCCTAGGTATTTGTAAGACTGCACCAGTTCTAGAGGTGTGTTAAGAATTGTGTAAGGGAAGGAAAAGGGACTGCTCTGGCGGGAGAAGGACATGCATTTACATTTGTTGGCATTTAGCGTCCTTAGTGAATTATTGCACCATTCTGAAACACTGTTTAGATCGTTCTGGAGAGCAGATTGGTCAGATGTGTTATTGATAGTGCGGTAAATGACGCAGTCATCTGCGAACATGCGTATATTAGAAGAAATACACTGAGGTAGATTATAATGTATATTAAAAACAACAGAGGACCAAGGACAGATCCTTGGGGCACTCCGGAAGTTACTGTGACGTCGCTGTCGCGGAAGCCCGGTGATGCCACCTTACGATAGAAGCTTGAGTTCCGCGTTGGTCATCTTGAAATGTCGCTGACATGAGGCCCAAGCATTCGTTGTCGCACGGCGCATGCCCCGTCAGACCAGGCTTGGCTGGTCCAGGCGGCGGCCCGGCGAGGCAAAGAACCTGCACAACCAGCCAGGATTTTAGCCATGCTGCTCTGAAGAATGTTGTCGTGACCTCCTTTCTTCCATTTTCGGCTCGTATGATGGAATATTACTATCGAGTATTACATTCCAATTCCAATGTCATATGATGTGTATCTGTCTATTTCCTTGTTGATTTTTGTTTTGTTTTCTGATTTTCGTCGTTCGCCTGTACTCCGCCACCCCCACCCCCCCCTGTTGTCTTTGTAATACCCCAACCGTGAGGGGCTTTCGGGGTATTTTGTATACGCAAATAAATAATTGATCAAGGCAGTACCGTACAGCAATGGGACACCCCGCCAGTCTAGAAAGAGGAAATAAGAAATCCCTAGGAGCGAGGTAAAAGGGGAAAGCAGCTGGTGAGGATCAGGTAGCAGCAGGTCTGTGAAGGACGGAGGGAAAATTGTGCTAGAAAAACTAGCGACACTGTATACGCGGTGCCTTTTCGCTCGAACCTACCAGAAGCTTAGAACGCTAACATTATCTTAATTCAATAAACAGGAGACGTCAAAGACTTGAAAAATTACAGACCAATGAGCTTACTCTCCGTTGCCTGCAAGGTATTTACAAAGGGAATCGCAAACAGAATCAGGACAACCTTAAACTTCAATCAACCAAGTGATCAGGCAGACTTTTCTAAAGAATACTCAACAAAGGACCGTAGCCACGCTATCCATCGGGTGATCGAGAAATGCGCGGAATATAACCAACCCCTATCGATAGCCCTCATCGATGACGAGAAAGCATTTGACTCAGTGGAAACCTCAGCACTGATGCAGGCTTGACGGAATCGAGGTTTATTATTGTCTTATGTGGAAATACTGGAAGATATATATAACGACCTCAAAGCTACCATAGTCCTGCTTAAATTCGGCAATAAAATTACATTAACGGGGAGGGGGTACCAGGCAGGGAGACATGATCTCGCCAGTGCCTGATTACTGGAGGTGTACCGAGGTGTGGGTTGTGAATTCGTAGCAAGGACGTGAGAATGAATAGAAAGTACGTAACTAAATTTGCGATTCGCTGATTACATTGCCTTGCTAAGTCACTCAAGAGATGAACTGCAAAACATGATCAATGAATTTTGCAAGCAGAGCAGAACGCAGGGTTTAAAAATTAACATGAAAAAAACCAAACTAATGTTCGAAAGTGTCGCATGGGATCCGCTGATGTGCGTCATGAGAGAGAAATAACTAGAAGAATATAATGGGGTGGAGTGCATACGGCAGGTTCTCTAAGATAATGTTTATTAGTCTACCAACTCCCCTCAAGTGAAAAGAATATATAAGCTGTATCTTACCGGAACGCAACTATGGGGCAGAAACGTGGTGGCTGTTGAAATGGTTGCGGCTTAGGCTAAAAAAAAAAAAAAATACCCGCCGCGCGGATCAGTGGTTAGGACGCTCGGCTACTGATCCGGAGCTCCCAGGTTCGAACGCGATCGCGGCGGCCGCGTATTGATGGAGGGGAAACGCAAAGAGGCCCGTGTGCTGTGCGATGTCACTGCACGTTAAAGATCTCCAGGTGGTCGAAATTATTCCGGAGCCCGCCACTACGGCATCTCTTTCTTCCTTTCTTCTTTAACTTCCTCCTTTATCCCTTCTCTTACGGCGCGGTTTAGGTGTCCGCCGATATGAGACACAGATATCGCGCCATCTCCTTTCCCCAAGAACCAATTATTATTATTATTATTATTGTTATTATTATTATTATTATTATTATTATTATTATATTATTATTATTATTATTATTATTATTATTATTATTATTATTATTATTATTATTATTATTATTATTATTATTATTATTATTATTATTATTATTATTATGTTACAAGAACGCAGGGAGCTATGGAAAGAAAGATGATAGGTTTAACGTCAAATGATTAGAGACGGCTAGAGTATGCGAGGGAACAAACGTGGGTTAATGGCCTAGTTTAAAAAAAATTAGGAGGAAATGTGCTTGGGCATGGCATGTAATGCGAAATAAAGATAACCGCTGGTCCTTGACTGTAACGGAGTGGATTCCAAGAGAAGAGAAAAGTAGCAGGGGACGGTAGAAAGTTAGTTGGGCGGCTGATATTACAAAGTCTGCAGGGATGAGGTGGCCGCAGGTTGCAAAAAACAGAGTAGAGAGGGAACGGTGAGGCCTTGCCCTGCAGTGGGGGTATTCAGGCCGACGATGATGATCACGATAGTGCAAGAAAGAAAAGTGTTGGTATCTGCTAAACGAGACACGAAGAAGACCTCAGGCGGGTGAGGGACCCCTTAAAGCTATTGCCTCATAATCTTCCGAAGGGTCTCTCGTGGCCTATTAAGTATCAAAAAAAGGAAACGGCAATGTCTCAAGAATAGAACATAGAAAACTTTATTTTAGTTATTGTGAACAGGGCTGCATTCTGTACGGGTGTTTAAGAAGCCTCGTCTGAATTGTGAGTACGAATTTTCTTCTTTAACAAATATGACTTATAGGGTGGCTTCAAACATGAAATTCAGATTTCCAAAAATTTTTTTCTCCGGAAGAGAAACTCGGTTGCTCAGATCAAGGAATGCATTCTTCAGTAAAGCATTCAGTTATACACTCATTCTGCCTCCATCCAAATTTGTGGGGCACCTTGACGCCGCATGCGTATACGCTTAAGGAACAAGATGGACTTTGTCCATAGAATTGCGGTGAATCCCCCTCATGAACAGTGTTATTGAATATAACTGACAGATGTTTCATTTCTTCCTCAATGCCTAAACGGAGACGGATACTTCAGAGTGTAAACCTGCAGACGTTGGAGCACAATCTTAGAGGACAGCTTTAGTCGCTTATGCAAGCTCAGTGTAATCGCTTCTCGCAATTGCACAATTCAGCTCTGCAGCATCGCCTTGATCAATTAGAAGTGGCCGATTATCATTTTACTAAAAGGAAAGGACGTTTCTTTACATCTACTTGACTAAGTGCTAAACAGACAGGTGTTCAGACATTTAAAATAAGTTTGCGGAATGAATTACTTCAGCATATACCAGTTTGGCGTTTCTAGTGTTCGCTCAATGTAAAATGCTTCTTAATTAGTATGAAAAATCCTTTGGGTGCGCCGCGGCGGATTCTAATTGTTGGCAGTGCAGGGAAGACTCATAGAAGTAGGCGTATGCCCGCCTCGAAGAAGTGGCAAATACACCGGAATAACAAAAATAATCTACTTCTCTGCACTTGCAAGACAATGACGGAGAACTTCCGCAGAAGCTGTGTGTGGTGCATAGGAAGGCAGTCGAAGCGATTACATTTTCCTGAAATTAACAGCGACGTCACAGCCGCTGAGTAGTGCAGGCGGATACGCGCTGCTGTACTCTATCCGGAATGCTCAATTTTCCTCATAACGCGGACTAGGCACGCCATGTGGGCCTCGCTGGAACTGAAATGCTTGAGGGGTGTTAACCATGGTTCACAAATTTTCCGGGCTCGCGCAAGGATGTGAATGCCATTTTAAATTAATAATAATAATAATTGGTTTTTAGGGGATGGAAATGGCGCAGTATCTGTCTTATATATCGTTGGACACCTGAACCGCGCCGTAAGGGAAGGGATAAAGGAGGGAGTGAAAGAAGAAAGGAAGAAGAGGAAGAGCAGGTTCCCTGAGGTAAAGAAGAATAAGAAGAGGTTTTCTGCATCTTCTGGTGGTTCCGGCTTGTTCATCCTTGGTGATTCCGTTCTACGTTGGGGGGTTTTGGTCAAGGCGTAGTTTAAGACGCAGTTCATGTGAACCTGAGAGTGCGTTTAGCTGAGAGGTGTCGTTGACCTCCCCAGGTGGAGGGTCGGCAGCTTGGTTTGCCAGCTTGCCAGCCCAAAGCCTGCCACTTGAGTCCTTTCACAAAAATGGCATTGATGCGGTTCCCGTGGCTATCGTCCCAATCGGTGAGGGTGTGATCAAAATGAAAACCCCCAAACTAATTCAACAGGAGCTAAGATCATTGACTGCCCAATACCTGCAGATCTCTGAGGTGCGTCCATTTGGCCGTCGAGGAATTGTGTGCAAGTCCTCGGACATGGCTTGTGTTGCAGACTTGCTTAAGTGCAAAAATTTCAGCTCGCTGCCGGTGAAAGCATTCATTCGCGAACAGCTTGCATTTGTCAAGGGTATCGTAAGAGGTGTCGACCCAGCATCATCCCCGCTAGAAATTCTACAGGAATTTCAGGATGCAGGCGTTGGGGTCCTTTCAGTCTACCGCTGCAGTAGAGAGGTAAACGGCTCGCGTGTTGCTACTGAGTCTGTAATAACTTTTGCTGGCTCTTCCTGCCCTGCTGAACTAAAAATCTGGCCGATTGTATACCGTGTGGAACCTCTAGAACCCCGCCCTCTTCAATGCACCAACTGTTGGCGGTTCGGGCATAGTGGCAAAGCATGCAAGTCGGAGACCCGCTGCCGTTTATGTGGAAAAGGTCATTCTGCTGATCACTGCACCTCAGAGCAGCCTCATTGTTGCCTCTGCAGCAACACTCACTCAGCTGAAGATGCCAACTGCGCAAAACGTAGTGAAGAGCGTAGCTTGTTGGACATTATCAAAGAGAAGCGGTGCTCAAGAGCCGATGCTTACGCTGTTCTTAACAGGAAAAAAGATTCATATGCTAGTCGTGTGCGCGCTTCTGTTGGGGACATTGAGTCCAACTTGACTGCCTCAATTGTGACCACAGTCAAAAAAGCTCTTAATAATGTGGTTGAGCGAATGCTAAACACTTTCTCTGAGGCGTTGGCTCAGTTTGTTGCAGTTCAGTCTGCGTCACCATCAACACCCGCCCTGGCAGCAACGTCTGCATCTGTTTCAGCTTCTGCAGCAAGTGCTAGCCGCCTACATCACCTTCTGATGATCCCCAGGTCCCACCTAACATCTTTGTTCCTAGCAGTGAATGTCGCAGTGACATCTGCCCAACAGATGTCGAAATGTGGTGCCCTACGCAGAAGCGCCGTGCTTCCTCATCACCATCTAATTCTAGTTCTCCACAGATGAAAGCTAAAAAGGGACCACCCAAACTTCATCCCCATGTTGATATCCTTAAAGAGGCGCTTTCGGCCTCTTCAACTGGTCAATAATCATGGCAGGTATCAAAGTGTTACAATGGAATTGCCGTTCCGTCTGATCTTCTCTTCCAGATCTAGACATACTTATTCACAAGCATAAGCCTGATATTGTACTTTTACAAGAAACGTGGTTATCACCGTATAAATCATTTTCAATGAGAAACTTTCGAGTTTTCGGGTCAGATCGAAATGTTGGCAGGGGAGGTGGCTTGGTAACCATGCAATCTCAAAATTTGTCATCAGGCATCTATCTCTAAAAAAATTGTTCTCCCTGGCTGTGAGCTTTTAGCGATCAAAATTTCATTTCCGCATTGTGCTGATACTACAATTGCTAATGTCTATTTTCCTTTAGGTGTACACAGGACAGACTGTTTAGACAGCTTGGTGACTGGCACAAACAGTGCAGTCATCGCAGGAGATTTTAACTCTCACCATAGTGACTGGGGAAGTCGTACTGATTCCTGTGGCCAGCTTATCTGGTCGTGGTTGTCTGCAAATGCTGTACGCTGCTGCAATTCTAGAGAAATAACATTTATGCGAGGGGTTGCTCGCTCAGCCATTGACTTAACATTATCAGCAGGTAGGCTAGATGTGACTGATTGGTCGACAGAGGATACGGGTACGTCTAGTGATCACTTTCCTATAACTTTCACTATCCGGTTATCTCCTCTTAAAGCTAGTTGTTCAACCCATAAATTTGTCAACCACAAAATTTATAATTATCTGATGTCCGCCTCACTTGCCTCTATAGTTAATACAAGCCGGGATGACAGAGCTCAGCAGACGGTTTCATTTTTTCAAAATGCAATAGACCACTCAATATTCGCTGTGCCCGCAGCAGCCTTTACTAAACAGCCGTCTCCTTGGGGGACAGAAGAATGTGAGAAGGCCTATCGTCGTAGAAAATCGGCCTGGAAGAGGCTGTCCTGCCACCAGAGTCCGGCTAATTGGTTAAATTACAAATTCTTCTCTGCATCTTTCAAAAAAACGCTTGCAAAAGCCAAGGAGGAGTACAACCAAAATTTAAACACATATCTTTCAAATCCTCGTCATCGGAAAGCACTGTATAGATTCATGGAACGTAACAAGAGTTCTGTCGTCCCTCTTCTCACTAGTTCAACAGTGTTATCACCACAAAAGACTCAGGAGAGCCTGGAGTGTATTGCTCAGGGATTGGCGTTACGCTTCCAGATGCAGAGCAGGGTCCCTTTGTGCACAATTTCACCCTCTTCAGATTATACCGAGGTTGATGCATCAGAGCTCCTCTCAGTCCTGGCAATGTTGCATCCTGCAGCTCCTGGACCAGGTGGTGTCACTGTTGGTATGATTAAAATTTTAGCCCAGGAGTTTACAAGCGCCCTCTTAGATTTGGTCAATGCTTCTCTGGAAAATGCATGGATTCCAAGCATTTGGAAGACGGCGAAAATTATTTTATTAGTGAAAGATGTAGGAAAAGGATACGTCTTAGATAATATTCGGCCTATTGCACTGACTTCAAATTTAGTCAAATTAATAGAAAGAATAGTGCACAGTCGCCTCACAAAACATGTTCATGACCTCAACGGTCTCAGCTCAGCCCAGATTGGCTTTCGTCGTGGATGCTCTATATGGTCCGCGCATGTGGATCTAGAGAGCAGAATCCGGCTCTCGCTACGCAGAAGAGAAGTTTCAGCTTTGGTTACTCTTGATGTAGCAAAGGCCTATGACAGTGTAGAGCATACTATTTTACTTAACAGACTTGCTCACTTACATACTCCAACCTACATTTATGCGTGGATATCTGAATTTCTGAAGGACAGATTCTTTTACTGCGCCGAGGGAACCCTATGTTCAAATACATATTATCAATCAAGAGGTGTGCCGCAAGGATTGGTGCTATCCCCTCTGCTTTTTAATATTTTGGTCAGTGGCATCCCCATTCGTCCTGATATAAGTTTTTGTGTATGCAGATGACATAGCTTTTTTCGCCTCGGCCAGGGATATCCACTCCCTTTACAACATTCTGCAGGAATATTTGGATGCTCTTGGAGTATGGTTGCAGGGTATTAATTTATCCCTGAATGTAGACAAATGCGGAGTTTTGGTATTTCCTCCAGACAGGCCTTTGCACATTTCATTAGTCCATCGCTCTCTCCAGATTCCACAAGTGGAATCCATAAAATATCTGGGTGTTACTTATCACTCAGCATTAGATTGGAGCCTTCATATAAAGAGCAATGCGTTTAAAGGAGAACGCGCTCTAGGCCGGCTGACAAGAATCGCCAATAAAAAGTTTGGGATGCGCCGCGACACGTTATTGTTACTACACAAAGCCTACGTAAGACCTATACTTGAATTTGGTTGCATTCTGTTCTCTGGTAGCGCAAGCTACAAGATTCATCCCTAAATCTTACTGGAAAGGCGCGCTCTCCGCCTCTGCCTTGGTCTCCCAAAATCAGTTTCAAACGCCCTGCTTTATCTGGAAGCCCGTATCCCTGATCTAACTTCCCGTTTTCAAATACTCACGGTGCGAACTTTCATCAGGTCGATGGACCCAGTGACTGATGTCAGTGTTCCTATTTTTCTGTCTCAGCCGGCCTTATTCTTTTCTCATCATTGGCCACGGTATCAAATGCCACAAATGATGTTAACGTAGAACCTTTTAACACCGATAGGTGTTGATCTCAGTTCTTTGCAGTGGGTTGATGACACGCCGGCAGCAGTGGAATTCCATTGCGACCACATCTTTCCATCTCATGCGAAGCACATGCCAGCAAACATTTTAAACGGTATTCTCTCGGATCACATAGAGAAATACCCCCGTCATACGGTGCTTGCCACCGATGCCTCCGTCAACTGCCAAAAAGCTGCAGTTGGCATCTTTTCGCAAGATTTAGCATGGAGGTATTCCGTCCGCATCCCAGATTATATTCCTATATTCTTTGCGGAATTTTTGGCTCTTGGAATGGCCCTTCACCAAATTCCATGCCATGTGTCTCATGTTATTATTCTCGCTGATTATTTGTCAGTGTTAGTCTCCCTTGACTATTCACAAGAAGATTTTTTGAGCCGTATCCTGCGATTTTTTGTTCCGTGCACTTTGAAGGTGGTCCGTTTTGTCTGGGTCCCTGGCCATGCAGGTATTCATTCAAATGAGGTGGCTGATTACTTAGCAAGGTCGGCTCTTGACGGGTCAGTGACACATCCCGTCCCGAATTTCAGCCTGCTGGCGATTTCCAGGTTTCAGCTGTTCCTACATATATCAGCCAGGTTACGAGATCCATTACTAAATACCACTGACTATCAGCACTTAGCACTTAGCACATAATTGGAACGTCCGTTCGTGTACACCCAGGCTGTGTGAGGTAACAATGACGCGGTTGCGGTGCAGGATTCCAAGTTTGAATTTATATCTATGCAGGTGTGGGTTGACACCGACGAACCAATGTGACGCATGTGGGAAAGTTGAATCTTTAGACCATTTTCTCCTCTACTGCCCAAAGTTCGCACTTCAGAGAAAGATTTGCCTGGAGGTCCCTCTCTCCAGGTTAGGGCTCCCTTTATCTTTGCCAGTATTATTATCGTTTGGTGCGAACGCCAAGGAATTTGCATTGGGTGCTATTTGTGGGTTTCTCCACGATTACATAATTGCAACTGGTATGTTGATGTGCTAATTCTTTTAAAGTTCTACGAGCTCTTCTTTTTTCACCAAAATGCTGTCTGTTATTTAACTGCCAATATTGTTCTCTTGTTTTTATTCATTGATTTTTCAATATTCACGATTGGTGCTACATTTTTGTCATCATCTTCCATGGAAACTGTTTATTCAACTACACCTTGGCCAATCCCCCCGCGTAGGTATGTGCCATATACCTGGGGTGAAGAAAAAGAAGAAGAAGAGGGCTCCGGAATAATTTCGACCACCTGGGGATCTTTAATGTGCACTGACATCGCACAGCACACCGGCGCCTTAGCGTTTTTCCTCCATAAAAACGCAGCCGCCGCGGACGGGTTCGAAAATTAACGGAATGAATTTAAAGGTACCGGTGCTCGTCGCTGTTCAATCAAAGAGAGTAGAAAAATTCGACAGAGACACTTAAGTCTGCTTACGCGTACGAATAGGAAAGCATTGCTGTCCCTGTGTGCATTGGCATCCACTTCCACACACACTACGAACACGTACGCGCGCACGCATGACACCCCTCGCAACGCTGTAGGACGAACAGTTTCATCGCAATTTTGATACGAAACTTTTTAGCTGTCTCTCATCTCGGTGGACACCTTAACCGCACCTTAAGAGATGAGGTAAGGAGCCAAGGACAGCATGGTGATGAAGGCACATAGGAGCGTCTATTCGAATGCCTGCCACAAGCTCACCTTCAGCTTGGCTAGCGCATGCAAGCTATATGGAAGGACCAATCGTAAGACACCACACAGAACGCGGTACGACAAACGGTTGCATCAGAATTTTGGTACAAATATATGGAAAGCTGGCACCACATGTACCCTCGGCCAGTGAAGATAATATACAGGCATGTACAGGATTGTCTAAAGTTGCTGTGTTTATCTTGCTGTGCGCACCATACTGCCGCTTGATGAGGTCGCATCCGCAACATCCGCAAGTGCGCGCCCTTACACCCCCCGCCGTCGGCTTCTGTCGCGATGGTAGTAGCAGTGGTAGACATCTTTACCTGCCCAGCCGCCTTACCCACCATGATGACCTCATTTCTGGGAAAGCAGAGCCATAACGTAGCACGAAGCCGCTGCGAAGGCCATTCTTAAGTAGGCGTCGTTGCTGGCGCCCAGACCGGCCATGACCAAAATTAATTTCTGGGCCAAAAAGCATTCCGAATGTAGACCGGGAGTGAGGCACACGAAGGAAACAATTCGGACAGCCGTTCTTTTCCTGCGTTGACACGGAATATTTATGGGTGGCAATTGCTTCGGTTTGTTCTCAGCGTATATTGTATTACTAAGGGACTGATAGTTCGCTTGGCTTCTCGGATATCAATTTTCTTTGCACCTTTGATTGCACGGCCGCCGGCATTTTGGAAAATTTAGTTAGTTTGATGAAGCCTAAATATTGGCAGACGATACGCGATGGATACGGCAGATCTGTGTTGTACATGTTTCGTCTGCTGGTAGACTTCTGATTGCTGGCGCCGGTGGGACTTAGTTATGGGCAGGGCAGTTGCTTGAGGACGGAGGCCTTGGAGAGGCTGGAGATGGCTGAAGGCTGGAGGTTCCGCACTACGCCCTTGTGGTGGTAGCCTTGTTCTCACTGCTAACGCCGAAAACTTTCTTTTAATTTCAGAACACAATGGACTACATCGAGGAGATTGACTTCCCAACGCCTCTACCGAAGAAGATTGGCTACAATGCAATAATTTGTGTATTCCTCAGTTTGAATAGGTGGGTGGAATGCACTGGTTCTCACTATAAGCATTGCACTGAACTTTGGCCGCGGCTTAAACGTAACCAGGAACCACACCCAAAAATCCTGGACAAGTCCAGTTTTTCAGCGGGAAGTTGCTCGTTATTCAACTTTTTCACTGAAGGAAATATTGCATCTCAATAATATATCCACAGATTCGCATTCAGAATACAAGTAGTTTTCTGCTAATCAACATCATTATCATCAGCCTGACTACGCCCACTGCAGGGTGCCTATCGCATCTCCGCAAACGTCTTAATGTGATGATTATTTTAAATTTTTATGGCGCAAAACCATCTGTGGCCAAAAGAAAACTACATTATCTCGTCCGCCCGCCTAACCTTTTGCCGCCCCTCCTACGCTTGCCATTTCTTGGAATCCCCTCCGTTACTCTTAAGGACTTGTGAGTATTGTTGCCTTCGCATTACATGGTCTGCTTAAACACATTTATATCTCGATCTCGACTAGGGTGTCTTGATCACGCGTTGGTTCTCTCACCCACTCCTCCCGCTTCCGGTCTCTTAACGTTACACCTATCATTTTTGTTTCCATAGCTCGCCGCGTTGTCCCTAACTTTAACTGAACCCTTTTCGTTAGCCTTGACGTTAAAGCGCATCCCAATGGTTTTTAATGCGATCGTAAATACTCGCTGCACGCGAGTGAAAAACGTTAGAAGCAAGTTTTGTTGCACACATAGGACTGGTCCATTCCCATGAATTGTTTTATAAAACTATCATACAATTTGCGACACCCGCCTGAGTATTCCCAATAACGGACTCCGTCGATTTGTATGTGCAGTGTTGAATATTTGGTGCAATGCGAAGACGGGCTTTAAAAGTAAGGTTTTTCCAAGCAACAGAAGGTTAGACCATTCCCTTTAATATGTTCATAACGAACTTACAATATATTCCGCAGTTGCCTCAAATTTAAGAGTGACATCCAAGAAAGATGGACTTTCTGCAAGAGCGGTTTTGCATATTTTTTATTAGCGAACTTAACCCCCTCCAAGCCCTCAGCCTGTCTATTGTACTATTAACTGCAGGACATATTCAACCAAGACGGTCGTCTTTGAAAAGCATGCTAGTGCCGTCTGCGAAAATGTTGTATTCCGTCATGTTGTCGATGTTCCTCTCTACAACTATATATAAAAAACAAACAATAGCGGGCATACAGTAGTGATTAAAGATAGGATATTTCAGATTTTATATTTTACCTTTTTTTAACGCAATAAAACTGGCGCACAAGGTCGGTGCGACAAAAATGCCAGATTCTTACAGTATAGCAACTAATATTTAACATAATATTGAGCCGCAGTTTGTCACGACAGCAAATTCGTTCAAGAATAGGTTCCTGCGCTGCGTTAAGGTATCGGGTATAATACGTTTCTGCTACAAAATTAGGCAGCAATTTGCAGAATACCCGTTCACGATAAACTAATGAGTCAGTACTTCACACGCAAGCATTTTCCGTCGATCACTCTTAGACACCGCCTAAGCATGGAGTCCAAGAAGCTGTCAGCAAACGTCTAGTCTGTGATTTTTTTGCACCAGCTACACGACTGTGCTCGGCGAAGCTGGCTTTTCTATAAATCGGACGAAGCGAGATGCTCATGCAAAGAAGTTCGATGAAATAATCTCAGCAGACCAGCCTGACCACTCCATAAGGCCCACCGTCCTTTCCTTCGTGCAGCTTTTCACGAGCGTAGAAACAGGCTTCGGGCCATAATTCTGTTCAAACAGATGCCGATATCCCATATTCTTGCATTCAAATGGAAGCACAACCTTTTAAAAATGCCCTGATAAACCTCTTCGCTCGTAGTGCCTTCAATTCAACCAAGGAGATATACTACACGAGCGGAGAATCAGCTCCCTACCGCTACGTTCAAGCAGGTTTAAGGTGAGAAGTTGCTAGCAAGGCTCATAAATATTGCGTTTTGGGATACTTAAAGAAAAAGCCCATAATTCTCGCGTGATAAGAACTTCAATTTGTCCTGTCAAATCACCCTTTTCCATTCGTCGCCTATCCACACCAAGTTTTTCTTTTGCTGCATCATACAAAAAAACCCATTCGTTTCACAGGGGAGCAGGCTATGACACGTGCTCCTGCCGTTTTGCTCAACCAAATTTCACAGGACATCTCAATGTCCACTGAGTTACTGTAGATCCTGATAGCAGGACCACATTTTCGGAAATGTCGATAACAGTCAGTCAAGAGTTTTTTAGGCTCGCGCGAAAGAGTTTTTTTCTCGACAACTTGGTTGGTCGTTCTGGCATGTCTCCTGCGAAAAACGAAAAACCATACCCCCTCTGATCCTTTATCTCTTCAGACTCTTGGGAAGGCATGGTATGTGCCACTCTGAAATCCAGTGAATGCTGATGCTGTTTCATCCCGCAGTCTGTCTGCCGTTTGGGCTGCATTGACGACCTTATGTTAATTTCACACTCCATAGAAATGGTGAAGCTCTCTGTTTGGATGGCTTGATGTCATGGCCCGTTGCAATGCAGCAAAGTTCCTAATGCTGCTTGAAAAGCTGCCAATTGGGTCGCATGTCGCCCGTCAGACACATGCTCTGTGCCGCGTGATGGGGAACTGCAGACGTCACGTTGCGGTTAGCATGCCAATTTTGTGTCCCAAACTTTCGCTCACCGTTGTGATTTGGACTCTCGATGTCTTCACACCAGCTGCATTCTTTGTGATCTGGCTGGTTGGTTTCTGCTTCCAAAACCTCTGACATCATGGTACAATGTTCACCTACTTCGGTCGGGCCGCACAAGAGGGAATTGGCGACACGCACCGATTTTAACGTAGCGCCATTTTTTAATTACTATTCTCGATACCCATAACACTGTGATGACCCCCATAATGCGCAGGTCCACACGGGACGGAGAGGCAAAGAGACACCGTATGGCTCAGTTTAAACAAACAGGTATATTCAATAATTACACATGATTAAGATTATACATCAGAGGCTGGAGCGTCCGAGCTTACGTGCCGACGACTTCATGGGGGCGATGGAGTGGCTCCGGAGTTGGGCTCGAGCGGTTGCTGGCAGAAGCTGCACGCCGTCGGGCTTCGGCGCTGAAGGCCCTCTTGGCGAACGATGTCGTCCTGAGCGTGTATGCAGTAAAATTTCAATAGTCGTCCGTTTCTTCGAGGATGGTTCACAAACCCTTCCTCTAGTGTCGTTCGGCTTGGAAGATAAACAATAGGCGAGCTTGTAGATGATGACAGCAGAGCATAATTTTACAACATACATATACAGAGAGTTAAACTGGAAAAAGCAGAACTGAATTTACAAAAGAACAAACTTTGCACTACATTACTCATCGACCGGGCAGGTTAGTGCCTAAGTAGCATCACATTACATGCTAAGCATGGAGCCCCAGCTCAGACTGGACTGCATCCGTTTACATGTGCTTTTAAGCACTTGATTAACAAAGGACTAAGGGCGGTCATTTCCAGTGGCCCGCCCAAAGCATCAATTCTCCAATCCAAAATAACATGCGAGATGGGGACAACCTCTTGGGTTGGGCTTAGCCTCGAACCCAGAGTCTGTTAACAATACAAACTAAATAAACAACAAAAACGCCACCACTCTCTCTCAAGTGAGAGCATACACAGGCTCTCTCTTCGGAGCTAATTCACTAGCGCCTGTCTTTCCACATTCTTGGCGAGTACTGCCTGTCCGCCATGACAGGTGTCCGTCACGGCCCTTCTGGGAATGCGCTTTTGTTCACGAGGCACGGCGGGAAGCTGTGGGTGCCTTCCCGGCGATAGCCCACGTCGAAAGGGGAAGGAGGGAAAGAATGCTGTCTTCGCGGTAGCGCATAGCGGCGGCTGTGGTACGTCGCGCTCTGCCCCCTGACAGCTCCCTTGTCCTGGAATGTGCCCGGGAGGGCCGCACCTGGAACGGCCACGCAAATTGGGGAGGATAAAGCCTGTTTCCACGCGGCGGAAACCGGCGGGACCGGTTGTTCTGGTCGTCACTCAAAGAGCATGGCTGGGTAATTGATGATGCCGCTGTCACGGCGGCGGGTCCCTTCGTTCTGGTCGTCACTCAAAGTGCATGGCTGGGTAATTGATGATGCCGCTGTCATCTGGGTCTCCGTCTACGCCGCGCCGTGGAACGCGGAACCTCGCAGCACACAAGGAATGTCACACTCGCTCACCCTCCAGAAGAATGTTCTCCGAACATTTGAGTCCCTGCAGCTCCCCTTGTCTTTCTGAATCGCCTCGCACAGTGCGTCCGACAAAACACTTTTCGCTGCACTCAACACCACTGCACAACACCAATGCCTCCGCTGTCATAACTGGCGTCTCCAGGGGCAGCACTGATCTTCTTTTACAGATAAACATGAAACTCAGCACCCAAGCCTCTCCTTTCTAGTCCAAACTGGACGAAATAAATTTACCACAGTTACAAAGGAGCTCCCACTTCTAGCACGATCACGGCACAGACAAAAATATAGATAACGAAAGGAAGTAGGGCAGGTTCTGCATGCGCTCCGCATGCTCTCCTGTGAAGGTGTTACTTAATGACAGAAAGGTTTAACTATTAACTCCGATAACTTAACACATACGCATATAGCAATGTTATGAGCTGCGGCATTACACAATTCTAACCAGTTCACAACTCCGCTCTGTTTACGCCATTAGTCCGACTTAGCTTTCCGATTTCGCAGCGGATATCGGCCTTCATGAGTCATACTAAGTAAGTCTGTGCCCCTTTGTCTGCTTTGGGACTCGCGAGGGCTCGTGGCAGGAGCCTCTCCTGGCGTTATCTGCGCGGCAACCTCGCGCGCTTCTTCTTCTAGCAATGCATGAAGTAAATCCGGTGGCATTCCGGCCGTCACCTCGGGCGCCTGCCGAACAAATGCAGGAGAGGGCGTTTCTTGCGAACTATCTGCGCGCTCCGCTTCACTTCTGTCCCCATCAAAATCCGCGCTTTCCCTTTCCTCATTTCGTGAATACTGAACCGGTGCCGACTTGAGGCGATTTGCGTGTATCCTTATCAAACGCCGGTTCACGTCTCGGACTCTGAAGTTTACCGGAGAAAGCTTCTCGACAACCTCGCACGGTCCTCTCCACTTCGTCTGGAACTTACGAGCTAGCCCAATCTGCCTTTGGCAGTTTTCAATGTACACGCTGTCCCCCACATCAAACGGCGCGTCTCTAGCACTGCGATCGTGCACCTCCTTCCTGCGCTTCGCCGCTTTCTTTAAGGACTCCTTTGCGATGTCCCTCGCCACTTGCAAGCGCGATTCTAGCTCAACCTTATAGTCGTCCAGTGAAGCGTATGGGACACGACGGGGGCCCTCTGGCACTTCACTAGGCTGGTCCGGGTCTCGGCCGTAGAGAAGAAAGAATGGCGATTCGCCCGTGCTCTCGTGTGCTGCGGAATTGTAGGCAAACATTGCATACGGGAGCCACAAGTCCCAGTCCCGCTGGTCGCGCGAAACAAAATGCGACAGGAACCCGGCCACGGTTTGGTTCAGTCGCTCCACCGCGCCGTTGCAAGCCGGATGGTACGGTGTTGTCTGCTTCTTAGCGATCTTAAGCAGCTCGCAAACTCTCCTCATTAGCTGCGACACGAAGTTCGTTCCCCGATCTGTCAAGAGTTGCCTCGGGGGTCCATGTCGGAGCACGATCTGTTCGACAAATGCTCTTGCAACCGTGTCTGCCTTCTGATCTGGGAGTGCTACCGCTTCCGCGTATTTTGAAAGGTGATCGACAAATACTAAAATGTACTTGTTTCCGGAAGTGGTCGTGGGCAATGGGCCCATTATGTCCATACCTGTCCGCTCGAAGGGAGCCGAAACCTCAGGGAACGGCTGAATTGGAGCTGGTCTTCGTCCCTTGGGTGTTTTTCTTTCGAGACAGGAATGACACTTCGCACAGTAGTCTCTAACATCCTGTCGCATGCCACTCCAAAAGTACAAACGCTCCACACGCCTGCGTGTCTTCGCTACGCCAAAATGACCGGCGCATGGCGCATCGTGAAACGCGCGAAGAACCCTTTCTGTCCACGACCGAGGTATGACGACTCTCTCCCAAGCGGTTTTCTCTGGTCTCCCTTTCCTGGTTGGCCTCGTGCGCCGACACAGGGTGCCGTCTTTGCCAATGAAATAACCTAGCTGTTCGGGGTGAGACGGTGCGTCCTCTAAGCTTTCGATTATTCGCTTCAGGTCCGGATCTTTGCACTGCTCTGTGCGTAATTCGGCGGGGTCGACTACGGGGACAAACTCATCTATAGCTGCCACGGCAGCTGTGCGGCTGAGTGCATCAGCATTCAGATGCGTCTTTCCTGACTTGTGCTCAACTTCAAAGCAGTATTCCTGCAGGTGTAGATTCCATCTAGCGAGTCGCGAGCTAGGGTCCCTGACACTCATCACCCATTTCAGAGGATGGCAGTCTGTGACTAGCTTGAATTTGCGGCCGTAAAGGTAGCATCTGAAGTGTTTTACTGCCCAGACAACGGCGAGGCACTCCCTTTCCGTAGCTCCGTACTTTTGCTCTGTGGGGCTCAGCTGTCGGCTAGCAAAAGCAACGGGATGTTCTTTGCCCTCGATAACCTGAGATAGCACGGCACCCACTGCGAACTTTGACGCATCTGTGGCCATAACGAAGGGCAAATTAAAATCCGGGTGGCGCAACAGCGGTGCACTCATTAGCTTCCTTTTCAGGGCCCCAAAAGCATTCTCCGCGTTTTCGTCCCAGCGAAAGGCGACATTTTTAGCTGTTAAGGCGGTGAGCGGCTTAGCGAGCTTGGCGAACTCCTCTATGTGCCTTCGGTAGTAACCGATCAGGCCGAGAAACTGCCGGACCTGGCGGACGCTAGTCGGGGATGGAAAATCCGAGACACACCTTAGTTTCTCAGGGTCCGGTCGCACGCCGTCAGCTGAAACAACGTGCCCGAGGTATTTCACCTCGTTTTTGAGGAATTGGCACTTAGAGGGCTTCAGCTTGAGACCCGCTCCTCTTAGTCGCACCAAAACCTGCTCAATATCGCGCAAATGGTTCTCAAAACTGTCACTGTATATGATAATGTCATCCATATACACGAAGCACAGTCTCCCCAGAAGACCTGCCAGGATAACATCAGCGGTTCTCTGCCAGACAGCAGGGCTGTTGGCCAGACCCATCGGCATTCTTTTCCATTCATAGTGCCCTGAGGGCGTGTTGAATGCCGTTTTCTCGGCATCTGCCGGATCCATTGCTATCTGCCAGAATCCCGCCGCCATGTCCACTACCGTGAAGTGCCTGGCAGAGCCCAGCTGAGAAAGCGTCTCCTGTATATTGGGGATGGGGTATGGATCGATGCGAGTTACGGCATTTAGTTTGCGGTAGTCCACTACCAATCGATACGAGCCATCTGGCTTTTCCACCAATAGTGCTGGTGCTCCCCAGGGTGACTTTGAGTGTTCGACAATGCCGCGATCAATCAGGTCCTGCACCTGCCGCTCCATCTCCGCACGTTGGGAGTAAGGAATCCTGTACGCACGCTGGTAAACGGGCGATGAAGTGCCGGTTTCTATCCTGTGCTTTATAACGCCACAGCAGCCCACATCCAGGTTGGACGCGGCGAACACCTCCGAGTAGTCGTTCAGCAAACCAGCCAGAGCCTCCCTCTCCCTGGATTTTACGTGAGAAAGATCGAACGACACCTTTGGAGCAGCCGAAGGTCTAGCATGCTCTACAGTTGCGAGTACCGTATCGGTGGGCTCACGTTTCTCTATCGCAGAGGTGAAGAAAGCCAATGTTTTGTTCTTGGGAAGGCTCAGTGGCTGCTGGCTACAGTTAACCACCCGTAGGGGCACTCTGTGGGCGTCATTAACTGTCACGAGGCACGCGGCTGCCTTCAGGCCATTGCTGAGAGAGTCGACCGGCTCAAGCACTCCCACGGCGCCGCTCTCTACATCTGAAGGCACAAACGCGTACAAAATGTGCTCCGACCAAGGAAGGACGACCGCCTCCTCGACCAGCCGGACGGCAACCCGCGAATATACCTTCTCCAATGATCCCACTGTTTGACGGGTGTCAATATCGGTAATGCGAATCTCAGCCCCTCTCCTGTTCAAAAACGGAACTTTTGAGCCGCCCGCATTAACCTCTTCCTCACAGAATGAGACTACTACCTTCCCTTTTCTCAAAAAATCGTGCCCTAATATACCTGACACTCCGTTTGGCAGAGACACCGTGTCCGGGCATACGAAGCAGGGGTGCTCCAATGCAATTCAGCCGAGAGAGAAGTGTAGCCGGTAGAGTCCACTTATGCCAAGAGGATCCCCCGTTATGCCTACAAATTTGGTTGCCATACCACCAGACGCTTCCAACACCTCGCGGTCCCCCTTCCTTCGAAGCGTGTTAAAACTGCTCTCCTTAACCAATGTCACCTTTGACCCCGTATCTATCAACAATTCCATGCAACAACCATTTAACGTGCAACGCACAACAGGGCATGCCTCGTCGGCCACACAAACTACCACCACCTCATCATCTACTGCTCCCTCCCCACGCTCCTCAGGCTGGGGAGGACTAACTAGTTTTTTGTCTCGGTATCTGGAGCCCCGCTGTCGGCTTGCTTAGGGCGTGTCTCGCCTGCTTCTCTTTGTGGCTCCCCACGGCGCACGTTTTGGCAGAACCTGGCGATGTGTCCGCGACCCTGGCAAGCGAAGCATACGATTTCTTCAAAATCTCGCATACCGCGCCTGTAGCTTTGTGGCGGTCTCCGGTTTCCAGCGAATGGGCGCTGTTGAGCGCGTGCTTCAACCTGGCGTTCTACCTGCTGAGTTAGCAGCTGTTCCAAGCGATCTAACCGCTCTGTCAAGAGAGCAACCTCAGGGTTGAGCACCGCTCTCTCTATGACGCGTACTCTCGCTGCGGCTGTCGTTAACGCCTCATTTCGTTCCTCATCCAATGCGGCCTCCACGGCTTGGTCGAAATTGCTCGGCTTGCGCGAGAGCACGAACCGGCGCACGGGGTCTTGCAGACCAGCCACGAACAAAGCGGTCATTTCCTCTTTAAGTATATCCTCCGCGTATTTCTTCCTTAGCTGATCTCCTTCCTCCTCTCTGCTTAACGTATCGCGTGCTAGGCGCTGAAGCCGCGACGCAAATGTTCGCACGTCCTCCCCTACCATCTGTCCGGCGTCACGGAACCTCTGTACCCGCACGTGACGTGGTTCAGTGTCGAAATGCTCAAACGCGAGCTTCTTAAATTCCGCAAATGATTTTGTGGATTTTACTTTTTCGTCTCGCCAGTCAAAATCATGAGCAGCTCCTGCCATCTTACACCTCGCCATTCCCAGCATTTGAGCATCGGACCATCCCCCCATTTTCCCAATCTCTTCTAGCATGGAAAAGAAATCGCAGATTGGAACCCCTGTCTTATCTCCCGTAAACGTCGGAATGACGCTTCCTAATGCCAGCATGCTTGCTCCGAGCGACGGCTGTGGAGTGGGAGCTCCCTCAGATACAGTCATTTTTATTTTTCAAGCCCTCCAGTGCCTCAAGCCTCTCAAATGGGGGTAAAACTCCCACAATCAGTCCCGTGATTCCCTTTTGATTACAATTTTGAAGTCATGAATGTCACAGCATTCAGAGGACATTTGCTTTTGACACCCCACTTCTGACACCAGTGTGATGACCCCCATAATGCGCAGGTCCACACGGGACGGAGAGGCAAAGAGACACCGTATGGCTCAGTTTAAACAAACAGGTATATTCAATAATCACACATGATTAAGATTATACATCAGAGGCTGGGGCGTCCGAGCTTACGTGCCGACGACTTCATGGGGGCGATGGAGTGGCTCCGGAGTTGGGCTCGAGCGGTTGCTGGCAGAAGCTGCACGCCGTCGGGCTTCGGCGCTGAAGGCCCTCTTGGCGAACGATGTCGTCCTGAGCGTGTATGCAGTAGAATTTCAATAGTCGTCCGTTTCTTCGAGGATGGTTCACAAACCCTTCCTCTAGTGTCGTTCGGCTTGGAAGATGAACAGGAGGCGAGCTTGTAGATGATGACAGCAGAGCATAATTTTACAACATACATATACAGAGAGTTAAACTGGAAAAAGCAGAACTGAATTTACAAAAGAACAAACTTTGCACTACTTTACTCATCGACCGGGCAGGTTAGTGCCCAAGTAGCATCACATTACATGCTAAGCATGGAGCCCCAGCTCAGACTGGACTGCATCCGTTTACATGTGCTTTTAAGCACTTGATTAACAAAGGACTAAGGGCGGTCATTTCCAGTGGCCCGCCCAAAGCATCAATTCTCCAATCCAAAATAACATGCGAGATGGGGACAACCTCTTGGGTTGGGCTTAGCCTCGAACCCAGAGTCTGTTAACAATACAAACTAAATAAACAACAAAAACGCCACCACTCTCTCTCAAGTGAGAGCATACACAGGCTCTCTCTTCGGAGCTAATTCACTAGCGCCTGTCTTTCCACATTCTTGGCGAGTACTGCCTGTCCGCCATGACAGGTGTCCGTCACGGCCCTTCTGGGAATGCGCTTTTGTTCACGAGGCACGGCGGGAAGCTGTGGGTGCCTTCCCGGCGATAGCCCACGTCGAAAGGGGAAGGAGGGAAAGAATGTTGTCTTCGCGGTAGCGCATAGCGTCGGCTGTGGTACGGCGCGCTCTGGCCCGCTGACAGCTCCCTTGTCCTGGAATGTGCCCGGGAGGGCCGCACCTGGAACGGCCACGCAAATTGGGGAGGATAAAGCCTGTTTCCCCGCGGCGGAAACCGGCGGGACCGGTTGTTCTGGTCGTTACTCAAAGAGCATGGCTGGGTAATTGATGATGCCGCTGTCACGGCGGCGGGTCCCTTCGTTCTGGTCGTCACTCAAAGTGCATGGCTGGGTAATTGATGATGCCGCTGTCATCTGGGTCTCCGTCTACGCCGCGCCGTGGAACGCGGAACCTCGCAGCACACAAGGAATGTCACAACACTTTCACCAGGGTCATGAACTCAAATATTATTTATACCTCCAATACATACCGCTTAGCGTCCGGCGCGCGATGCCCACCCTGCAGGCTCTCTCCTAGTAAGCCGCATTGGGTCCCCTTTACTCTTACTATGTAAAACAGGCTCTCTACTCTCGATTCGTGTCATGCCGCCGCTTAAAAAGAAAAAAGCCAACTTTCAAGGAGGTTTGGTGCGTTTAATTTGGTGCACATTTTGGGGGCGTAGAGTGGGCGCAGCTGACAAAGGGCCGGGTTAATTGGTAAGAGATGGGAGAAGCCTTTGCCCTGCAGTAGTCGTAATCAGGATGATGGTGATGATGATGATGCACAAAAAAGTGATATCTTTTCAAGAGCAAATCAGTGGCGCGCCGAAGAAAGCTTTAAAAATAAAAAAACCCAAAGACTGGCAAAACACGGCTGCGAGAGTGGCCATTCATGCGAAGCATTTGACACAGGACAACTTCTTCCTTCCCGGTAAGCACAAACGTGCTTTCCATTCGTTTATCTTGAGCCATGAAACTTACCCAATTGGGGCGATTTTGCCCGCAAGCGAGGTTTTGTTCTCACCCCGCATTCGATCCAGCATATTGGCCAATGACGTGAAAAAACAAAGACTGGGTTGGTATTCATGTTGTGCCTAGTTCAGCGCCCGCCTTAGTTTTACTCGAGTTTGCCAAAGGACAAACTCTCTGAACGAAGTTACGGCGAAACATGCGAAAACAACATACAAAAAATATCGAGATAATACCACGTACGTCAACACAGCATAATCTTACCGGTACTCACCTACGGGGCAGAAACGTGGAGGCTAACGAAAAGAGTTCAGCTTAAGTTAAGGACAACGCCATGGAAAGAAAAATGATAGGTGTAACATTAAGAGATCGGAAGCGGGCAGAGTGGGTGAGGGAACAAACACGGGTTAATGACATCCTAGTCGAAATCAAGAGAAAGAAATGGGCTTGGGCAGGGCATGTAATGCGAAGGCAAGATAACCGCTGGTCTTTAAGGGTAACGGAGTGGGTTCCAAGAGAAAGTAAGCGTAGCAGGGGGCGGCAGAAGGTTAGATGGGCGGATGAGATTAAGAAGTTTGCAGGCAAAGGGTGGATGCAGCTGGCAAAGGATAGGGTTAATTGGAGAGACATGGGAGAGGCCTTTGCCCTGCAGTGGGTGTAGTAGGGCTGATGATGATGATGATGATGATGACGTCAACACAAGCACACTTTGCAAACGCCGCTTCCGCATTTCAAATCTAGCAGACTGGGCTATGCAACATTGCCATACTGCTTAACGTTGCCAACGCAATATAACAAATCGCAATATCTGACTTGCCTGCTATCCATCTACACAGTCGCCACGAACCGTTTTCCATGATTTTCTCACGCACCAGTGGTCGCACAAATCCCAGAAAACGTCATCATTGTAATAACCAAATATGAAATTTCTTCAGAAAGTGCCGGAATTTTAGCAGGCCACAGAACCATGTTGGTTCTTGATGAATATAAGGTGAACCTAGTATATACATTTCTTTACGACTGTGTGCTAATGACTAGGTGTGCATCAGAAAGACAAAATATAACAGTGAATAAAATACTAGAAAATCAAAAATATAATAAAACCATTGTTTTCACTTTCGAATAATAATAATAATTGGTTTTGGGGGAAAGGAAAAGGCGCAGTATCTGTCTCATATATCGTTGGACACCTGAACAGCGCCGTATGGGAAGGGATAAAGAAGAAAGTGAAAGAAGAAAGGAAGAAGAGGTGCCGTAGTGGAGGGCTCCGGAATAGTTTCGACCACCTGGGGATCTTTAACGTGCACTGACATCGCACAGCACACGGGCGCCTTAGCGTTTTTCCTCCATAAAAACGCAGCCGCCGCGGTCGGGTTCGAAAGCGGGAACTCCGGATCAGTAGCCGAGCGCTCTAACCATTGAGCCACCGCGGCGGGTCACATTCGAAGCGCGTAATTTGTTTTAGGTGCTCTTCGGTAATTTTCTAATCGCAATCCAAGGCAAACGTTGTGCCTGCGGTGCATTCTTGCAAAAACCCTTTTCATTTTTTAGAACGCCTTAAAACGTAACATATGTTATTGTGAACATTTTTATTCGTTAATGATCTGTGTCTAACCTTGAGTGCAATAACGCTTTGATGAAGACTGAAGCAAGAGGTGGTGGCGGTGGTTCTGGTAAACTTTATTCAGTAAACAGCTTTGCGCCTCCCGAATTGGCAGAGGCCCTTACTCACCGCCTCCTGCGGTCTTAGCTTTAGGTGCCGCCACAGAACCGGCTGCCTTTGGTCCTCTAGGCTTGAACTGGACAGCGTGACCTTACACAGCGCTAGATCTAATTACCAAATATTTGACACTTTTCGTACTGCTGGCGACAGTAAAGCGCCAGCTTGCGGGCGCCAAGAAATGTTTGACACAAAATAAGCTGGGATAATGTTTGTCCTAACAATGCATGAAAACAATTTTTTTAATGATATGGATAATCACCGATCACAAAGTATGGGCCAGTCGACGAGGAATTACCCAAATGGATCAAATGCGATAGTTTCTTGAGAGGAAGCGCAAGGCATGGTGGATTAGGAAAACTCTCACGCGGTTACGTTAAATGAAAGTTTTGTTTTAAAAATGTGCTACCGCAGTCTTAGGAATCCGAGGTTCATACCTATTATGAACTGAAATCCCATTCTACTGACCAAGAATAATGGCTTTCCAAAAACACTTGTGTTTAGTTTGCAGCATATTTGGTAAAGTGGCAGAAAAGTGACGTTCTGATTTCAGCGATGCACTTGCAGTATTGTTTCTTGGCAGAGTAACACTGCTGCCATGTGGAAGAAGAGTTAAATGGTTTGGCTGCTGAAAGAAGGCGTTTTCTCTTATGTGGTACTTTGAGGGATACATTAAAGCGTTGAAATGTTACTTATTTTTATTGTGGTGGTGGGATTGTTACAGTGTACAAGCCGACAACAAGTACTTTGGTTTGTGCTAGTTGGTTCATAACTGTAGACGATGTCAGGACGGCGCGAAAAGAACAAGTACGAGAGAGGCACAAGAACTCAAAAGGACAGACGCCAACTTGCAACTGGGGTTTATTCGCCCAACTCCTTATATTTATCAAGCACCCGAGCCGTATCGCAGTAGCCTATCACGCAAGAATAAGAAATTGTCAACAACAGTCAGAATCCATGAAGTAGGCGCTACTTCTAACACACCTGAAGATACATTCAGCCCTACACACCAGATAAAAGTAAACTTTTTTGGACTGAGTCCCAAGATTATCTGAGCGCAAAATCAACATGAAAGCAATTCATTCTCACAACAAAGACGCACACATGGCCAAGGCAAACACAGCGCAATCTCAAAAATCCTGCTTTAACACATCGTGTAATACAGAATGAATGGCCAACAAAAAACTCGCAAAATTTTAGCGGACATGAATACTTAAAACCTTCGAGAAATCCTCTCAGCGCCAAAGTGCTAAAACTAGCGCCCAAAGTTAAAACCTTCGAGAAATCCTCCCAGCGTCAACGTACTAAAAATATTGCTTTCTACAAAATTTCTTTTTGGCCGGTAAAACACGCCCAGAGACAACACACTATGCAGATAAAACTTCAGAACATTAAAACCTAAAGACACCCTTCGAGGAAAGCCACCTCAGCGTCGCTGATTAAAATGAACGGTTTACTAACGCATGCGCTTCCCGCTTTCTTTATAAAATATGCCTCCCTACTTCGCGCTCAAATTTGTCTTTTCCAGTCTTAAAAAAAATGTTTTGTTTAGTTCCGGACGACACCCTCTGCAAGTTCCGCAGTGGTCTGCAAGGAAGCTTGAATGTTCGTTGCGCAAATTCCGCAAGTGTTCACTGGCACGTTCATTGAGGCATCCACCGGTTTGCCTTAGGCAAACCTGACCGCAGTTTAAAGGAATCTGATACACAACTTGTGACCTGCATTAAGGAAAGTGTTTTTGATGCTTAATAGGACAAACCGGTAGTTTCTTCTCCGGTTTAGTCATAGTACAAATCTTTGACAGCTTTAATGGGCCCGAAAGAACAACTTGCACCTAAAGTTTGCTTGCGACTTTTTTATGCCATGGGAAACTTTCTGAATGTAAGGAATGACAGGGACAGATTTCTTTCGTGCTTTCGAAGGTCTCTTATCATGAGGCCGCTTCACTTTCGGATTAACATTTCGGAGACAGCCGAAATGAAATGGGGCGGGTTACCAGCTTCTTGCAACCTCTCAATTTGGGAGCCAAAGCTCAACGACATAATATCATGAGACGGCTTCCCCAAGGCATTCTGAAGGGAATTAGCGATTATTGCTCTTTTGACAAGTTTTGAATGAGAACTGCCAAACGGGGACAGCCCTTTCTTAGATCTAGGATTGTACGCCCAGCATAAGGGATCGTTCGTAAAAAGAAATTCTATGTGTAAGGCGACACCGCCATAGATGACGGTGTTACCTGCGTGGCGAGGTGCGTCGAGGTTAACACCTGAAAAACTCGCCTCTTGAAAAGGTGTCCAATGCCCTCAAAGAAAATGATCTCCTGGCGCTCCAAGTAGGCATGGATTGTGGTTTTGCTGTCCTACCCATAGGTTTGTTCCGAGAAAAGGCGTTTGCGGCATCAACAAAAATTTAAACCCGTGAAATTCAACGCACGGACCAGGAAACAAGTACTCAATATCTTGGATGACTTGCACCTGGATGCCATCAAGAAACGAGCAAAAGGCGAACAGAGGGGCTTCCTTTAAATATTTTAGGGTTGAAACCCACAAGCCTGGAATGCGACTACGATCCGTCGTGTCGGAAAAAGAGACATGGCAACGCGTTGTCAGGTACTAGCTTCGAAAGGACCTTGGTTCTTTGGGGGAAGATGATCCTTTCATGTTTCGTTGTTCCTCGTACGTTGTGCAGCAACTGGGCGCTTTCCTTTCCCCGAGTACATTGGTTTCTCCATCGATATTGAAGATTTATATTACTCTGTTCCTCATCACGGACTCCTAAGCGGGGTCATAGAAAAGATCATCACAACAGGAGGAGTTCACTTTCGAAACGCAGCTAGGATTTGCAGTGACAGTTTTGTAGCTATGTTGGAGTTCTACTTGGGCTCGATAGCCACATTTTTTGATGGAAGCTTCTTTGTTCAGAAAAAAGGTGTCTACATAGGGTCCTCAGTGGCGCCTGTAGTCTGTGACATTTTCTGGTCAGCCGTTGGGAATCAAATCAAAAGCAAACTTAGTGACCCACATATTGTATTCACTTTTAGATACATGTGAAATTTGTTGGTTGTTCTGAACAAGGTTCCTGAGACTGATGTAGCTGCGGCGGCAACACGTGTGATATCCGATTTCACCAATAACAGCCAGGGCCTTACGTTTAGTTTGGAGTGACTAGAGAATCGGGAACTGCAGTTTTTAGACAAAATTCCTATTTATGAAGGGTCACCTATGATGGGCGTACAATCCCAGATCTAAGAAAGGGCGGTTGCCATTTTACAGTGTACATTCTAAACTCGTCAAAAGAGCAATAATCGCCAATTCCCTTCAGAATGCCTTGGGAAGGTCGTGCCATCCCATGATGTCATTGAGCTTTGGCTCCCAAATTCAGAGGTTGCAAGAAGCCGGCTACTCGCCCCTTTTGATTTCGGCTGTGTGCGAATTGTTAATCCAGAAATTGAAGTGGCCTCATGATAAGAGACTTCCAGAGTACGAAAGAAATCTGTTCCTGCCATTCCTTACGTTCATAAAATTTCCCATGGCATCAAAAAAAGACGCAAGCAAACATCAGGAGCAATTTGTGTTTTCGGCCCCATCAAAGCTGCCAAAGATTTGTACTATGACTAAACCTGATTAGCAATGACCAGTTTGCTATATTAATCATCAACAACAGTTCACCAAATGCAGGACACAAGTTGTGTATCACATTCCTTTAAGCTGCGGTCATAGGGCAAACCGGTCGATGCTTCAATGAAGGTGTCAGTAAACACTTGCGGAATGGGCGCAACCAACATGGAAGCTTCCTTGCAGACAATTGCAAAATTTGCAAAGCGTGTAATCCGGATCTAAACAAAACATATTTTTTTGAAGAGCGGAAAAGCAAAATGGTGAGCGAGAAGTAGTGGAGGCATTTTTTGTTAAGAAAGCGGGAAGCGCACGTGTTACTAAACCGTCCATTTTAATCAGTGACACTGAGGTGGCTTTTCTCGAAGGGTGTCTTAAGTTTTTATGTGTTGTAGCTTTCTCTGCATAGTTTTTGCACCTGGATGTGTTTTACCGGCAAAAGAGAATTCTGTAGAAACCAATACTTTGAGTACTTTGATGGTGAGATGATTTCTTGAAGGTTTCAAGTTTTCATGTCCACCAAAGTTTTCCGAGTTTGTTGTTGATCATTCATCCACACGATTTGTTAAAGCAGGATTTTTGAGATTGTGCTCTGTTTTCCTTGGGCAAGCATGCGTCTTTGTTGTGAGGATGAATTGTTTTCCTGTTAGATTTGCGCTCAGATAATCTTGGCACATAGTCCAAAAAAGTTGCTTTCATTTGGTGTGTAGTGATGAATGTAGCTTCCGCTCTGTTAGAAGTAGCGCCTACTTCATGAAATCTGACTGTTGTTGACATTTCTTATTCTTGTGTGTTAGGCTATTGCCATACGGCTCGGGTTATTCATAAAATGTAAGGGTTTAGCAGCTCATCCCAGAGAAGAGCAGCGGCTCGCGGCGCAAGGTCGCAGGCGCATTCGGAGAGTTAGTGGCAAGGGGTGCAACATAGATAGAGGCCGTGACAGCACTCAAGACACTGCATGGAGGCGGCGGGCAGTTCGACGTTGCATCCGTAACTAGGGAGCAGCGCCGGCCAGACCTAGGTCCGAGGGCATATCCCACTAGTACAGTAGAGAGCGACCCCTTCCGGCAATCGACGAATGCACACAGTCAGGACGAGCGGAGTGCGGCCAGCTCTTTAAAGCGATCGACGGAGACTGACAGCGTAGTTCCCCAGGCTCAGCTCGAGCAGCCAGCGTCACTAGAGGACGAGCTGAACTGCGCAATCAACGCAGTGGCGCAAATGGAAATTCGCGAGGGTACGAAAGAGGTTTCGGAACTATTTCCAGCGATGCCGACCCACCAGTTGCCGCCGTCCTTTACAACGACAGTCGACGCTGATCTAACAGCGGTGAGCTCGGAAGAGCAGAAGCCAGGAGCGAATTGGGCCCTCGGGAAGAGAGCCTCTTATACCCGGCGTGTCGGTCAGAACCTGGCAATGAAGGGCAGCCGTCGGAGATTGGCGGCAGCGACGCAGACTCCGCTGTCGGCGGTTATGTTTCTGTACAGCGAGCTGATTAGGCAGAGAGAACGTGCGATGCGCCACCATTTGAGATCTGCGCGAGAACCATCGCGCGCTTCCATCGAAATTCCACCGCCGCTGCCGGGATCTAACCCGCGTCTTTCGGGCCAGCAGCCGAGCGCCATAACCACTCAGCCACCGCGGCGGCAGGGGGAAGGTTCGAGTGTGAACTAGTCTTGCCAACTGCGTCACCGTCAGAGCAGAACCAGATCAGGCAAAAATGTGGCACCGGGATACCACCTGCACCAGAGCACGTAATTGTGCTGCAGCGCGAAAAGCGCGGTGAGTGCGCAAAGTCGGCGGGCCGTCTTTTTGCACGGGAGCGTAACTCGTGTCGTGCACTACGACAAACAACTTTACCAGGCAGCATCGACTCGCGAGCTGCCGCGTAGGCGGCGCACGCCGTACCGCAGCACCGGAAGCCTTGCGATACGTATTTGGGACAGATCGCGAGGCATAGCCAGGCCAGCTTCACCTGGCGTGAACGTTCCCGCTCACCCAACGGGGGACGCGCACGGAAGTGTTCAGAGCTGCCAAAAATTGGTGTAGAGTCACTTGCACGACAGTGGACTTTGGCTTCTTTCGTGTGTGTGGATGTCTGCGTGTAACTGTGCTGGGCGATTTTTAACGGATTTGTGTGCCGCTACCAAATTGTTTTTTATGTGTGTGTGTGTGTGTGTTGCGTGTCAGTTATTCTGATGTGACATTTTCGCACCATGTCCGGTTTTGCAAGCCGTCATGTTCCAGTGTTGTGTTCCCTTCTTTTTTTTTTGCTAATGTGTGCGGCTATAACCCCTGCACCAGCGGATTTGTGTGCCGCTGTGGCAAGAGGTTGTTGTCGCTTGAGAAGCTAAGCTTGCAGGCTTAGGTTATTGCGGCATTTATTATGACATTTATCCGTAAACGGTCTAATTACCTTTTCACTTACTCGCTTAACAACAGTCCAGTCACTCTTGCGTCATCGTACAAGTACCTTGGCGTTCACTTTTTATCTAATCTCTCATGGAAAACCCACATAGAAAAAATTGCTGCCAAAGCTAGCCGTAAATTAGGTTATTTAAAGCGTAACCTCAGAGGTGCGCCTTCTTCCACACGCCAGCTCGCATATCAGACATTCGTCCGCCCTCAAATTGAATACGCATCTTCCATTTGGTCACCTCACCAACAGTACCTAATTAATTCCCTAGAGCGCGTACAAAATCGTGCCGCTCGCTTCATTTCTCGCAACTATTGCCGACATTCCAGTGTAACTAACATTAAAGCTTCGTTATCCCTTCCATCCTTAGAATCTCGCAGAACAATAGCACTTATCTGCCTCTTCCATAAAATTGTTTACAGCCATCATTCCTTCACACTACCCCTTACAAAACCGGCCCGCACATCTCACCGATTGCATAATCACCTCAGTTTTAAGCGCCTTTCGGGAAGGACCACTGCATTCAACTCATCAGCCCTGCCCCGTGCAATCATTTATTGGAATAGTCTTCCTGATAACATTGTTCACATCTCAGATCATGTTATTTTCAAAGAAAAAATAAGTAGCATTTTCTTCTGAAGTGTGTTCTGTAGTGCGTTTTTCAATTTAGTTTTTCAATTTAGTTCTATTTTCTGGTTGGTTGCTTGTTCTTTGTATAACGATGTTAAAAAGAACCATGTTCTACTTGCTTCTTTTTCCCACCCCAGTTATGTAACCCCCCTCACATAATACTCCAGTCGGAGCCCGTGAGGTATTTGAATAAAAAAAAATAAAATAAAAAAATGAGCGGACTCCAAGCTCATTTAGCATCTTAGAGGGGACGTGTAAGGCCGCGCTTCATCAAAGCGTACATTTTTTTTATTCCCTTAGCTTGCGGTCACTGCGGGCCTCCGGTCTATGTAGAGAGCTCTCCGTGAAGCTCCAAGCTCCCCCCTACCCGCTTGCTCCCCCCGCCCCCCCCCCCCCCCCCCCCCCCACGTAATTCGACAACCCTAGACTCTAACCTCGGGTCACTGAGTACGGGCTTGTAGAGAGTGTTTCTCTGTGTGAGAATTGTCTTTGTCGGTTACACCTTGACTGTCTGTGTGACTCAACTTGTAACGCAGTTTGCCCTTGTACATCCTGTAAATATATTTCTCTTTGTCTTCTTCATCTGGCATCAATCATCGCCTGTTCCTTCAACACCGTCGAAATCACGTTTGGATGGTCCTGTGGCCCTCCGAGGAAATGCAAAGAACCATCTTAAATCTACTGAAGTATAGTGATAATTCGCGGCTTATGCTGACTTTGTGCTCTTTATAATATAACGTAACAATTTTTTTATTGAGTAGTTTCCAATAAAGCAAAGTGCTAATGATGTTGGTGCAAACCGCCAAACAAGGTGATATGATTAAATTGCAGGATAAGTTGTGGGACGAGTTGTCACTGCCGTGTGTGGGATCAGTGACAAGCTGCATTTAGCCAAATGTTATGCATGTGTTCTAGAAATTGCTGGCTGGGTTGCTTTGTGATTATGAAGAGCCAGAATCAGGGCAATCTAATTTGTAAAAATCAAATTCACCGAGCAAATAGACAGGGTTGTTTGTGTACTTTTGTGGTAACATGTTTAGGCATCATGCAGTAAAGGCGTGAAAGAACTGTCAGCATTAGGGGCCAGTGGCGGGTACCATTGAAGATGTGGGGGTGTGCACAACGGAGAGAATGAGAATCATTGGTAACTCTGATGAGATGACACGTGAACAGTTCAGATCCCAGTTAGTGTCGATTCGCACACCCCGCAGCGCTGATTATCACGACTGGTTCTCCTTCATATGTGGAAATTTGAGAGAAACAGGAGAATCTTGAAATTTTCAGTTTGTGTTAATCCCCATTTCAACTAGTAGTAAGGTATTGCATGAAGATGAATCTATTAGACGCACAACGAATCAGGCTTTGGAACTACAGTTCGAATGTTAGCGGGCAGAAATGAAAAAGGGTGATTATCATGGGAACGCGGCTTGCAGTTTTATTATACTTATGGCAGCGGGTACACCTACATCACGTGGTTAAAAGTGGGCTCGCAATAACTGTTTTCACTGGTCACAAGAGTTTATGTCGCAAGTTGTATAGCAGCTTTCCGGCCTTTCTATATTCGATGAGGAGTCTCTGAGAAAGGCGCTTGCTTAGACCGAGACCTTCAGCATAGACCCAGCATATATCTGAATTTCCGGTCCATGGGAAGTAGTAGTCCTTTTTCTTCAAAATCAGCAAAGCTCGCAATTATACGCCTGCACTCAGCAGTTTGAAAACACGCAATACGTTGTATTCGCACAATAACACTCAGTTCGATTTCAATCATTTATTTTCTTTCACAGTAATGAAAACACATTGCAAATTCACACCTGCCAATGTCATATTGGGATTGTAGGGCAGCGCCTGGCAGACCTCGAAAAGTCGCGTAAAGTGCTTTGTATATAAAAAAAAGCGTATTGAATGCCTAACACTCACTGCAATGTCCAAATATATTTTCAAAATCAAACCATGTTTCTTTCTCTTTATCATCGATGCAATAAATAGAAGGTGATTTCACAATATCTGTTTTGCACCAGGTATCCGGGCAGAGATTATATGTATGTGCGCTTCGTTTTCGGCACTCATTTATTCTTTATTTCTTAAATAAAAGATACCTGTAGCGCCCGAAGGCATTATTTCAGCGCGGACTTAGAACAAAATCGAGCATTACAAGTGCTATAGTCAGGATATAGGACTATTCGAACACCACAGACAACAGCCATGTACGCAACAGAAACACGCACAAATTCGCGTACATTGAAATATGCAGTGTCAGGATAAAATCAATTTCCAAATAAATGCATGCAACGCTTCCACACATGTGCATTTTACCATGTTGGAGTTCTAGGCAGCTTGCTGCACACAAAAATTACATGAAGGAATGAGAAATTCTGAGAAGCTTTATTTCGACATCCGATTTCTTGCATCTTAAAATGTGATCAGAACGTGCGGATACATGATGTAGTATAAGATTTCCAATTTATTGCGCAGGCGCCTAGTAGTAAGAACTTCCCAACCAAAAGATTCTTTCATTGTTGAAACAATGTGCTGAAAATTATAGTCATTGGTGACACAGCTGGCTGCACGGTTCTCTACGTGTTCGAAAAGATCTTATGATGTAGCCATTCGTGGAATCGACACCACTCTGGCATATCCAAGAATGGTTCTAATTTGAGGGAGGAACAGCAGTTCTTTTACATTTTCTGGGGCTTCGTGAAAGTTTCGACGCAAGAAATTCAATACCCTGGATGCTTTGCCTGTTACATATTCAACATGAGTTGTCCATGAAAAGTGCTGTCTGAAATACACTCGCAGGCACATAAATTCGAAAACTTTTCTGAAGGGGTTGAATTGAAACAGCACACCAAGTTTATTGGGTTACGTTTTCGATTAAAAGAGGCATGTTTGCATTTATTTAAATTCAACGTCATTTTCCACGTGATGCGCCATTAATGGGTGCGGTCTAGATTGTGTTGTAAAGCACGAACGTTCTATATGCTGAATATCGGGCTGTATACGACGCAGTCATCTGCGTAGAAGCAGATTTTGCATAAAATTTTTATCAATGCTATTAAAATACATTATTAACAATAATGGTGCAAAACATAACCGTGAGGTGAACCGGATGTAACATCTTCAGAGTGGGAGGTAGTACCATTAATTAGGGCATACTGAGATCTACTAGACCGGAAGTCATGTCTCGATGTAACCACAGTGAGGTGTAACCCAAAGGAACCTACTTTAAGTAATAAAAGAGCATGTGATACGCAGTCGAGCGCGTTTTATAAAATCCAAAGATTCGCAGTATACCTGATTTCCCCAGTGGTAACAAGAAAAAAGTGTGATGACTCAATTCCAGCAATAGCGTGGCTAATCAAAGACCACACCTGAAACCAGGCTGTACATTCGCAAAGAAGTTATTATTTTTCAAATGTTTTATAAGAGCACCGTAATAAATATATTAGAGTATTAACAGTTTACGTTTGCAGGGAAAATTCGCCGGCGAACTGAGACTAAAATTTGAAGTGACTTTTATTGATTGGGACTATGTTTGCTATTTTCCATTTCGTAGGGAGAAAAACCGAGTCTGACCATTTTCTGTACAGTAAAACCAAATGCTCAGCTGCCACCTCAGCGCATGTTTTCAAAACACAAGATGCGATGCAATCAAGACCACTCAAAGTGTGAACATTAAGCGTTTTCAGTTGTTTCAAAATGCCGTTTTAAGTAACAATGATTGCTGGCATAGGCGCTGAAATGGCATGAGTGGTTTCAGGAAGTTCTGCGCAAAGGGGACTGCCGAAAACAGATCGAAAATAGCGGCTAAAACCACAAGCCTTGTCATAAAGATAGATGATGTCAACTCCGTCAAATGATAGGTGTCGAAAACCAACCTGCTCCCGTCCATACGATTTTTAAAATTTTGATATTTCCTTGGTTTTGCGATGAATTCTTTTACTGAACGGAGCGAAAATTTGCGTTTTTCAACCTTTAAATTGGCCTTTAAATCATGTTAGGAGACCTCAACTGCTAGAAACATACGCGATCAACTGCTTTTTGAGTATGAGGAGAGAGGACAGTGCCCCTTGTTGACCAGTGCACGGATATCCTGGCTGAACAAAGGATTATCGTTTCGTTGCTTGCTAGACAGCACTCTTGACGGTACATGTATATCAACAAGAGATGCAAATTTGTTCTCAAAAAGCACCCACGTGCTTGCAGAGTCTGATTGGTAACAGCTATTTTTTAAGCAAGGTCGTGTGATAAAGATGCATAGTGACCCTTTAAAAATAAGCTTTCCTGCATTGTTTATGCGTAGTCCGTGTAAGCTACAGCCTGAAACGAGCAGTACTCAGGCGTCATCACTTAGAGACGTAATTATTGTTTAAGCCGCTTGCGAAGTTGTATTTGAAAAAAAACTAAAACCCAAAGGAACATCCCGAGTCCTGCTGTGTAGTAGGCTCATTTACGTGATAAGTTAAATCGATGACTGCAGTGAGTTGTGCAAACGCTAATTCCAGCTTAGACTGGTCGGTAAGTGTAGGTTCTATAACCTTCCATTCAACACTGGGCATTTTAAATCACTGCGAGTATAAAATCATTCTTCAACGCGGAAAGAAACTTTGACAGCTCGTCCTAGTATTCGGCACTATTTAGGACATGTGGGCGGTACAAGGACCATAATATTAAGGGGTCACCGCTACGTTTTGAAATATTACACAAAATGATTCACCCCACGATGGAGTCGTTGCTTCCGGCTAGGAACGGTAGCATGCCCATGGAAGTATGAAAGCACCGCCCTCATGAGTGTGCCTGTCTCTCCGGTATATGTCATAGCCAGACGCAAACAACTAAGCCTCACCAATGGAACGATGCAACCAGGATTCGGTTCCATGTACGACGTTCGGCTGTGCTGAGCATACGAAAGCGGCAAAATCATTAATTTTATTTTTTAGGTTTCGACAACTGACAACGAGGAAAGCGAGCTAATCTGTTGCCGGATTCCGCTGATTAGGCTGGAGCGTACGTAAAGACACCTGCCGGGGACAATCAACGACTACCTATCTTGCAGTCGCGACAGCCTTTTCTGAGGGGGCGTCTTAGACAAAGCATTGTCTTTGGCGCGTGACTCATTTAAACGCAATTTAAAGGGTGCATCAAGTAAGCGTGCATCAGCAACAAGCTTGGACGGCGCATGGCGCACACATGGTCTCTGATCTCGGATCGCGAATGGCTTTCCTTTAAGCTTCGCACCAGACGATAAAACACTGCGCTTGTCTTTGAATGCGCAAAATTTAAGCATTTTCTGCCGTATTTCTTAAAACAATATGTACCCAAACTGTGAGCATAATCAACGCCAGCCGTATAAACTGATTGTCCTAGTCGCGACGGAACAAAGGCTACCCGCGCTTCCCCAGATTGCTGCCAGTTCTAAGTTGCAGTATCTTCAATACCAAAAATTAGTAGCTAATTTCTTCGTTACCTATTGTTGGTTTACTCGACAGTAGCCTTCAAAGAGGCAATATCACGGGTCAATGCAGTCAGGTGCAATTTAGCAGTGCCATCATGGCTCACTATAAGCGTATCATTTTAAAGTCAGTACTCGATTTAGAACACTGTCGATCATCCTTGCCATGCCACATTGCTGCACTTTGCCGGATTGCAAGTCCTTAAGGAATCTAGCTTGGTCTGTCTCTAACTTTTAAATAGTACAATACACATCGTCACAGGTGGCTGTAGCCGCATCCCTAGGGTCAGGGTTTGTCTCCACATATCCCGACACTAGTAACACTAAATGTGAGCAGGAAATGTGCGCGACAGAAAGTATATCGAGACATTTATGAATTCCGTAAAATAGAGAGTCTAGGCACGACACCACAATAATACAGAGGCTCAAGGAAAGGAAACAGGATGCATTTCGAATGTAACAAGTCTGGGTAAATAACTGACCTGAGCACATCAAAGAAGCAATGTCGCGCCCTGGTCGGCGCACGCAGTAATTCCACTTATATGGTTGGGTCCTGTCGCTGGGATCGCTTGTCGTGCCCACTTGCCAGATGACTAGTTGTCCAGGAGCTGACACCGGAGAAACTGATTGGATGAGCGGCAAATGCAAGGATGTAGATGGGGCGTGTTTTTGTAGCGTCCTTGATGTCGAAACGGGACAGGTTGGTCAGACTGGTTCCAGTCAAGCTCGGATATCTGCTGCCGTCTAGGGTGTCAGCTGCATAAACTGCAGGATCTGGGTAAGCAACTGACGGTTGCACATCGAAGAATGGATGTTGTGCTCCCTGTGCAAGCGATGCCATGCCCCCTATGCTTCTCATGCAGTTTTTTAATTTAACCTCTATATTCGCGACACCAGCAATATCTGCGTCAGTTTGGCCTGCCCGCGCTTTAATTACGCTATATATTTTAATCGTGATCAGCCAGCTTCATTTCGATAGACTATAGTTGCTCTAGTATTACCGTATTCCCAGAGTGCTCTTCTTTTAAACTTTAAGAACCTCTTCTTTTTTCGGCCCATGGTTGGATTCGATATTACCAGCTGCCATGAGAAGTTTTAACAGCATATGCCAGCCACACACAATGGATGGAAACTTAGATTAGCGTAAAGGCAATAAGGGTTCACTACCAGCACAAGGAAGAAGCATGGAACATTAGCACGGGTACTCGCTAACGTGCGGACCAGCCCTCAAAAGCGTGCACTGCCCAACCAGGCTTTTTAACCAAATTTCACGTATGAGCAGAATCTACTGGGGCGATTGTGGTGTTCAAGCGCCTGTGGGAATCTCTGACGGACGGTGATTTCTTATCCCACATCACTATTTGCGCCTCTGTGGCAACTGTAACGGGGACCATACCAGCCTACACACCTAAGCTTGATCTCCGACTTCTTCCAGTCAGGACGGCTCGACGCAGAGCAGAACGAAAGCTATCCGCACCCAAAAACAATCCTATTGGGTTACATACCGGAGCATCGACGGTGCTTGCCGGATACAGGCCCACAGATGCAGGAGGGAAGGATATATCTCCATCGGTCACAGGCTCCAGGGAGTTCGCGACACTTTCACTTAATGATGACTCGTTATGTCCATGCTGGCACCAAAAATCCCTCGTAACCCCATCCTTAGAATAGCGGTTTCTTTGGGCATAACAGACATGGAGCTTGCTGACCGCCTTGCAGCTCGCTTCTCTGCAACCACATGTCCTTCTCACACATTTTCTCAACACAACTCTCCTTCTGCTGCAGACGTTTCCTCACTTAATACCCTTCTCTCCGCAGAAGTTGTCTTATATATACATAACCTATGTCACTCAGAAATCACATCTCATGAGCTTCTTGCTGCCCTAAATCGCTCAAAGTGTAAATCAGACCCAGACGCCAACGAAGTAACAAAACAAATGCTCAAGAACCTTGACAGCCCTGCAAAAGACACTCCGAGTGACTCCCTCAACCGAGTATGGACCTCTGGGGACATTCGTGACCCTTGACGATTAGCCAATGTCGTGCCTATAAGCAAGAATAATAATCCCTTGTCAAATATGTCCTCATAGAGGCCTTTCTCTGACCTCTGCCGTCTGCAAGGTTGTTGAAGCTATTGCCCTCGAGAGATTTACATGGATCTCAAATGCCAGGAACTTTCATCCTAATGAGCAAACAGGATTCCGACTGCATCGCAGCTTCATCGTTTTTGCCATCGACGTCGTCTCTACTATAGAGGACGCTCGAGCTCAGGAGGATGCCAGTATCCTCGTCCTATTGATGCCACTTCAGCCTTTGATTCCCTTCGCCACTCCGCCATCCTAATGCCTCTCTATACCTTAGAAATTGAGAGACACTTGAAAAATTTCATCCACTCTTTTCTTAGTCAACGACTCATCAAAGTTTGTCTAGATCGCACCATAAGCTCTGCCCACCCTATCTTTTCTGGTGTTACTGAAGGGTCCGTACTTAGGCCCTTCCTTTTTAATCTAACTCTTGCAGGTCTAACCAGTGTCGCCCCCATAGAGTTTCCATATCAAATACATGTATTAATGTATGCTGACGACATTGCGCTTTGAATGCGCGGTCCTACAAGGCATCTCACAACTGCCAGAAAACAATTTCTGCAGGCTCTGTCTGCTCTCTCTCCAGAGGGGTCTGAAGCCCTTCTCAACCACCCAGAAATTTCTCATGCCAGAATACCAAAATTTAAAATCAATGGCCGTTCCCTGGCTTGGCGGTATCAAGTCCGCTAACTGGGCCTATCCGCTGACAAAAACTCTCCTGGATACCTTAAGAAAAGTCCCTCACACCTCATATCCACCGAGTTGGCAAGGCCATAACCAGACTAGTAGCCCGTGAGCTTGGCTGTAGCACCAAATGGGCCATAAGTCTCTTCCAAGCCGAAGCGACTTCCTGCGTCCTCTACGCCCTTCCATTCGTCTGCCTCCATCCCCCGCCACGTCTTCGCAAGCTCAGAGTCATTTGCCACAACTACATAAGATAATTTTTGGGTGTACCCATCAGCTCCGAAGTAGCCCCTATCATGACCGAGGCTGCAGATCTCCCCCTTTCACTGCTACTTCTACAGAGAGGATTCACCGAGATCAATCGCATTTACAATCTTCCTGAAGGATTGCAGCTCCTCTCAAGACTTTCCTCACGTACCTCATTCAGGGCAGGTATCCTTTACGCGGCATTTGAAGATCATTTTGATGAAGACCTTCCTCCGCCAAGCACAATTCCTCCTCAAACTCCCACCCGCCGTCCTCTTGACGTGCGCACCACTTTGAAAGGCCTTAATAAACATCGTACCACAAAAGCTCATCTCTAACGGGCTGCCGCCACATTTTTACACGAGAGCTTCGGAATAGGCTCCTCATATTCACAGACGGGTCTGTCTTACCTCAAACTGGTCAGGCTGCTGCCACATGGTTTATTCCCATTCTCAAAATATACAAAACCAGCAGGCTTGGATTTCCAGCCAGTTCAACTGCCTCAGAAATAGCAGCTCTCCATCTAGATGCAGACCTTATTGAACAACTTCATCCTCAAGGCAGCGTCTCCATCCTGAAAGATTCTAAGACTCCTCTCATGAGCCTACGACACCCAAAATATACCTCTTCAACCGCAGCTTTCCTCAACGTTCGCTTTATGACTCTGAAAGATGCGGGCATTGACATTTCTCTTTGATTGATTCCTTCCAACTAGGGAATTCTAGGCAACAAAGCTGTCGACGCCTTAGCCAAATCGGCTGACTCTACTTCCACTGACGTATTACCAGCAGTAAGACTCCTAGATTACCCCAAACGTTATCTCCGTAACAACGTACTCTCTTACCATACTGACTCAGGTCTCCCCTTCAAGCGCCTTCCAGCAAACCATCCAAGAAGAGAACGATCACTAGTACTTCGTATGAGAATTGGTTGCACCTAGACCGGGTCCCTCAAGGTCAGCCACGGTCTAGCCCCTGGCACGAACTGCTCTCATTGCGGTGATACTGAGACAATTGGCCATCTTCTTCTCGTCTGCCCGGCATATGAAGGCCAGAGAGACACATCAATTTAAAATTGAAGACAGCTCGGATTGCCTTCCGGAACTGACAACCACCCCCTCTTCCCTAAACAGCAAACCCTGCGAGCCTGTGAACATGTCACTTTTATTCACCATGCAACCCTTTCCTCAGTCCTCTTATCTTAACACTGCGTCTCGTCATATATTCTTGTCCCGGTCTAAAATTTCAGTCCACAGGTACCATTGTTACCTCATATTTCACACTTTTTCCCCCATCCTGCATGAAAGTTTTTTGTTTTTTTCTCTGATAGTGGGCATTATGCCTGCAACTATTCATTGCACTTCTAAAATGCACAGTTATACTTCTGTGTTACTTTATAGTGCAAATGGACTTCGTCCCGAGCCAGTGCACTATCTTTCTGTGTTACCTTACAGCGCGAATTGAATTCCTCTCATGTCAGTGCACTTCTCTATTTCTTGTATGTACGCATTGTATGCTGAGTTTCATTAGTGACTCTGCATAGAGACAATTTACTTTGAACACACTTCAATTTCAGTCTCGTCATCCCAACTCAAAAACTTTGTGTCCCTTTTACCGCGAGTGCATAGTTACTCCCCCACCCTCCATTGCATGTCTTCCTTTTTTTGTTTTCAAAATTAAAATTTGGCTTTTGTTTCTCCTTCAACATTCAATCCATATTTTCCTCCACTCCTGCCAGGCAGAATGACAATGGCCAACCATTATTTTATGTATCTTCTTACCTTCAGTTTCTTGTCTTATATTTCTTCCTTCCATGATCAGTGTTTTGAACATCAATGCCAATTATCCTTAATGTGTGGCGTCCCTCTCCCGGTTAATCTACACTGACTTTAGCTCATGTCAGAGCACACCAACACTTTACTGTGGGTCTGCTACCTATACTCTCCCAACCCATGCAGCCCGAAATGAACAACTGGGCAATGTAGAACCTTCCCTCTTCACTCCAGTGTTTCCTACCCTCTCTTCCCAGCCCTGTGTCATTCTCCCAAGAGTGACCTCTCAGTGCTCCTAGGGCGGTCAAAGGACAGCTCCCATTCCATAACCGGACTTTCCAGTGCAGTGTCATTTTCCTAAGAGTGACCTCTCAGTGCTCCAGCGCTGTCAATGAACCACTCCCATTCCATAACTGGACAGTCGCTGTGCGGGCAGACCTACCATCCATGCCCCTCCACGGCAGTGCAGTGCCCCTATTGTGCTGTGTTGTGTGGTGTCGTGGTGAACCTCCTCTTCTCATCGCTACCTCCAGTCCCGAATCTGTCAACTCCTACCCGCGAAGTGTGCTAGACGCCCGCGTGGTGTTTGTCGCGTTGCCTTTCTCAGACCCCCCTCCCTCCTCCCATGCCCCTCCCCCCGGCTCTAAACAGGACTTGGCAGCAGCGGGCAACAAGGGACAACATCTAATCGCTCTTTGCTTATTGCTACAGATAACCCGAGGAAACAACGCAGTCTGGCCGTGCCTTGAGTCATCTACACGTGCAACGCACAGTCTGAAGCTACAACGCGCCTTCACCACGGCACCGCCCCCTCTGCAATCGACTACCGCCAGGAGCAGCTCGCCGCCTATATAAACTGAGCGCCGCTTGGACGTGGATCACTTGGCAGCAGCGGGCAACAAGGGACAACATCTAAGCGCTCTTTGCTTATTGCTACAGATAACCAGAGGAAATAACGCAGTCTGGCCGTGCCTTGAGTCATCTACACGTGCAACGCACAGTCTGAAGCTACAACGCGCCTTCACCACGGCACCGCGCCCTCTACAATCGACTACCGCCAGGAGCAGCTCGCCGCCTATATAAACTGAGCGCCGCTTGGACCCGGATCACTTGGCAGCAGCGGGCAACAAGGGACAACATCTAAGCGCTCTTTGCTTATTGCTACAGGTTAGCATTTCAGCCTTACTTTGTTAATACGTTTTCTTCCCTCTCAATTGCCTTGCTGCTGCCAACTGTTCCAACTTTTTCCTGTGTCGCCTATTCGTGTCACTGAACTGCTGTTCAAGCTATGGCTTCTAAAGCATGGGAAGAGTTTAAGGAAGAACTTAAAAGGGAAATGAAAGAGTTAAAGAGCAAGATTGAACGCGATTTAAGGCATGAATTGAGAGAAATGAAGGATAGTTTGGACTTCGTTAACAAAGAGTACGAAGATGCTAAAAGTAAGAATGAGCAGCTCGAAAGAGAAAATGAAGCGCTGAAAGAAGCAAATAAAACACTTCTAGATGAGAGTAACAAGGCAAAAAAGCAACTTGAGGAGCACGAAATAAGAATAACAGCAAGTGAGCAATACTCAAGAAATCGAAATGTTGAAACAAAAGGAGTGAAAAAGGAGGATAGTGAGGACTTGATGAAGATCGTCAGTCTAATTGGAAATGCCTTGGAAGAACAAGTCACACCAGATGACATTGAAGTGTGCCACAGGACGAAGACTCGCAACGAGTCGTCTCATAACATTGTGGTACAATTTAAGACCAGATCAAAGAGGGATTCCTTGCTTCTCAAAGCAAGGAAAACAAGGCTTTCAATGAAAAACCTGGACGAGAACAACGAGGAGAGTCCCATTTATGTAAATGAGCACTTATGTCCCGTAATGAATAAACTGTTGGGAATCACTGTTGCAAGGAAGAAGGAATGTAAATGAAAGTTTGTGTGGACCAGGGACGGAAGGATTTTGGCTCGCAGAGATGAAACCTCGAATGTCATTATTGTTCGAAGCGAACGGGACATTCAGTTGATTGTCTAATGCACACCTAAAACTGTATAGTGTCGACTCTTTTGTCCAAAATGGCATTACTGCCGGTGGATATCAATAACATTTTTCATTCAGAAGCAATAAACGGCTTGAAATGCTTCAATTTGAATATTAGATCTGCACTGAACAAAGAGGATCAGTTGCACGTCCTTCTAGAAAATTTCACATTTAGTTTTGACATAATGATGTTGACAGAAACTTGGTATTGCTGCGACAGTGATGTCATGGTGGACAGGAACTACAGGACCTATTTCTTAAACAGATACAATAAGAGAGGAGGTGGTGTACTGCTAAACGTGAAGAAGAGCCTGAATTGCAACTTGCATGAAGAGTTCTCTTTTGTCAATGAACACATTGAATGCTTAGCTGCTGTTAGTTCTAAAAACTTTTTTTCTGTCATCTACCGCCCTCCTGATGGCAATATAAGTAGTTTCTTTTCTTGCTTAGAAAGGCTCCTTTGTTATAAAATGAAAATGGTCTGACACTGGTATTGGGAGGGGACTTTAATATTGATTTGTTAAGCCAATCACCAGTGCAACGTCACTTCCAAACTATACTCTCTTCAAATGGGTTCTACAATTTAATAGACACGGCAACCCGCATAACGATAAGCACGAGCACATTGATCGACCTCTTTATAACAAATCTTCCAACCCATGAGACTTTAGCAGGCGTTTGCGCTGAAACCATAAGCGGTCACCTACCCATTTTTATGTTCACTAGGCTACCCGTAATGAACTCTGATACCAAACATGATGTTCGGTTTAGAAAGCAGAACGTTAACAAATGAACGTTAGACAATTTTCGGGGGAAATTAATGGAGCTAAACTGGAATCCTGTTTACCGACCAAACTCGGCAAATGAAGCCTACAACGAATTTCTGAAGCTCTTTACTTTCGCCTACTATCAGTCTTTCCCGGTGGTTCTCATTAAGAAAGCTACGAAGTCTCGCAAGCCTTGGATTACAAATGATTGCCTAGCAATGATAAAAAGAAAGGAAAACTATATAAAAAGTTCCTGACCACCCGTGAACCAAATGACTGGAAGAAATTTAAGCAACACAGGAAAAAAACAAACGCACTGCTAAGAAATGCAAAACGTAATTACCTATACAATATTTTCGAACCTGGTAGCAACAGAAATACCCAAATAATATGGAAAAATTTAAATGAACTGTTAAACCGTTTTCCCCAAAACAAAGGCCCCACCGAAATAACAATAAACAATGATGTACTACGTAATAAAGAATTAGCTGAAGCCTTTAACCATTTTTTCATAAACGTGGTTTCGAATTCTTGCTCGCTCTCAAGTTCTTGCCCTTTAGCCACGAATGCTGTAGTCAGGAACCCTAACACACTTTTTTTAGATCCAACTTCTGAAAGTGAAATCTACACAGTGTTTGTTTCACTTAGTAACAGCCATGCCACTGACATAGATAATATTCAAATAACCCCAGTTAAATATGCTCTTGACCTAATTTTACCACAACTCAATCACGTATATAACCTTGCCCTCTCAACAGGCGTCTTCCCTGACAGAATGCAGTTATCTAAAGTTATTGCTGTGTTTAAATCCGGTGACAAAAATTCTTTATCTAACTACCGCCCGATTTCTATTTTGCCGGTTTTTTCAAAAGGCTTAGAAAAGGTAATACATCTCCGAATAACAAAGTTCGCCAATAAGTTTAATCTTATCAGTACCTCTCAGTTTGGCTTTCGTAAAGGCCGTTCTGCCGAGTCTGGTCTTTCAGCGCAAAAAGAAATAATCCTCAAAGCATTTGAAGAAAGAGAAATAGCTGCTGGCCTGTATATTGATTTTTCGAAGGCATTCGACTGCCTGCACCACACAACACTACTAAAAAAATTAGAATTGTATGGCATACGAGGAACTGCACTACAACTAATAACGTCATACATGCAAAAACGGAAGCAATGTGTAACAATCAGAAACTACATGTCAACCTACAAAACAATTAAAGCAGGCGTACCTCAAGGGAGCATCCTGGGGCCCTTGTTATTTAATTTCTACATCAATGATATCACAAGGATCCCTACAGCAGCAAAATTTGTAATCTATGTGGACGACGCTACTTTGTTGTTTCGAGGCAATAGTTATGACTCCCTGGAAAATAATATTAGGGACTCTCTGAATTATTTACATTCTTGGAGTGTCGCAAATTCGCTGCAGATTAACAGCAAGAAAACAAAAGTCGTTATCTTCACTCCAAGGCAGTCATCAGCGCAACGTATTAATTTAACCTTCGGTGACACAACAATAGAAGTGGTGGATACAATAAAAATACTTGGTGTACATTTTCATAAACACATGTTATGGGACACTCACGTTAACATTATTGTTTCCCGAATTGCCAAAAGCGTCGGCTTACTAGCGAAATTCAAATATTTTCTACGGACCCCAATTAAGTTACTATTGTTCAATGCATTGTTTCAGTCACATGTAAACTATTGTTTTCTGGTATGGGGAAGCACAACATTTACAAATTTACAACAGATTCACATGCTACAAAAAAAGCACTTCGCCTTATCGCAGGGGCAGATCCTTATGCACACACTAGAAGCCTGTTTACGCAATTCAAAGTACTTTCTGTGCATCGGCTTTACTCTTACATTTTAGCCAAAAGATATAAACAGGATGTCCCAAACAATGAGGACCTCATTCAAACCATATCAAATCTAAGTTTAAGAGAAGGTTGATCAACATCGCGGTCACCTGAAATTTGGAAAATTCCATTCATACGCACAACCATCAGCCGTCAAATGCTCGAATACTCACTTCCAACTTTGTTAAATTATCTCCATAAACATGATATTAATATCCGAAGTGTTAGCACCCAAACTCTGAAGAATTTTTTTTCACAACATGAGTGATGGTTATGCTCGCTATAATTGTATAATGATGTTTTTCTTTTCTCATGTGTATTCTGCTGGTCTTGATGTGATGGGGATATCTTATTGTTGTGTAAAATGCATTTTTTTCTTTTCAGACAAGTAGGTCTTGACTCACTTTCTATGTGTGTATGTCCTCGTGACTATGCTGCTATACATGTAAATGTGCAACTGCTGTATGCCTTGTAAATGGGGGCTCGAACCACGTCAAGTGACATGTTTTCACTTTTGTTCGAGTCCCTTTCTGCCTCGACGGAATAAAGTTCAATTTCAATTTCAATCTCAATACCCGCAAAGGGAAGCAGAAAATAGAGCCACTCCCTACCTACATTGAAGCGACATTGGAAGGGCATGATGCTTGTATATATGGTAAGGAGGATATTAAATATTGGCGATTGCTGCAATCAAACACTGTCATCAGCGACTGCAGAACCGCGAATTGGAGAGGGGGCAGGTACTCAGGTAATGGTATTAATAAACTGCTAATTCGAATCTTGCGCTGCAACAAACAAGAATGAATAATAAATTACTTTCCTTTATCAATCTGGCACAGTAGTTCATTAAAAACAATATCCTAAATTTCCTCGTTTCTGTGACATGCTTCTTGGGCTTCGTTAATAAGTGTGGTGTACTGGCAGGCAGGCTGGCGGGCGTTGTTTCGGTTTGCGCTTGCAATGGCGGGAGCTGATGAAGCAATTTACGAAACAGTTTCCTATAGCTGCTGTATTGCTGTCTTCACTCGCGCGCCCAAGAAATTTCTACATTTCGCCGAACTGGTAGCTCTCCTGGTTCCTGCTCTGCCATTGCTGTTGGTTATGAAAAACGCCTCGTTGCTGTCTAGGCTTTTGCTCCACCTTTTTCTTGTTTTGCGCGAGAACGGTGCGAAATATTTTGCTCGAAATCCAGTTGACGGCAGATGATCCTTGGTTCCTGCAGCACGCTTGTCGTTTTTCGTTTGAAGCACCTAGAGCATTGGGCACGATGAGCTCGCTGCACATGAAGAAGCGATGCTCTACGTGAACTCTACCATTTGTGTCACACTACATTATTTCCCACTGGACTTTGAGATTTGATGCTTATTGGCTTGCAGGGTAAAAAAAATCTATTTTGTTCCAGCTGAAATAATACAGATCTGAAGCGTAATCCGACTTCTGTATGCTTCACGTGTATCTGATGCGTTTACCTTTCATGTTATCCTTGTCTCAGTTGCAGTGATCCTGACGTTGTTTTTCAGGTGATTTTAGTTTCTTACATACTCAATTGTTGTAGCACTTCAGGCCGTTTCTTCATCTTAACTGTCATCAATGACATGACTTAGAAGCTTAAATGGCGCCAATGTTTGTACTATCTGTGACATACATATTGGTATGTTATAGCTTTGTATGTCTGGTGGATATAATCAATCACGAATGTAATCGCCATACTTCTCGTACTCTGTATTGCTATTGTGCGGTTACGGTAGCGGTTTATATGCCATACCATGCTGCAAAGTGAGGCAAAGAACCTGCGCAAGAATTTGCACTGAGAATTACGCTCAGCCTCTCTCTTTAACGGTTGCTGCCTTCTATGCCACCTTCTTTGCCGGCCACTTTCTTTACGTAGCGTACTCGTCACAAATAGCAGGACCTCGAGAAAATTCGAATGGCAAAGTTTGCCGAGCGACGAAAGGCAATAACCCTCCAGAGGCATGCGCTCGTTAATGTGACGGGGCATATCCAAAAACAAAATACCACTCCATAATTCGCGGCAGAGGAAAACATACGCGCGACGTCATAGTAAAAGAAAATTGACTGGCCACCTCCACCAGGGCGCGTTGGTAGACCCATTAGCCGCAATGCTTTGAACTTTTGGCCGTCTACGAAAGCTGCGTTAGCGTTTTACATCTACCTGGGATATCATCAGAGGTGAGGCACGAATTGCGTGGACCGGGCTGCGCTGCTAGAGAGCAGTCATTTTAAAGACCAGAAAGGCTTCATTCACCGGATGCGGCAAGTAAAGAAGGAGTATTGCTCATGGTCTTGGCCGGGCGACAGATGCCGGGCACGGGACACCGAGCCTGGAAGCCTCCAACAGCAGCAGGCGCCAAAGACTGAAGATTTGCACTAGGAAGAAGCATGGAACGTTAACACGGGTCATTGCTAGCGTGCTTTCGAGCGCATTGGCTGCTGCAAAATAATAATTGTAGCGAAAGCTAGATTGGCCACAAGCTCGCAGTTTAGCGGTGCTCGTACTCCCACCGTGGTCGCACCGCACCACTTGACCAACCACGTGACTGCCCACGTCACTAACCGCGTGACGAACCACCTGTCACCAACTAGCCAGACAACCAGACTAATCTGGACATGCAATCAAGATTAACCAAGGCTAACCAAGCTATGCCCTAGCTTTCGCTACGTGTATCCTGTCATAGACGAGCTGAGCCACTGCCAATTTTTTTTTGCCGCAGCCATTGATGGCAACAGATAAACAGACAATTTATTTGAAATCCTGAAAGAATTGCATTGCATTTCTGATCCTAAGTTTTTACTATGCCGTATATACGCGTGTACTGGCAGATTTAATTTAATAGCGGCACCCCTAACTTTGTGAAGAAATACCGCAAAAAAAATATAAGAAATTTCTCGCGTATAAGCCGCACCAGCAACGTCAAGAAGTTTTCCGCCGCCAACCACTGTGAGGTGCCAGCTTTTCAGATTTCTTTAATTGCTGCCGTCAGGTGGCGTGCAAAAATTGCGCCCGGTGCTATTCCTGGGTAGCATCGGTAGCCGGTAGTAGATACGAATAGCCAGTCGCGCCGCCTGCTCGCACTTCTCGTTTCATCTCGTTCGGAATCAGAACGGATCGGTTAATTCTCTCCATTTCAGCACCCGTGCATTTGCCAGTTCGCCGTTATCATGACTTCAGGATAGGGAAATACGTTATTTATGCTGCTCGCTTTTAACTCAACGTTTAAGGGACTGCGCGAAAAAAGATAGAAAAAGAGCGGCTGGACGAAAGTTGGGATTTACGAAAACATGTACCCTCTGAAAACACCAACTGGTCGGCAGTGAAGGGCATCCCATATGAATGTTTGCGGCTGCATCCCAGAAGCGTGGCCCGCAGTTTCCTTCAAGGCTGGAGAAAATGTTCAAAGTCATGGGAATCTCCAACAAGCTCGGAGACACGAAGGATTACTTGATCTGGGAGAAGGACGCGTTCGAGCTCCCGACGAGTTCGGAGGACTAGGGTTAACGTTCTTGCAAGCTCGTGACAGTAGCAAACGATTTTTTTTCTCTTGGGCCACCACCTCCGAGTACTTCAATTGAGTAAAAGAATTTACCACCGAAAATATTTTCTTTCCCTTTTTCCCCGTGTAATGGCAGCACAACCGTTTTTTGACCCCAAATCTCGGAAAAATCCTGCGGCCATTACACGCCTGTATACGGTATTTGGGTACGCTATTCAACAATGACAACTTTCCTTGGAGAGAAGCCTAAGTGGCTTTTAGTAGGAACAGGGGAGAGGTACGGTCAAATTACTGTAAACTGACATTACGCTACCAAGTTCCTACGGCCATAAATAGTTTACCGCCACCTCATGACTTGAATTCTTCCACTTCGTGGTCCAATGAGTACCTTAAGCATTACTTAATAAGTAGTAACATTCAATTTCCATAATATTTCACCGGAGATTTCGCTTATATTTACTGTGTGTATTCTATGAATATTGCTACTTTGTTGGATGACACTGTATTCTAATGAGTAAATCTTGGTTTTGTTGCCTGTTATGTGAACCTTAGGTAGAAAAGTTTGTGTTACAAATTGTTTTTGTGAATTATTTTGCTACAACCTGCATACACGTCCCCTTATTTTCCTAACCCGTATTACAAATAATATTTTTCAAATTTTTTTTTGCCACTGCATTGCCAACTGTATACGGGTGCTGAGGCCTTCGTCAGGCAAGTCAGCCTTTTGCCCCAGCTCCCCCTTTTCATGAAAAGAAAATAAAAATTGAATTGAATTGAAATATGCTGCCTAAAATGGAGAACTCCTAAAGGATTCGTCCTTTGATCATTATTTTCTTTGACTTTATTAACAGTATCTTCAGGAATCATTTGTAAAAATTGGCCGTTGGATCCCAATGCGTGCACATTGTCACCTTCTTGCGCACTACGCGGGAACTCCCACACACCCTTAGACCATGTGGGTGTTGCGGTCTCGGTCTCAAAGTAGATGACCTGGTATCAACGTGGCAAGCTCAGCCAGAAAGCAGCCACCAAGTGACAAAGGGGGGGGGGGGGGGGGTCGTTTGGTGCCCAGCTTTCGCCGGTCGCACGCGACAGAGTGGGTCAGAGCCAAAGGTAAACAAACACAACAAATTTTCTACGGCGAAGAGACGATACAGAGGATTTCACAATCGCTCGTACGCACATACACCGAAAGCAATTCACAATACAATGCAACTCGCGCAGAGTAACACTCGAGAGTCGAGACAGACCACAATACAAAAAAAAAAGCCTTGCACATAAAGTGCACTGATACAAGAGAGAACAGAATAAAAAATTTGTTCACTGGGCGCGACGACGTTCTGAAGACAGAAGGATCACGACGAAGCCGCCTCGCAGATTGGAGAACGCTGCCTCACTGGCCCGTGGCTGGCCGAGAGGTGTTCATCAGGGAGTCGAGAGAGCGCGCTTCTCGGAAGCTTAAACGGTCGCTCTGTCTGACAGACAGCAGTCAATGCCGTTCATATTCAGGCGCGCTCCACGTGTGTTCGTTCTTCGTGCCAAGGCAGGCGCGAACGTACACACAGAATTAAAAGCACGATTTCCTTCTCAATCTCGCACTGGGTGCGCGTCCCCATTGCGCAGGCGTGGAGAACAGATTCCAGAACATAGAAGTTTCCTTGCAGTGCTTCGCCACCGGCACGCGAGGGCAGTAGGGAGGGCGTCACTCTCATGCTCAAGGTTACGCCATCTCTGTAGGCAGTGAGTAGCGTTTACTCCAAACTTCTCGACTCTTCGACGCCGCGCGCGGACATGTTTCTTTTGCCGCCGCACCAGCGAGCGAAGTGGAGAGGGCAGCAACACAGAAGGTAACGCGCTCTCCGGGGTTCCTTCTCCACTGTTCCAGAAATCTCTACGGCGCACGCTGGTGTGATTGCTTCCACACTACGCCGGTTTTTGCCAAATGTGCGCCGAATTTGGTGACACTGTGCCTCCTTTTAAGAATATTGTACAGCAATATATTCACAAAACGAAACATCCGCACACAAATGCTTGCGCTAACAAAATCGAACGACAAATGCCAATGTACATCCATCAATACAATGACGTTCCCACATACATAACGCTTGACAGTTGTCAAAATGAGCTGTAAGAAATGCCACAACTAGCTGCTAGAGTAACACAAGGTTCCAAGGAAAACGCACTCAAATTCAAGGCATGCCTGTCCAAGGCATATGTCCCCATTCGGCTTCCACAGTCGACTCGGAAAAGGACTGTTCCTTTCAAGCTTTCGGTCGCACTTTTGATGCTCTTTGAGGTGACTCTGGCCTTTCTTGCTGTCTGTCGAGAGCTCTGCTCTTCCACCTTCTGCTGAGGTTCCTCTTCCTTACGGGGTTCTGGCTCCGCATCCTACTAGTTCTCCATTTGGAATTTACGCCCAGGCTTCAACGCCCTTTTTTTTTCTTGTTGCTAGCGTGTTTGTTACGAATGAAATTAAAGCTATTTCGTTCATGATGGATCCACTTCTCTTGTCTTTCTTCTCGACGTTCGCTGCTCTGTTTCCGCTCGGGCTGTCAGACTGATTCCATACAAAAATCGAGGTTGTTTTTTCTCAGCCTCTTTTTCATCTTTATGTGGTGTTCGCGCAGGCCGCTTGTAGTTGCTGGCGCCTTAGTGACATGGCACATACCCATGACCGGGCATAGGCAAGGGCTTATTAAGGGAATCCAAAAGAAGAAGGTAAACTGCTGCCAAGCTAATGGTCGTGCTTTGGGTGATATATCAGAATAATTAAAAAGGAAAGAAAAACTGCAAAATAACGGGAGGAAAAGTTCAGAGAATTGAATACAACAAAATTGGCAAGAAATATCTGCTAAACGCCGAAATTTTGAAGACAATTAGTAAGGGAACCTGCCGGTAGCTGTTATGTACTTGTGGAGGTACTCGCAAACTTGATGCAATGCAAAATCACTGGCGCTCGCTCCGAAGTAGAGGAGAAGCGGGACCGACGAAGTGAATCCCAACTTTGTAACGGGAATTTCTAGGTGCGTCCTTCTCTGATGTGCAAACCTGCGGCAAAAAAGTAGGAAATGTTCCAATGTGTCTACTTCTCCACAGGGTTTGTGGGACTGAATCCGCATCTACATCAGTAAATATTCAAGCGGGAGATCCTGGATGGCATGAGAGTCATCGCAACATCACACTGCCGAGATTTACATGCACGAGGCTTCCATGGGTGCATGAGATGTTGGTAGTCAACGGTAGGGAGCAAGAGATCGCAAAATGTGGTGGTTATATACTGATAACGCTCAAAACGAGATATTGCGAAAATAATGAGATTAGGGATGCTACAGGCGACAGGTGCATTGAGGACTGATTTTCCAAGAAGTCAACTGCGTCATTTTATAAAATACCACAATGACCTGTAATCCAAACGAAGCACATCTCTTTCACCCATCCAGGAAAAAAAAAGACTGTGGTGAGTGACTCATAAGAGCGTCCCGTGTGGACTCCAGTGCCAAAAAAGCAGAGAGACAATATGAGAAGAATACCATCTGTGAAATATTTGTGGGACATTTCAAAGCAGCCAGCCAAAGAGCCATCAACTCTGCTAGAAAGATGGGTGCGTAATCCCAGACTCGAACCGAAAGGCTCCATGAGAAGGACTCAAAAAATACGAACGGCTCCTTCTGAATGGCCCCAGATGCATCTGTAGCAAACACATTGTGGTGCCAGAACTGGTAAAGGCGATCATAGAGGAGACCAGTTGGTGCCCTGGCGGGCAGATGCTTCGCATTAGGTGGGAAAATCAAAAGCAATATTTGCAGGAAACGTTGCGTAACGAACTCTGCATAGAAAATTGAGATCTACATCAATGCTAGATAAAAGCTCCCGATAAAACAACTTGAGGGAGGCGGAACCTTGGCCAATAATGAGAGAGAAAGAGGGCTGAGTAGGAGACAAAAAATAGGTGTAGCCACACCAGGAGCAGACTTAAATGCCCGCAAAAAAGTCCTGACAGAAGGTGGAAACGGGAGTTAAGGTCGGGAACACGAGCCTCCAGGTACAGAACTGTGATGGTAACTCTTTGAGGGAGAGGAGAGGAGCAGTGCGCGCCTTTATAACAGCAGCAACGGATGAACCTTATGTTTAGGGGAGCCAGAAAAAGAGTATGCAGAAAAATTCCAAAATGGGTCTGACATGCGCTTTGTAAAGAACTATAAGCGTGTCCCGGGGCAAGCCAAATTTCCCATTAGTTATTCGTAGTAGCCTACGTAGTGCACGCTCAGCTTTGTCAAAGATAATGCTGATGTGGGGCAGCAAGTCCATACTGGCACCCATACCGCTTGTAACTCACTCTATTGTCTTTAAGTTCGCTCTCTTTCCAGTTTCTTCTTGTTTTTTCTCCAAGGCCCGTGCTGCTCGACTTCACTTGCACCGGTGGAGTTCTACTCGCTTCCCTTCCTTTTACTGTTTTCCGCATTCTCTTCTGCGGCACGCCCGGTTCATTTTCACTTGCGTCATCCTAGATGTGTGCTCGCTATTAAGCGTACAGACAAACAGAAAAGAGTTTAATGAATAGAATGTTTCGGTGGCCCTCATTCCAGGAGCCTATTGGCTTCTGCCGCTCCACTTGCCCGCTTCACCAGAAAAAGCTGGTCCTGCAAAAGTGAGCAGGACCGCGCCGCATCCCAGTGCTGAGTTGTTTGGTTATTGAATCTCGGTGCAACTGGGTTTCTCTGGCATGCCCATATGTTAGTGTAAGCGCATAGTTCAGTCCTTTTCCATTCTTCTTGGGCTGAACTTCCTCTTACTTCCGACGTTTTTTTTCCCTCTTTCTGACTTTTCATCTTGCGCAGTACTCGGAGCACGGCTATTTAGCCATTGAAGACCCTTTCTCCTCGCTTCTGCTCAGATCTCTATCCTCAATTACTTCCTCAAATTGGTCATTTTTAATGCAGTCGTGAAAAGGCTTTTCCTCGGTCTGCTCCATTCCTTGCACTGCGCTTTCGCCTTCCTCAAAGCCAAAATTTTCAGCGCCTTCCTCATCGAGAAGACCTCATCGCTAATCTGGGGTTCAGTAGGAACAGTCTTGGATTTTTCGCTGAGCGTGCTCTCAGCTATTATTACATCCGAGCTTTCATACTCTTTGACATTTGCATAATATGTAGTGGCTGGCTTGTGGGTTCAACATATTGCCGTGAATCTCTGCAGTGTTTGTTGGCTCACACTTCAAAGCTGCTGGAACGCAGCTTTATTGCTTTGTTTGCGATGCAAGATATGACCAGATTTACCTCGATTGATCGCATCCAGGCAGAGCTGATCCTACGTTGTTCCAGAATGTTCTAGTAACTTTGCACGCTTAATCTCGAAAGTTCGCTATCAGCATTTAATTAAGTACGGCCGACAGCGGCAGGAATTCTCTCCGACGACCTTCGAGCACGCGGGTTCCTAGGCCGCCACCGAGTGATTCAGTCCACTGTGGGCGCAAGTCAGCCCAATAAAAAGTTTTGTTAAGACACCATTATCGCTGTCGTTCTGCTCCCCGGATTGTAGTCACCAATTCCTGACATCTGGTGGAGGTGCTGTGTTGTCTTCCATGTACTGGACACCCCCTTAAAGTCTTGATGCCAGGCCTCTGCGCTTGGGACCCGAGGACGTGCCAGCAGATCACGAAGCCAGTCGACGTCTGGAGGGAGAGCAGCCTGAGTTTGGGACCCTGCCGGACCGCACCAGACAGCGAAAAGACGCTGCTACGAGCACCGCAAACGCGCCAAAGATGTCGGCACCGATCATACTGCGACAGCCGCGGGTGCCGCCAACTTTCAGTGGATCCCTAGGCGAAGACCCTGATGAATGGTTGGACCAGTTTGAGTGCGTGGCGTCATGCAAAAAATGGGATGATGCGGCGAAAATCGTGCACGTAGTTTTCGCGATACGGTAGTCAGCCCGCACGTCGTATGAAAAAGACGAGTCTTTCCTGACGACATGGGGGCTATTCAAGAGAGAACTTCTGAAGACGTTCACCAGTGTTTTGACGAAAGAAAGCTGAATGACTCCTCGAGTCCAGGACCCAGCTTCCGAACGAGGCCGTACGCGGTTACGTGGACAATTGGAGCAAATATTTCGCCTGCATCATAGAGAAGACCCTCGACGTCCGACTCGGCACTACAACTGCCCTTATGTCTCTGCAATTCGTCCGGACACGATGACCACCAGCAGCGACAGCTTGCGGGAAGTTATGCTCGAAATTGTCCGCGAGGCGCTACGACGATTACTGCCATCCTCCTCACAGCCCCAAGAAGCCACTCTCATGGATGTGGTATGGGAAGAATTGGAACAGGCACTTGGCACCCCGACGGCCACAGAACCCCTGGCCATGACCTACGCCGCTGCAGTACGCACTCCTCAGCCCCAACAACAACCCCTACGCCCTCTCCGACATGAACAACTTGTTCCGGAACACCTCCTCCCTGCCCCCACCCGCCCAGTCTATGAGCGACGTTCAAGCCCCAGGGAACGCGACGCCTCAGGGACTTCCGACCACAGACCGTTGTGCTTGCATTGCGGTGAGGCCTGCCATTTTCTTCGTCACGGCCCGCACCGACGTAACGGTCTTCGTGGATTTGCGGTTGATGCACTGCGACCAGGCATCGGCCAACGTCCACAAGAAATCCACGAGTACCTGCGCCGAGAGGAGTACTCGCCGAACCACCTTTCGCGCTCACCATCGCCGTCAGCCTGGCGCTTTGCGTCGCCACGCCGCAACTATGCAGCCGAGGTACGAGCAACATCTCCCAGCCCCCGTAGAGGAAACTAAAGACAGCAATCTCTGGAGGTGTGGCTGCTCCCGAGCGAAACACCAAAGAACCTCCAACGACCATGCCGGACGAAGACGCCGCGCCCGACACGCCGATGCCGCAAACAATGGCACCCTCGACTACAACACGAACCGCATGCAAAACGACGCCGCTACCAGGAAAGCTTCGACGACACGTTCTACCCACGATTCCCATACCCGACGAAGCCGTGACCCAATGCACAGGATGACAGGCAACGCAAGAGCCAGGACGACTGACTCAAAAGTAGTTATCAATGGTCGGGAAGTTACCGCTTTATTTGCCACAGCAGCCGATTACTCGGTGATTAATGGAACATTCGCTGCGCATCTGAGGAAAGCCACGACCACATGGGAGGGCTCGCAAATTCGCCACGAAGGGGGCCACCTTATTACGCCGAGAGGACAATGTACAGCGCGAGTGACTGCCAAAGAATACACCTATCATGCTACCTTTGTCATGCTAAGGCAATGTTCCCGCGAAGTGATCTTGGGCACGAATTTCCTTAATGGGCACCAGGCGATCATCAATCTGTGATCCAAGCTGATAACGCTTTCGACGGACGAGTTCATCCCTTCTATGAGAACTATGGAAAATCACATTACCCTGAGTGTCCTGGAGGAAGAAGTGAGAGTCCCACCCCGTTCAAGCGTTATCATAACCTTAGGCGCCACGAAAGCCATCAACGTTGAAGTCATCATCGAGGGAAACATGCGGTTGCTTCTAGACCGAGTAATCAGCATTGCAAGAGGAATCACAGATTTACGCCGTGACCAGGCCGAAGCACTTCTAACTTCAGCGAAGAATAGCGGCACAAAAACAGAGGAACGACGTTTGCTTTCTTCGACGAAATATCCGACGTGCGAGACCCCTTGGCCCTTTCCGACCCATCCGCAGATGATTCGCTTGAAAAAGAGAATTCGCCCGCTTTCGTCATCAACCCAGCCCTGCCCCGGAACAGACAAGACCAGACCCGCAATCTACTTCGAAGCTACAGCAGTGCTTCTCGTCATTGCGGAAGGTCCGACAAAGGCCAATTGCAAAACACCTCACTATAATCGACCAGCACGCCCGACCTCTCCGTCAAAACCCCTACCGTGTGTCGCCGCGAGAACGGCAAGCAGTCCGGGACCAAGTGGTAGAAATGCGTCGCGACGACGTCATCCAGCCTTCAAACAGCCCATGGGCGGCACCAGTGTTCCAGTCAGAAAGAAATACGGCGTACTTCGATTCTGCGTTGATTACCACCGCTTGAACAACATAACAAAGAAGGACGTCTACCCGATCCACCTCATCGACAACGCACTGGACCGGCTCTGCAACGCCAAATATTTATCATCGATGGACCTCAAGAGCGGCTACTAGCAAATTGAGGTCGATGAAAGACATCGCGAGAAGACCGCATTCCCCACTACGGATGGCCTCTTAGAGTTCAAGATGATGCCATTTGGGCTGTGTTCCGCTCCAGCGACGTTTCAGCGAGTAATGGATACAGTGCTGACTGGACTAAAGTGGCAAATTTGTCTGGTATATTTTGATGACGTCGTTGACTTCAACTCGAACTTTAAAGAACACCTCGAAAGACTCGAACAGTGCTAGACGCCATCAAATCGTATGGCCTAACCTTGAAAAGCAGAGAAGCGCCACTTTGCCTATGAAGAGTTGCTGTTTGTAGTGTCACGTAGTGATGACGGCAGTCGAAGCAGTGAGGAAGGCAGCCAAAAGTTAGTTTAAAAGAAAACTGTTTACTGGGCGGACTTGCGCCAAAAGGGACTTAGTCACTAGGCGGCGGCGTAGCAACCAGTGTGATCGGCGGTCGTCGAACAGAGAATGCCCACCGCTCTCGGCTGTGCTCCATTTAATACTCATAGCGAACTTTCCAGATAAATTGATCAAAGTTGCTAGGACATTCTGGAACAAAATAGAATCGGCTCCGCCTAGATGCGACCAATGGAGATAAATCTGGTCGCGTCTTGCATCCACAAACAAAGCGATAAAACGTCGTAGCGGCAGCTTTGAAGAATGAACAAACTTTGCAAAGATTCGCGGCTTTACTCCTCTCTCAATGAAGCATCAGCCCAAGGCATTAAAACAAAAAAGCTGACTAGAAACAAATAAAATGGATCGTTTGAAAATAAACGCAGTGTGGAAACACAGCGTCATTTAGGGCGCATAATATGCTTTCAGACAGACGACATGGACGACTTCTGGTCGTACGTGGCGTCGCTGGGATGAAGTCATTGCGTCACGAATGACTTTATAACCCAGTTCACCTAGCCGACGCATAAGCTTGTACAGGCCGAAATAACGGCGCAAAACCTTTTCAATCAATCCATGGCAGCCAATGGGCGTCTAAACCCAGACTAGGTCTCCTGGCTTCTGTTCTGCGTTGCGTCTTCGTATCTTGTAGCGACTGGCCTCGGTCCGCCGCTGGTCTTTGATCATTAACCGGGCAAGTCTTCGGGTTTCTTCTGCGCGATGAAAGTAGGTGGCGACGTCGATATCCTCTTCTTCGGTAACGTTGGGCAGCACGGCGTCAAGGGTGGTCGTGGCCTCCCTGCCATGGACGAGCCTAAAGGCGTCATCTGGGCGGCCTCCTGCACTGCGGTGTTGTAGCCGAAGACGACGTAATGCAGGATGACGTCCGCGGTCTTGCGTTGAGCATGGACATACATGGCGAGCATATCGGCGATTGCTTTGTTCAGCCGCTCGGTTAGTCCGTTGGTCTGCGGATGGTACGCAGTTGTCCTCCCGTGGCTGGTGTGACTGTGACGCAGGAT